>OY986436.1:36993786-37593786 GCA_963920525.1 Dichetophora obliterata
CTAATGCATGCAAAATGCAAGAACAAAGCAACATTAATATGTTTACTGGGCAATAGTTATAAAAGAAGAAAGGTAAGCAAAATTGGTATTTATTACAATATATTTCATATTAAATGATAATTAACTATCAAATTCAATTTTTCAGCGAATTGCCTTAAAAAGTTTGCTTTTTCCATATATTAATAACAAGTTACTACCGTTGTCTGCAAAATTATCAATAGCTAAATTTATTAAAAAATTTATTTTGAAAGTATCACGTTCGATCACAAAAGCAGTGCAATAGTTTTTCTATATTTACGTTAAGTATCAATACATGGTATAATAATTACCTGGTAGCATTGATAGTTACTTATTTTCTCTTTAACAAGGAAAACAACTTCTGTCAATAACAGCTGTTAGTAAAAGAAACAAAGGGAAAATTGAAAAAAGTGTCAAAAACAAACATTAAAATTTCAATGGTCGCCTTGAGCAGAGTCAACAGTTGGCAAATTTGAGTGTGAAACCTTTGCAATTAATTTATTTACATAATTTTATAATTAAATAAAGTAATTTGCAACTTTTCTGATGTTGAGAGTAACAACACATTCAGAGAAAAACATCGCTCAATAAGGTATCGCTACCATAAGCAGTTGACTACGTTGAATGCGACCATTAAGATATGTAAGAGCTCTCTTTGTGAGTAATTTTTTTGAAAGGAGTAATTTTTCAAACCAAATGTTAATGATTCCTGGTAATTATTATACCATGGCATCAGCTGAGCATCTGCAACAGAGGTGCCAATGAGTAACAGTGTGGCAGTATTGCTGCAATTAATGAGTGTCTCGAGCAAGGCCAACCTGTAATTTTATCCCTTAAATATCAATACACAGAGGCGGTTTGACCTTTAGCTTTGAATTTTTTTTTGTGCCTGTGTTATTTAATTGGTGGATAAAAAATTGGTGGAACAGAAGTTAATGTTGTTTTGAATTTTTTATTTTGCGTGTCTTCAATGAGAAACAAAAAATCAAAAACGCACATTTTAAAAACGTTTAGCAAAATTAATGTTTTTTAAAACATTTTACTCAATACAAAAATGAAAACGCACATTTTTAAAAAGGAAAGTGAAACGAAACGTTTTTAAAACAAAAACGAAGTTTTAACATGACATAGTAAAATGAATATATAAATATATGATTATGTATATAATTCAAGTGGGGTGTTGGTTTCACATACTTTGTTTCAAAACACTTGTCAATAACAAATTGTTTTTATATATGTTTTGTTACGCGTGGTTTTTAGTTGAATACAAATCAAAGATTTCCTGATGCTTGCAAGGTAGGAAGGCGAGGCATGCTAGGTGATCATCGGCTAGCTTAATCGGGTGGCGTGGTTTCTTTCGATCCTGTCCTCGCAACGGCGCATAACCATAGAAATATAAAGCTTCATGCCATACATAAAAATGCCTTGAGAGCTTAGTATAAGGCTACTGTATTAAATATCACTTAAATACCGGTGACTAGGTGTGTGTCACTGGAGTGTACTTTTCCCACCCACTGATAGTAAAATCAGACACCATTGGCAGCTTTAACACTCTTTTATAAGTCTGCCCCTGCACTGCAATGCTCACTAACACCCTTATTCACTACATATTACCTTGGCTAGCATTCCTCTTAAGCGAAAGTTACGAATTCATTTCTTTTATCAAAATATATTCATCAATATTTAGTTTATAATATAAGTTTAAGCTTCTTAGCTAGTAAAAATAAGAAAAGATTATATTGTGATGTTGCATTTCAGTTCGTTGTTGTTTATGTCAAAAGTAAATCGAAGTGTTAATAAATTTTTACATACTTGTTCCAATGCTTTGCATGTTGTTGTTGTTTCCAAATTATTACGAGTCCAACCGAAGTAGTGCGCACCAGACGGAGTGGAGTGTAAGCTGAAGATGATTAGGCTGTAATTTAACATTAAGATTTAGAATGTATGCATCAACTTACTAACACTTACTATTGCTTTTGTTTATTTCGTTTTTTCCGTTTTCGTGTGTTCGTATAGGTTATGGTTTTACATAGTGTAATTATTTTCTTAAAATTTCTAAATTTGTAATTGTTTCCTTCAGTTCTTGTTTAAATTTAGTTCAGTAGTTCTTTGTTAGTTTTAGTTTAAATTATAGATAAAATTATAGGCAAAATTATAATAAGAGTTAACTTTAATTGTTGGTTGAACTTAATTTAATGCCAGAAAGTTAAATCGGGCGCAGTCTTCCTACGCTGTAAATTAGACAGACTGATCTTGCACTAGACCAGTGCAAGTTCAGTGCATATAGCCGATCGTGACCCTTTGATGATTTTGGAGACTCTCTCTGCACCTCGTGTTCGGAAAGTTGAGCCCGTTAATAAAATTGCGAGATAATAAAAAATATTCACTTCTTCTTCTCTATGCTTATAAAGCCAGACAGTGGCCCAAAACTATTTTCGTCTCAGAGTGAATTATTATAAATCTTGTATTTCTGTTATATGGTTTTGAATATTATGTGCAGTTTGGTTTATTTTCAGCAATCAATCAAATCAAATAAACTGGTTAATTTTAGCACCAATGAAAACGTTAATTTCAGTTAAACTAGATTTGTCGATTCAAGTTTTTATATATAGTCTTTTTTTATAAGTAGGCACGGGATGTGAAAGATTAAAGAAAATTAGCTTTGACGACTGATCGCGTGGTCTTTGATCTCAAGTTAACCGGAAAAGGAGCGAAGAGTCTGATGTTCGAAAACAGGTTATATATTCGAAATTTCTCGATGTGAAATTGACCAGCATTACACTGCAATCAGTGCGTCAATACTCAATTTTTGTTTTCACAGCGACTATTGATCGAGATGATAAGCCATCAAAGAACAGACGAACAGTTCACAGTTCCTAACAACACTGCTTCGTTATAAGCATCTTGCGCTAGAACGAACAGGATAAATGATATTGATTTAATTTAATATTGAGCATAACGTGTGGCACGACCCACGAAGCCGGGCTATAATCGGTAATCCATGCCAATTCAAGGACGAATATCTGACGCATGAAACCGACCGATATATTTTCCTTTCAGATCTTCAATATCATATAATGATGTTCCGATTTTCATTCGAATTCGGCATTTAGTCCATTTTGGCATAAATTTGGAATTGATTCCTTTCTGAAAGTTACTTTGATTAAAACTTCTTTTGAATACTTCCTGGCCTATCTTATAATTTACTGGCCTAGAGCGTGTATTATAAGTTTTTGCTGCTTTCTCATGAGCGATCTCTAAGTTTTTTATGATTTTTGCGTGTATTTTATTCAAATGGGCTGACTTGATTTCAATTTCGTCTTCCTGCAGCATACCTAGTTTTTCCAGAATATTATATGTTGAGCCATGTTGGCACATGTTTTGCCCAAATAATGCATAGTAAGGAGAACATTTGATAGCGCAATGGTAGTCGCTACGTAAGACCGAGAGTATCTGAGGAATATGTTTGTCCCAGTTATAGTGATTGACATCATTTCTAAGAAAAAACCTAATTTTAGATATAATCTCCCTATTAACCCTTTCAGAGGCATTTGATTGCGGTGAGTATAAGCCAGTTTTAACGTGGACAATACCGTAAGCAGATAACATTTCTTGAAATTCTCTTGATAAAAATTGTTTCCCGTTGTCGCTATGAAGGTACTGAGGAACCCCAAAAGTATTGAAAATGTCGTTTTGCAGAAAACCAATCACATTTGTTGAGGTTGCAGATCGGAGGGGTTTCAAAAATACGAATTTTGTTAAATGGTCAATGGTAATAAAGATAAAAGAATTGTTGGCTTTAGAACGAGGATATGGGCCTAAAAAGTCGCAATATATTCGTTGGAAAGGGCGCTTTGTGATAAATTGATTTCCCATAGGAGGTCTTAAAATTTGTGCTGAAGGTTTAATGATCTTGCAAGTGTCACATTTGGCTACATATTCTTTTATATCTTGAACCATAGACGGCCAGAAGTATTTTTGCCGTACTCTTTCAAGGGTTTTTGAAAAGCCCCCGTGACAACCAGAAATAGAATCGTGAGCACTTTGAGTTGCAACTTCAGTCAAGGTTTTGGGCAACCAAAGTCGCCACGGATTATCGTCTTCATCTTCGGTACCTTTTCTATATTTGACCAGTTTGTAAACAAGATTGTTATGCAGACAGAGATCAGGGAGCTTATCTGGGTTATCAGCTATTGTTTTTTTGATACGCTGATATTCATAATTATCAAATTCGTTAGAAGACGTGTCAATCTCAAAAGGAATATTTGCCAAGCATAACTCATCAACATCAAATCGTGAAAGAGTATCGGGTACAACATTAAGGGAACCTTTGCGGTGTTCCATTTTAAAATCAAATCTTTGAAGTTTTAGGCTCCATCGTGCTAATCTTCCACTCAAATCCTTTTGAGTCATCAGCCACTTTAGACTTGAATGGTCGGTTACAATGCGAAAAGGTAGCCCTTCAATGTATGGTCTAAATTTGTCTACACTTATAACAGCAGCCATGCATTCTAGCTCAGTAACAGTATAGTTACGCTGAGCTTTGTTTAATTTTTTAGATATGAATGCTATGGGTCGCTCTTGGCCGCTGTCATCTAATTGAAATAAAACTCCACCTACGCCTATTTTGGATGCGTCACATTGGACAATAAACTCGCGACTAAAATCTGGCTGTGCTAACACAGGTGCAGATGAAAGAGAAAGCTTGAGTTTTTCAAATGCTTCTATAGCTTGAGGTGGGAGAGAAAAGGGTTTTCCGGTTTTTCGCAAGCAATCAGTAAGAGGACCAGCCAGGTCAGCAAAATTATTTATAAATGCACGATACCAATTTGCCATACCGACAAAACGTCGTACTTGTCGCAAGGACTTAGGTACTGGAAAATCTGTTATTGCTGCTACCTTGTCTGGGTCTACTTTTAAACAGCCATGACCGATTCGATATCCCAAATATTTTATTTCTGTCTGACAAAACTTGCTTTTACTAATATTTATGGTTAAATTTGCGTTTTTCAAACATTTTGCAACATTGCTTAGCACGTCTAAATGGGTCTCAAAACTGGAAGTACACACCAATAAATCGTCAAGATAGATGAATACGTTTTCCCGCAATTTGGAAGGGATGACTTTGTCCATTAATCGGCTCATGGTTTGTGGACCGTTACAAAGCCCAAAAGGCATTACCCGGAAATGGTAAAGCGGTTTACCTGGGACTGCAAAAGCAGTTTTTTCTTTCGACGATTCTGAAAGTTTTATTTGGAAAAAAGCGTCCTTTAAATCTATACCGCTGATAAAATGCGTATCCTTTAACCTGCTAAGTAACCCATTAATGTGTGGAAGTGGGTATGAATCTTTTCTCGTAAGTGAGTTGACTTTGCGTGAATCTATACATAGGCGAACTTTGCCTGGCTTCCTGACTAGAACAATGGGACTACACCATGGAGAGTTGGATTCTTCAATTACTCCAAGTTTTAATAACCGGTCTAATTCTCTGTAAGCTTCCTCTTGTCTTGGAGGCGAAAGGGGAAAATGTTTCGCTTTTACAGGCACAGAATCTCCAGTGTCAATATGATGTTCAAGCAAAGTTGTACAGCCTAGGCCCATAGTTTCGTAAGAAGGAAATTCCAGTATCACTTTTTCAAGCTCTATTTTCTGTTCGGGTGACAGATTATGAAAATTTTCATCGTTTGATGAAAATTTATCGATAGATGAAACAGATATAATCTGCGGAGCAAGAGCGAATGCACGCCAAAAATCTACGCCGAGGTATGCTTCTTGAGTCAAGGTTGGTACAATATAGAAGTCAATTATTTTCGTCACGTTCTTAAAAGTGACAGGTAGTGAACAATACCCCGCAACGTCTTTTTTTGTTCCATCAGCGGTCGAAATGCAGGATTTTAATGGTTTAATTTCCATATTATTTCTATTTAAGAATGCAACGCTGTCTATCCCAAGCACAGAAACACTTGCTCCTGAGTCCAGCAACCCAAGGAGAAGTTCGTCAAAAATTTTAATTTTCGCAAAAGGCCTGTTATCATCGCGCTCCGACACAACAGTAGATTCTAAGGTTTTCCTTATATGTTTCCGTTTTTTAAATCTGAGTCTACACTTCAAGATTTTTTTGGAGGGTTCAAGACGGGGGTTAAAAATCTTATTTTTTTTTTTAATGTAACGCACTTTACGTTCGTGTAATGTAAGATTTTGAAAAGCAGTTTGCGCAGAAGTGTTTCGTGTTTTTGGTTTTAATATTTGAACAGGAGTGCAATGTTTCTGAATATTATTAAAATCCGATACAGTTCTTTGAAATGCATCAGGTTCAGGATTTAATTTGAACTCGGGGTTGGATGGGTAGAACGAAAGTCCCCGGTAACCATTTCGCTCCGTTTTTGGTTTCCCGTGTGGGAATTAGTGCAATTTAGAGTCGCAACTCCTCTCTGCCCACACTTATAGCAATGTAAGGTTCGTACTTCATCAGGGCAGTATATGTAAGAATGGCCGAAATTTAAACAATTCCAACACTTAATTTTTGAATAATCTGATTTAACCGCACGACGCATTGTTTGGATCGCTTCTATCTGTGGATCAATTTCTGTATCGATATCACCCGCCGCTAAAACGTTTTCTAACTCGTTGATTTGACGGGACTTAGTTGAAAAAGGTGTTTGAAATTGATTATCACGAAGAATTCTTTCAGCTTTCCTGGCCAGATCCCTCAAGTCAACTAAGCTTTTCGGTTCGGCATTAAAAAGCATAAGTTTAAGATTTGCGTTTACATTTCGCTTCAGGATATCAATCATTGAACGTTCGGGAAAAGGTTCTTTAAGTCGTAAGTTCATGGCAATCATCCCAGAATGAAAATCTTCGTAAGATTCTTTTATGTTTTGTTTTCGCAGAGAAATTTGTAAAATTATTTCATGGTCAGTTTCAAGTGAGCCATATTCTTTTGTTATTGCATAACGAAGAAATGGGTAGGTTGCGTCTTTGTTTTGTTTGGTAAATAACCAATACCAAGTTTCGGCTTTCCCGGTCAAAAATAAATGGAAATTTGCCATTAAATGATCGTAGCTACATTCTGATCTAGCTGAAAGAGTTTCGATCTTAAAAAGAAAGTCAGACACGCTTCCTTCTCCGTCAAACGTAACTTTCCAGTCCTGAAGTTTAATTTTCTTTTGACTCAAGTCATTGTATTGAGATAAATTATGGGGTTGAGAAGTGTTTTCAGGGTTTGAAATTGGTCTTTGGGCCAAATTTAAACTAGCTATTGATTCTCTGATCTCATTCAACTCAATCCTAAAATCTTCTTGGCTATTACGCACAGTTTGCTGTATAACCGAAACAAGCGATTCAATAGATGCAACATTGTCACACATATTTTTCGCTTGCGTGTCATCATCTTGTTTTGATTGTGCTGGTAATTGGTTGGATGGTGAATCCATGTCTAAATGTCTATTTGGATTGTTAGTACACCGGGAAGGGCTCCTAATATTTAAATCTTGGCAGGAATTTTTTTGTAAGTCTAGAATATTTGAATTCTTCGAGTTTTCGTTAGACAAACTCCAGGCGCCAGCGTGGTCGATATTTTCCGCTTCACTTTCGACGGAATTTATTTGGGCAACTTTTTCTACCGGAGAATGAGCCACTTTAGGTCTATCAGAATGACTTAATAACAAATCGTTCAATGAATTGCTCAAGTTAGTGGGTGTTTTACTAGTAGGTGTCTTACCACGACCTCTACCAGCGTTACGAGTACTATTTTTGCTGCTTCGAGTGTTCATAATACGAAAAAAATAGTTAACAATAAATAAATATCTTTCTATTAAGATTTAAATAAGGTAAATAGAAGTAAGTTTTTTTTTTTTTTTTTTTTTTTTTTTTTAAATGTTATGATTTACGATATCGAGGAATGCTAACCAAGTAGATGTTTATAGTAAAATCAGGTGTATATTAAGTGCAATTTTAGTATATTATATGCTAGCTAAGTTATAATTTGTAACTTATCTGACTCTATTTTTACTTTAAATGCTGCAGCAAATGGATATTGCATCAATGAAACGATGAAAACGGATATAACCAATAATGCATTTACACACCAATTTTGCCAGACGAAAATTAAGGTGGAATAAAATTCATATTAAATAAACTCGTAAAACTTCGTCCATTGAAATTGACGACCATCGCAACACAAGCAACAAACTCTTAGTTCATTACATCTGGACTTATGGCTTGTCGAAATCCTCATAATAAAATATGTTTTCTGTCTCTAAAAAATATATTTTTTTTTTTCATCGTTACGCAAATATGAAATGCCCCCCAATAAGTCGGGACATTTGACAAAATAAAAAACCTATAGTTGATATAAAAATTTATATTTAATTTGAGCCCCACGTTGGGCGCCATCTATGTTACGCGTGGTTTTTAGTTGAATACAAATCAAAGATTTCCTGATGCTTGCAAGGTAGGAAGGCGAGGCATGCTAGGTGATCATCGGCTAGCTTAATCGGGTGGCGTGGTTTCTTTCGATCCTGTCCTCGCAACGGCGCATAACCATAGAAATATAAAGCTTCATGCCATACATAAAAATGCCTTGAGAGCTTAGTATAAGGCTACTGTATTAAATATCACTTAAATACCGGTGACTAGGTGTGTGTCACTGGAGTGTACTTTTCCCACCCACTGATAGTAAAATCAGACACCATTGGCAGCTTTAACACTCTTTTATAAGTCTGCCCCTGCACTGCAATGCTCACTAACACCCTTATTCACTACATATTACCTTGGCTAGCATTCCTCTTAAGCGAAAGTTACGAATTCATTTCTTTTATCAAAATATATTCATCAATATTTAGTTTATAATATAAGTTTAAGCTTCTTAGCTAGTAAAAATAAGAAAAGATTATATTGTGATGTTGCATTTCAGTTCGTTGTTGTTTATGTCAAAAGTAAATCGAAGTGTTAATAAATTTTTACATACTTGTTCCAATGCTTTGCATGTTGTTGTTGTTTCCAAATTATTACGAGTCCAACCGAAGTAGTGCGCACCAGACGGAGTGGAGTGTAAGCTGAAGATGATTAGGCTGTAATTTAACATTAAGATTTAGAATGTATGCATCAACTTACTAACACTTACTATTGCTTTTGTTTATTTCGTTTTTTCCGTTTTCGTGTGTTCGTATAGGTTATGGTTTTACATAGTGTAATTATTTTCTTAAAATTTCTAAATTTGTAATTGTTTCCTTCAGTTCTTGTTTAAATTTAGTTCAGTAGTTCTTTGTTAGTTTTAGTTTAAATTATAGATAAAATTATAGGCAAAATTATAATAAGAGTTAACTTTAATTGTTGGTTGAACTTAATTTAATGCCAGAAAGTTAAATCGGGCGCAGTCTTCCTACGCTGTAAATTAGACAGACTGATCTTGCACTAGACCAGTGCAAGTTCAGTGCATATAGCCGATCGTGACCCTTTGATGATTTTGGAGACTCTCTCTGCACCTCGTGTTCGGAAAGTTGAGCCCGTTAATAAAATTGCGAGATAATAAAAAATATTCACTTCTTCTTCTCTATGCTTATAAAGCCAGACAGTGGCCCAAAACTATTTTCGTCTCAGAGTGAATTATTATAAATCTTGTATTTCTGTTATATGGTTTTGAATATTATGTGCAGTTTGGTTTATTTTCAGCAATCAATCAAATCAAATAAACTGGTTAATTTTAGCACCAATGAAAACGTTAATTTCAGTTAAACTAGATTTGTCGATTCAAGTTTTTATATATAGTCTTTTTTTATAAGTAGGCACGGGATGTGAAAGATTAAAGAAAATTAGCTTTGACGACTGATCGCGTGGTCTTTGATCTCAAGTTAACCGGAAAAGGAGCGAAGAGTCTGATGTTCGAAAACAGGTTATATATTCGAAATTTCTCGATGTGAAATTGACCAGCATTACACTGCAATCAGTGCGTCAATACTCAATTTTTGTTTTCACAGCGACTATTGATCGAGATGATAAGCCATCAAAGAACAGACGAACAGTTCACAGTTCCTAACAGTTTCATTGACTTATGTTTTTGATATTTGTTCAAAAAATAAAATATTTTTCATTCTCGATTTCATCACTCAAACTGCCTGCAAGAATATAATGAAAGAGTTTGAGTTGGAGCATTTGCTGCCACAACTAAGAGGTAAGTATTTAAAATAAAATTAATAATATCTGATAAAATTCTATTTTTTTGTTGACTTTATATGATTTAAATACAAATTCTAAATGTTTGATAGTTTAAATCATACTTGATTTTAAATACAAATTCTAGTTGTTTGACAGTTTAAAATCGTTTATCGAGCTTAAGGTCAAAGTTAGAACAATTAATTGTTCTAACGAATTTTTCCAAAGAAACAACAACAACAACAAAGTTTTTTTTTCCAATATGAAAGGAAAAAAACCACTAGCAAATTGATTTTATTGTACAATTTCTGCGGTGCTAAACGCGTCATCAGAAATCTTTGTGATTGCCCGTGCAAGCGCGTTGACGCACTGCACCATCGGGGCGATGAGATTTTGAAGCTTCAATTTCTCATTTTTTTCCCCAATTTCATAATGTCACATTCGTTGTTGTATTTCTGTTTACTTTAGTTTCTATGCTTATGTTATATGTAGTCCAACAGCCTGCTGGAATTCTGCACTAACAAAGCATGTTTACTGAAGTTGTTTTTAGAATTTTTGCTGATTTTGTTTTCAGCTGTTTCCGTTTGGTCGAGCTCTACCATTTGATTAAAGTTTTTTCTAAATGACCTCTATATTTATTATGTTGACTTTATATGATTTAAATACAAATTCTAAATGTTTGATAGTTTAAATCATACTTGATTTTAAATACAAATTCTAGTTGTTTGACAGTTTAAAATCGTTTATCGAGCTTAAGGTCAAAGTTAGAACAATTAATTGTTCTAACGAATTTTTCCAAAGAAACAACAACAACAACAAAGTTTTTTTCCCATGGTAATGTGACATTATGAAATTGGGGAAAAAAATGAGAAATTGAAGCTTCAAAATCTCATCGCCCCGATGGTGCAGTGCGTCAACGCGCTTGCACGGGCAATCACAAAGATTTCTGATGACGCGTTTAGCACCGCAGAAATTGTACAATAAAATCAATTTGCTAGTGGTTTTTTTCCTTTCATATTGGAAAAAAACTTTGTTGTTGTTGTTGTTTCTTTGGAAAAATTCGTTAGAACAATTAATTGTTCTAACTTTGACCTTAAGCTCGATAAACGATTTTAAACTGTCAAACAACTAGAATTTGTATTTAAAATCAAGTATGATTTAAACTATCAAACATTTAGAATTTGTATTTAAATCATATAAAGTCAACATAATAAATATAGAGGTCATTTAGAAAAAACTTTAATCAAATGGTAGAGCTCGACCAAACGGAAACAGCTGAAAACAAAATCAGCAAAAATTCTAAAAACAACTTCAGTAAACATGCTTTGTTAGTGCAGAATTCCAGCAGGCTGTTGGACTACATATAACATAAGCATAGAAACTAAAGTAAACAGAAATACAACAACGAATGTGACATTATGAAATTGGGGAAAAAAATGAGAAATTGAAGCTTCAAAATCTCATCGCCCCGATGGTGCAGTGCGTCAACGCGCTTGCACGGGCAATCACAAAGATTTCTGATGACGCGTTTAGCACCGCAGAAATTGTACAATAAAATCAATTTGCTAGTGGTTTTTTTCCTTTCATATTGGAAAAAAACTTTGTTGTTGTTGTTGTTTCTTTGGAAAAATTCGTTAGAACAATTAATTGTTCTAACTTTGACCTTAAGCTCGATAAACGATTTTAAACTGTCAAACAACTAGAATTTGTATTTAAAATCAAGTATGATTTAAACTATCAAACATTTAGAATTTGTATTTAAATCATATAAAGTCAACATAATAAATATAGAGGTCATTTAGAAAAAACTTTAATCAAATGGTAGAGCTCGACCAAACGGAAACAGCTGAAAACAAAATCAGCAAAAATTCTAAAAACAACTTCAGTAAACATGCTTTGTTAGTGCAGAATTCCAGCAGGCTGTTGGACTACATATAACATAAGCATAGAAACTAAAGTAAACAGAAATACAACAACGAATGTGACATTATGAAATTGGGGAAAAAAAATGAGAAATTGAAGCTTCAAAATCTCATCGCCCCGATGGTGCAGTGCGTCAACGCGCTTGCACGGGCAATCACAAAGATTTCTGATGACGCGTTTAGCACCGCAGAAATTGTACAATAAAATCAATTTGCTAGTGGTTTTTTTTCCTTTCATATTGGAAAAAAACTTTGTTGTTGTTGTTGTTTCTTTGGAAAAATTCGTTAGAACAATTAATTGTTCTAACTTTGACCTTAAGCTCGATAAACGATTTTAAACTGTCAAACAACTAGAATTTGTATTTAAAATCAAGTATGATTTAAACTATCAAACATTTAGAATTTGTATTTAAATCATATAAAGTCAACATAATAAATATAGAGGTCATTTAGAAAAAACTTTAATTCTATTTTTTTTTATAGACGCTGGGATACAGTATTATCTAAAAAATTTTAACGAGATGGACATAGCTGATGATAATATAACTGAAATAAAACTGTTATTTTGAAAACCACTAAAAAGTTTTTCAATTAATAAAGGAAATGGGAATTTCTGTAAATTTTTTGAAGTAATGGGAAATAATGAAAATTTGCATTTTTAAAATATAAATTATTGTTGTACCATTGCATTTTAAAATGTTTATTGTTACAAATCTATTGAAAATTTTAGAATCTAATGTTAAAATTTTCGTTTTAAATACGAAAATAAACGTTTTACTATTTCATTTTAAAATGTTCGTTTTTAAAATTAAAATAAACGTTAGAAGTGCAAAATCTGGGTAAAAAGTTTTTAAAAGTAGCTCGTTTCTGGCACTTTTGAAAATGTTTTCTCTGTATTGCATTGTAATGTATTGTAAAAAATTTTTATGTATGGGCATTTCCGTGGCTACGCACGTGACAGTCGCACGATTTTAATAAGTTAAAAACCACAGAAAAATTAAACTTACAGTTTGCTTATTTTGATTTTTCAATAGTTTATTAAGTGCACTATACAAGGTGTCAAAGCTAAGAGTTGTAAAAAGTTTGAATCTTAGATAGAAGTCACCAAAAATGGTACGTTACGTTACGAAAAAATAGCGAAGTGTGACGAGTTTTTTTTATTGAAGTTTTTTTTATATAATCTGGAATAATGTTGCTACATATTCATAATTGTTTCGTTGAAATTTTTTTATAATTGTTTTTATACTAACCATGATATATGAAATACGTTACGTGACAGATATTTTCCTTCAAAGAAGTACAAATATTTCATAGTTTCATTTATTTAATTGAACCAGGAAAATATATAAAGTGTAATTCAGGATCGTAAAAATCAAAAACTGAAAATAATTTAATAAGACTTTGTATTATACAAGTATGCAGATATGCCCTTTCTCGCCTAAGAGAGAATAGTGTCTACAACAATGTGCGAAAACAAAAAATCAAAAACGCACATTTTAAAACCAAATTAAAAACAAAAATTTAAACGCACACTTCGTCACACTTCGTTTTAAAAATTTTTGAACAGAAAAGTAAAACGTAACGTTTTTAAAACAACCACGAATATTTAACTATAATATTGTAGGTTAAAATTAATATTTTTAAAAAAATTTTACTCAAAAATTTTTAAATAAAAAAATAAAACGAAACGTTCTTAAAACAACTATGAAAGTTTTACCATGATATAGTACAATTCACATACTTTGTTTCAAAACACTTGTTACTAACGAATTGTTTGTTATATATGTTTCATTGACTTATGTATTTGATATTTGTTCAGAAAATAAAATATTTTTCATTCTCGATTTCATCACTCAGCAGTTTGCCTGCAAGAAAGTAATGAAAGAGTTTGAGTTGGAGCATTTGATGCCACAACTAAAAGGTTAGTAATGAATAATATCTGACAAAATTCTATTTTTTATAGACGCTGGGATACAGTATCATTATCTAAAAAATTTAAACGGGATGAACATAGCTGATGATAAAATAACTAAAATAAAACTGTAATTTTGAAAACCAACAAAGCATTTTTTAATGTAATAGAGGATATGCGGATTTCTGTACATTTTTTTAATTAATGAGAAATAATGAACATTTTCGTTTTTAAAATATAAATAATTGTTGTACCATTGCATTTTAAATGTTTATTGTTACAAATCGAACCAACATTTCAGAATATAATTTAAAAATCTTCGTTTTAAAAACTTAAATAAACATTTTACATTTGAGAATATTTGTTATTAAAAATCAAATGAACATTTTAGAATCTCATTTTAAAATGTAAGTTTTCAAAATGAAAATAAACGTTTTACTATTTCATTTTAAACAATTTAAAATTAAAATAAACTTTAGAAGTGCAAAATCTGGGTTAAGCGTTTTTAAAAGTAGCTCGTTTCTGCCACTTTTGAAAATGTTGTTTTCTCTGTGCATCTTGCTTGCTTGCATAAAACACCGGTCTCTACCTGTATAGAAGGCAAGTCCAAGACAAACCTCAAAGTCTTGATTCAGCAAGAAGGTCTACACACTGATTTCGATGAATTGAGCCACTTATTCACCAGATTCCACGTGCTTGGCTTGACGAGCCATCAAGTCAAAGAAGACCTTGACACATATGCTACTCATGTGAGGTTAAAACATATCTCTTATCTTCAAAAGTCCCGTAAAGAGCAGCAACAATATTATTCCTAACCAAATTATTACTCCTAATCAAAACCCAAGCCCTTTTTTTGTCACTCTTTACTACCAAAATGTAAAAAGATTACGCACCAAAATCTCTACAGTGTTCCTTAATTCCCTTAAGCTTCCCTACGACATATTTGCCCTTACTTTACTGAGACCAATCTTACGGTCGACTTCAAGGATACTGAGGTCTTTGCTTTCGATTTCGCCGTTTTCAGAGACGATGTTCTCGACAAAGATGATCTCTCCTCAAGTCGTGGTGTCCTTCTTGCAATTCACAATCGCTTCGATCCAACCTTTATAAAAAAATCCCTGCTAACTTTGAATTTATATGTGCAAAAGTTTGCATCGCAAAACGAAATATATTCATTATCTGCTGTTATATTCGCCCATCTCAACCATTGAATAGTTATCAGCTTGCAGTAGACGCAATAGATTCACTTTTGGATCTTATGGATCCATTTGACACCGTTATATTCCTGGGGGACTTTAATCTTCCCAACCTTCAATGGGTCCTATCTGATGACGAATCCTACTATTTTTTTCAAATCCTACCTCTAGAAAAGAAACAGTTGAGCGGAGTTACTAACAAATTAGGTAGACAACTAGACCTAATTTTTTCTTCGGATTCAGATAACTGTATAGTCTCAGTAAGTAACCATCTCCTTTCAACACTCTATCAGTACCATCCACCACTATCTCTTACCTCATCTTATAACATTAATATCAGAAATACACACTTCGAGCACTCGTACAGCTTCAACATTCGGAAAACTGGTTTTGTAAAATTAGAAATTTTACTCAGTAGAATCGACATCTTTTCGTTAATGTTCAGGAAAGCGTTGATATTGCAGTTGCTCATTTCTACGACATAATTTTCGACTGCTTCACACAATCTGTCCCTTTCACCAGGCAGAAAAACTTTACGTCATGTCCCGCCCTGGTACAATAAGAAATTACGTGTACGTGAAACAAACTTTGGCGCGCATATTTAGTTTCTGGTCCTTCTCTTGATTTCGCTAATTATCTTTACGCATATAACCTTTTTTCCGCACTCTGTGAAACGCTATATGAGTCTTATCTTGCTCATATTTAAACTAAATTGTTGTCTGATCCTAAAAGCTTCTACAAGTTTGTCATTATCAAAAGAAAATCTGACAACTACCCATCTACCCTTACTTTTTCGGACATCTCCTCAGACAACCCGGAAATAATTGCAAACCTATTTGTAAATTTTTTCAGTCAGTCCTACACAAATCATAACGATGAACTGGACTACAAATATTTTTCTCTGTTTAGGAACTGCCCTGAAACGTCGCTGACTTCTGTTGATACTAGCTGATGTGTTAGGAAAGAGAAATAATCTAATGTTCGCTCATCCAATATAGGGATTGGCTCTTTTTCAACTTTCTATTTCTAAATCAGTTTTTCTAAGTTACGGAAGAGTTCGTACATAATATCTCTACATAAAAAAGGACCTAGAAATGATATTTATAATTACAGACCTATTGCAAAACTTTCATATACTCCCAAAATGTTTGAAAGTATTAGCTATGACATTATCTTTTTCCACTGCAAATCTATTTTTCTTCCTAGTCAACATGGCTTCCTCAAGGGAAGATCGACTACCACTAACCTTACCGAATTTGTTTCAAACGCTTTATGCTCGTTGGAAAGCGGGTACGAAGTTGATGTAGTTTCTACCGACTTTATTAAAGCGTTCGACAAAATCTCACATACTATCATCCTTCTTAAGCTTAAAGCCCTTGGTCTTCCATCACTGTTTATATCATGAATGAAATCATATCCCGAAGAACGTCGTTACAATGTCATCTTTAGATTTTCCAATTCAGAGTCTTTTACAGCTACCTCTGGTGTCCCACAAGCTAGTCACTTTGGTCCTTTGTTGTTCATCTTAATAATCTCTGATGTATATGGAATCATCAAAGATTCCAAAATCTTTACGTCATGACATGGAATCATCAAAGATTCCAAACTCTCTGTGTATGCTGATGATATGAAAATCTATCGGTGCACACACGGCAAAAGTGGCAATTTAGGAGCCCAAAATTCGATTTTTCAAAAGTAAATTTTTTAGAAATTACCGATTGTAGGGTAAAGAGAAGAGAATGCTTGACTAGTTTCAGTCATTTTTTCATTCCTTTTTGGCTTACATTCGTTTTCTACACGCTGTCAAAGTTGCTTGTTGTTAATTGAAAAACTATTTAAAATATTTTTTTGCGTTGAAAGTAACAATTTTAGCAGCAATAATTTCTTCCGTCTCGCGCATATATATACATATATACAAATATAAACAGTGGTCAAGAATATGGAATCTACAGGTCTGTACATTTTATAAATACAGTTGAATGAAAAATAATGTGATCGTAAGTATTAAAATATAATAATATTGCGGTTCTAGACTAATTTCTCTTTAAAATTGATGTTTACTTAGACGTACAAAAAAAGTTCCGCTAGGTACCGCTTTCTGTCTTTGATATTTGCATTTAGTAGTTAGTTGGTCGTTATTATTGTGAATTTTGAGAACTCAAACCAACTCATTGTGACACTATCTTCATTTATTTACAGGTAGTCGGAGTGATGTAAGTCACTCGAAATTACATATTAGAAAAATGGATCTGATTTTAGTGCTACAAAATGAAAACTTTTATAAATTATCATCGTCTAAGTGTGTGGAACGATTAACTAGCTACATATTGGACAATCATACTGCTTATAAACAATCAAAACATAGTGCTTTACAGCTAAAATGTGTTCTCAAAGTGTTCGTTTCCAAACTGTTTAAAAAGTGGAAGAAATCGAATTGGAAGATTGAGAGATTCACCCAGTATAATGCAATATGGTTAAAAAACGACTTGGTGTTGCCAGCGGTGAAACCTGTGAGCAACGTTTCAAAATTAATTGTTAAAGGCAGACCATCAAAATCGTTCGAAGATGCCTCTGTACGAACAAAAAGAAGACGAGTTCAACCACGACAGTTTCAAAAATTACTGTATTGAAACTGCTAAAATGTGCATCAATATGTATAGCTGGTACAAAATGAGTGCGTCTGTCCACAAACTCCTGATACATGGAGCAGACATTGTTAAGGAGCTGCCACTCCCTGTTGGTTTATTTTCTGAAGATGTGCTGGAAACCAGTCAAAAGGAATTTAAAAGTGTACAACTTTTCCATGCCAGAAAGACCTCCAGGATCCACACCAACACTGACATTGCCCACTGGATGCTCATAGCTTCCGATCCTATAATTGCGTCGAAGAGGAGGAGCCGCAATAAAAAAAGGAAACCATTTGCTAAAGAGGTTTTAGAAATGATGGAGAATCCTTCAATAGAAAACGTCATCAATAGCAATGATGAGGACGACGACGAATATGATGACCATAAACATGAAGATGAGAATGAAGCATCCTGATATAGCAATTATTGTAACCTATGTATACCTTCTTAATTACCATTAATAAAATATTGTATTATGTATTGTGAAATATGTTTACTTTTTTCCCTTCCTAAATTCATATTTTTTGGTCTGGTCTTGAAAAAGGGGACGCCAGAGCGATTGGCAACGCCCACTTCCACCAAATTTCATCTTCATGCCTCTGATAGTTCATGACATATAACCCTGTGAAGTTTGAAGCTATATATACAGATTTCAATATTGTGAATTAAGCCATTATATCCTTCCCGAAGGACGAGTACATAATGCTAAAGTCGTTATTCTTGCTTAAGTAGTTACTAACTATCATGTTATGTTAAATCTCTTCTTAAAAAATCAACTTCACTAGTTATATATTTTTGTCCTCCTAAATTGCCACTTTTGCCGTGTGTGCGGCGCATACAAACCAATGCCGATTTTTGCAATCTTCAAGATGATCTGGTTAGTTTTCCACTTGGTGTCAAAAAAGTCTTTTTGAGCTCAACATCAGTAAATGTCTAGCAATTACATATTCACGAAAGCGTTTCCAGCTTCCCCCGAGATCTTATTACTTACTCGGCAAGCCAGTTTCTCCTGTAAGCTATTAACGGGACTTAGGTGTAATATGTGACAAGGAACTTAATTTTAGGTTTCATATTGATAATATCATTAGTAGAGCCAACTCTGCACTGGGTTTCGTGAAACACTGGTCCAGAGAGTTCTCCAATTCTTACGTGACTTAATCTCTCTACCTTACCTTTGTTAGACCCATCCTTGAATATGCCAGTCAGGTTTGGTCTCCTATCTACAACACCCGTTCTGTCCGATTCGAAGCCGTGCAACGAAGATTCATTCGGTTCGCACTTCGCGGTCTTCCCAATTCTGACACTTACAACTTTTATCCTTATGCAGACTGCCTGAAATTAATTAACATGCAAACTCTTGCAAAACGAAGGGAACGTGCTGATGTACTCTTCATTCATCAACTTGTATGCGGAACCATTAACTGCCCAGCACTACTCACAGCACTACTGCCCAGCACTACTAATTAATATCCTTTAATACCAACTCACGTAACCTCAGGTCTATTCCTCTCTTCCACCTCAAATTTTACCGCACCGACTACGGATGCAGTGAACCTGCAACCAGGATGCTTCGTTTAGCAGACCTCGACTCCAAAATGCCCTTCTTAACTCCAACGCCACTTCTTCTTAACTCCTACGCCACTTTTTCCCCCTCTCTAATGATTTTCTTACAATTAAGAAATGATACATATAATTAATGATATTTGTAAGATCCCTGTATTACTTTTCTTCTCGTATTTTCTTTTTGACGTTTGACGTGTTCCTAAAATAAAGTCATTCAGGTGGGCGGATTACGCCCACCATGAATTGGATATCTTTCGAATACTAAAACAAAAAAAAAGAGAGAAAAAAAACAAAATAATAATAAATAAATAAACCCTGTTAGAATAAGCTTAGTTCTTAGTTAATCAGCTTGTATTAAGCTTAACGAATAAATAAATAAATAAATTTGCTATACTTATAAAATTCCAACTTTCGTTAAAATTTTCCAACTTTTGTCACCATTTTTCAACTTTTATTGCCATTAATAATGTTTGCTGCCTTTTCTTTTAAATTTAAATTGAGATCAGCTCTTAGTACTTTTACAATATAAATTTAAACATTTTTTTTTTCTGTTAAGGAGGTTTAAATGAATTTTTGAATGGCGGAATCTTTATTAACACAGTTAAAGTTATGGTTCCTTAAAATATTCACAATGACTTCATCAAAGTCCAGCAAATATTGCACTTAAAATGTTTATTGCTGCCAAAACCTTGCAAATATAGTCAAGTACGAATACATGTATACAGGCTTTAAAACTAATCTCATCGATAGAGTCATTCGTGCAAATAACTTAGCAAAAGTTGATGGGGAGATGATGGAGTTCAAATGCAAAACTTGATCCAGTAACTAAGAATCGGTTATATGAGAACACTAAGCATTCACTAGGGATGTCGATTTTTGACCACTTGGGCGATCCCGGGATTTTGGGATTGGATTGTGCAATCCCGGGATCCCGAGACGAGATCGGGACTTATAAAAGAATATTTTTTCAGTATAATTAAGTGAAATTAGGATCAGATCCTAGTAAGCAAAAGAGTTAATTTTTTTAGTGTTGTTTTTTTGTTAACTTTAATACGAGTTAAAGCAGTATTCTAGTGAAGAAAATTGATAAAATCAAAAATTATTTTACAACAATTTATATATTCAAGAATATCTCCTTAAAATGATTTTTCGAAATTCGAATTATTTTCAAAGTTATAGCCATTTAAGTGTCGTTAGTTAGACTGCCTAAAACTTAACTTAAAAACTTTAAACGCGTTTTTATCGAAACAAATTACAAAGGATTATGTAAATATTTTGTTTATTAATACTTTTAAAAAATTTATAACTTGGAAAAAAGACAAAAAAATTACTTTTTTTTTTAAAAAGTCGCCATTTCGCGAAAAATGGCCATGTCGCTAATTAACAATATTTTTTCCAGATGACTAGAGGGTTGCAATCATGTCAACAAGGAGGCACCCGTTTTTTTAGCACCCCCACTCCACCAGTTTGTAATTTTGAAAATTTGTAATTTTTTTTATTGTATTACAGTTAAATCTGGATGTAACAAACCCCCGAAATAGTGAACAGCTCGAAATAGTGAACCTTTTAGTAACTGACATTTCAAAGAATAAGAAGTAAAAAATAAAAAAAAGTTTTAAGCTTTAAGCAAAACATCAATTTTTAAACAAAAAATTCAACCTCGAAAATGGAAACAATCTATTCTAATCTATAATAAAAAATGTTTAGTAAAAATATTAATTGGTTCTTTTTTATCGTCTGCCTAAAGAGAATACTGAATTAACCCTCCGTGTGGCTAGTGTAATATTATCGTCACCCTATTTTTTTCGACATAGCTGTATCTCAGATATGTGCAATGGGCGACGGTTGGTATCTTCTCCTAAAAAAACTTTGAACCTTTGTATGAACACCTGCCAAGCCGTGTCAGTTTTGGTTAAGCCGATTGTCCGTACTGTGAGTGCAAAGTTGGACCGACTACGAAATCGTAACAGTAGCCACAGGACGCGATTTTTTTTACTATTTTTTACTATTTTTAAAAATGTTATTATTTTTGCTCCAATGAACAAATTTCGTCACATTTTTTACTATTTTTAATGTTTAAATGAATGCAACAGAAAAAACACTTGTTTGTGACCAAAGAAAAGTGTCCAAAATTTGTGTTTTTTTATTTAAAAATTTTAAATAAATAATATAGAGGTGTCAGTTCGACTTTGAATGTGATTGCACTCAATTCGCATTGAACAAGCGTCCGGAGAATAGAAGAAAAAATAAAAATAATTATGCTTTGCCTCAGCAATAAAAAATTTATAATAACCGTGTAAAAATAATTTTTTTTTTCAAAATTTTAATAACTTTTTTTAACACTAAATTTCCCTAGGGGGGTGTTTATCCAATAAAACCTTCAATTTCTTTAAAAATTTTTTAATCGAAAAAAGCCAATTTTCAGGTTGCAAAATAATTATGGTTTTAAGAAGGGAGCCAAATCTGGGTACGTTTTTTTTGAACATATATGAAGCTTAATCCCTACAATAATTTTTCCTTAATATCAATTATTGCCGGAGAATGAGTTTTGGACTAAAAATTTAAAAAATTTTCGTTTTCGGTAATTCGGAAATTTTTGTCGCAAAACTGAGTGGACATTTTGGCCTAAACACTTTTTTTTTCTTTAATTGAATCTGCCGTGAATCTGATCAATGCAGGCTTTGAAGCAGATCACAATATCTACATCCACGAGTGCCTCAGCGCTGATACTAGAAAGCTATTACATGCTGCTATTACCTACAAGAAACGAAAAAGTATTTACAATGCTTTCACCGTCCGAGGGTGTTTACACATTCGGCTACACAAAGGCTCCCAAAGTATTCGCATCAAAAATGAAAGCGAGCTGCACAGCCATGTTCTTGCCGCCGAAGGAATTTGTGAAAGATGCCCGGAAGATGAAGTTGTTCCTGCCTAAGTTTAAGTTTTATGTTTTTGCGTTATTTAATTTGTCTTTCTTTAACCTATCTATCTTCTTTTTATTTCTATTTGCTTCCTTCATTCCATTTCTTTGCGTAATATGTACACTTACTTCTTTTCTTATTTTTATTTCTTTTAATTCTTTATTTCTTATATTAAAAGTTAATAATAATGTTAACTGTGCTGCAAATACGCGTCTTTTTATCTCAAACCATATCCGTTGTGAGTTCGAATAATTACGGTCGTTGTTGTTCTAGAGACAATCTCTATGCTTTATTTCGAATATTAAGCAGGCAAGCGACGGGACTACAGGTATGTCATATTAATGCGCAAAGTTTAAATAATAAAATTGATGAGTTTCGGTACATTTTTGAAAACTCAAACATGGATATAATTTGTGTATCTGAAACATGGTTTCAGCCTTCTGTTCAAAATAGTGTCTTAAGTGTAAAGGGTTATAGATCATTTCGTGCGGATCGAGAGTCTCATGCCGGTGGGGTTGCAATTTTTGTTAAAGATGGTATTACATGCAACTTAATCAGTAAATCAAACTCTGAAGATAATATTGAATTCCTATTTGTTGACATAATCTATGAATCCAAAAAACTACTTGTCGGCACAGTTTATAGGCCAAATCGTTATGTCCATACAGAAAACTTAATGTTGAAAATTGAATCGGTGGTAAGCTCCTATGCTGACATCATAATTTGTGGCGATTTTAATTGTGATTTATTGGTTGAAACTCATTTATCTGATGATATGTGTGCACTTGGTCTTACGTCGCCAAACTGCACCACACCCACACACTTTTCCAAAAATAGAAATTCGCTGCTAGACCTCTTTTTTGTCGGTGATAATGATAAAGTCTTACTTTATGACCAGCTATCTGCTCCTGTTTTTTCCAAGCATGACCTGATTTTTCTTTGCTATAATTTTCAGCTGCTAATACCAGAGCAAAAAATAACATACCGAGATTTTACAAATATAGATTTTAGCTCTCTTCAGACAGAGCTAAATCACGTCGACTGGACAGAAATTTATCACATGCTATCAGTAAATGATAAGTTAGATTTCCTACAACGTAACGTCAATTCATTATTTGAAAAACATGTTCCTCTTAAAACTAAAGTTGTAAAGCACTCTCTAAGGCCCTGGTTTTCCAGTACCCTTAAAAGTTTAATGAAAAAACGTGACGCAGCGTATAATAAATGGAAACGTCTCAAAACACCCGAGCGTTATAATATTTTCCGCATATGCAGAAACAATGTGGTCAGGGCGGTGAAAATTGCCAAGTTAGCATATTATGAATCTAAATTTAGCTCTGCCATAGGCAGCAAAACGAAGTGGAATATTATTCGGCAAATTGGAGTTGGTAGAAATATTTCGCTTACAGACACTAGCGTAGACGTCGAGGCTCTAAATAACAAATTTATAGATATACCTATGTCAGCGCCCAGTGTCAACTGTTGTCGCATCTTTCAGAGATCTATCAACTCGTACTCAGCTTTTAATTTTCAATGCGTTGAATATACAGAAGTACTGCGAAGTTGCTTAGAGATTAAATCTAATGCCGTCGGTTTCGATGAAATACATCCCAGGTTTTTTAAGTTACTTCTTCCTGCTCTAACCCCTTTCATTATTAACATTTTCAATACCATCATAACGAAATCAGAATTCCCTGCTATTTGGAAAAAAGCTAAAATTATTCCCATCCCTAAAACTGGTAATGAATTCCGCCCCATAGAAATTTTACCATATCTATCAAAAGTTTTTGAAACGCTGATGTACTACCAAATAAACAAATTTCTTTTGGACAATAAACTGCTAACTGACAGACAGTCAGGATTCCGACCTAAGCGTAGTTGCGTGACTGCTCTACTTGACGTCAGCGATGAAATTCGAAATAACCTCGATCGCAATGAAATCAGTTTCTTGGTTTTGCTAGATCATTCGAAAGCTTTCGACACGGTTGATCACCAAATTTTATGTTCGAAATTATTAAATGTGTTTAATTTTTCCGCCACTGCAACTCGACTAATGACCTCTTATCTCACAAACAGATCACAAGCCGTTAATATAGGCAGCGTTACTTCCAATTTCTTACCTGTAAACCGTGGCGTTCCTCAAGGCTCTGTAATGGGCCCTCTTTTATTTTCGGTTTATATAAACGACTTACCAACTGTGCTGCAAAATTGTGGTATACAAATGTACGCTGATGATGTACAACTGTATACTAGCTGTCGCAAATGTGATATTACCACGTGTGTTGATAGTCTGAATGCTAATTTGTGTAAAATTTACGATTGGGCTTCCGCTAATGGCTTAAGCATAAACCCAAATAAGTCAAAATGTTTAATTATAACGAGAAAACATAACTCTTCTTTGCCCTTTCCGGACGTTACGATAAATGGGTCATGTATTGAAGTTGTAAAAACGGCAAAAAATTTGGGTATTACCTTCAGCAGCACTTTAGATTGGACGAATCATGTCAACATCACTGTAGGAAAAGTTTATGGTATGCTCCGTAGCCTATGGGCCACACAGTTTTTCACCCCCTTTCACATAAGAATGTTATTAGCTAAAACGTATCTTGTCCCCACCTTATTGTACGGATCCGAAATTTTTGCATACTGTGATGCTGCTAGTAAGCGCAAGTTGAACGTTTCCTATAACAACATCGCTCGTTATGTCTTCGGACTTAAACGAACCGACCGTATATCCCAGTATGCAAAAAAAATATTCAATTTGACTTTTGACAGTGTTTTGAACTTGAGGGCGTTAGTTTTTCTGCACAAAATTATTTTTACCAAAGAGCCAGTTTACCTATATAATAAACTAAAATTTTTAAGATCTCAGCGCGGAAACAACCTAGTCCAACCAAAACATGCCTGCTTAGCGTCCGAACGTCAGTTCTTTGTTAATTCCATACGTCTTTGGAACTCACTTCCACCGTATCTACAGCGTATTTGCAATACAGCCATATTTAAATCTAAATTATCAGATTATTTGTCTTCCTTCCAACCAAAACTTTTATCTATTTTTACTTGATTCGCTATTCTATTATTTTTCTTCATTTATCTCTTTTCATTCGATTTCTTACCTAATTCATTTCTTTGTAATGATATTTTTCTCTCTTAATTTAAAGTTATTTTTATTTTTTTTTTTTTTAATTTTCAGTTTTAAATTCTTATAATCGTTTTTTTAAAAAACTGTTTTTGATCTCAATGTATTAAATTAATTAATTTCTGTTCAAGTTATGTTTAAGTGTTTAATATTAAAAATTTGTTGATTTATATCCACACATGTTATCGGTGCTTAACTATAAGTTTATTTCTTACAAGCGCTTATAAATAAATAAATAAATTAAATTAAATTAAATTAAATTAAATGTTTATCTAAAACCTTAAAAAAATTTTTGGCCAAAAATTATTTTTGACGAGGTAAAAAATGGCTTTGACGATATCGTTACACTAGCCATAGCGCGGAGGCAAATACTAGCTCGCCACATGGAACCCACCGTGTGGAAATTAAAATTAATGGGCATTGTATGGAACTGATAAATGGGAGCTTTCACGGTCGTTGATTCCGAATTTGATGAAAAAAATACAAAATGGCGAATTCAATATTCCGGTAAGGTATAAGCGGGTTTTCAGAGTTGATTTCAAATCAGATCTGCGTGTGTTTCTAATATCTTAGCTTTCAAATTTGTTTTTAAAATTTTCAAATTAAACACGTTAATATTAGAGTGGGGCGATTAGTATGTAAGGAAAAAAGTGTTAACGGGCGCTTCGCGTTCAAAAATAAGAGAAAGCAAAAATAACTTTTAAAACACTTATTTTATTTTTGTTTTATTTGTGGGAATATCAATTGACATAAGGCACATAAATATTTAAATAAATAAAATAAGGAAAACATATATAAATAAATCGTTTTATATTTTAATAGTAGACTTTAAGTTTGAGATCATTTCATATGCAATATTTGATCGTATTATTAATTAAATAAAAACTTTTCGCATGGCAAAATTACTTGTTGAAAAGTATACAAAATGTTTAATTGAATTTTTTTTTAATCTCGAAATCCCGAGATTTTCTTTGCTAAATCCCGGAACTTTTGTGACTTATAAATATGTATATAAATGTGAAACTGGACGCGAACCTTTACAGGATAACATGTCTTACTGTCTCAACCTAGTGAGACCAGCATAACCCTTGTGAAATCGCCTCAAGTCGACTCAAACCTCCACGTGGTGTTTCCTGGGCAACGTCAAAACTGACAACCGTTAGTTTGGAGGCTACTCTGAGCGGCGGGCCTTCCTAAGTTTAAAACAGGTTGTGCTTCGGGTTTGAAGCCCACCCGTAAGAACCCATTTCAATGAAAACAAATAAGAATAGAAGAAAACTGCTCCCCAAATCTTATGACGACTGCTGCAAACGAAAAACGGATAATGATTTACGGATATGCACCTAGAATATCCAAACTCTTAATTTGGAAGGTGCCTCTATCCAACTGATTGATGTCTTGGAAAGATACAAAGCTGATATCACTGCTATCCAAGAATGCGATGGAAGGGATAGGGTTGCATTCGGCATGCACCCTGTGATATCTATTACAGCGGCCAAGCGGAGAAGCACGAGTTTGGATGCGGATTTGTAGTTGGCAAGAGACTACGGCCCCACGTCCTGCGATTCACACCTGTGAACGAACGACTTGCCATAATCCGCATCAAGGTTAGATTTTTCAATATAAGCCTAATATGTGCGCACGCTCCGACAGAAGACAAGGACGATGAGATCAAGGAAATTTTCTACGAGCGCCTTGAAAATGCTTACGAGCACTGCCCCCTAACTGCTAAGGTGGGCAAGGAAAATATATTTGGTCCAACAGTCGGAAAGTTTAGCCTCCATGACAACACCTCCGATAACGGAATGAGGCTGATTGATTTCGCCGCAGAACAAAACATGGTCTTAAGTAGCTCTAGATTCAAGCATCTCAGTATTCATAAAGCCACCTGGATGTCCCCTGATCCAAAAACCAAAAATCAAATTGATCACGTTTTGATCGACGGAAGGCACTCTTCCATTGTTTTGGATGTACGCACGATCCGTGGTGCAAACATTGATCACTATCCTATCGCAGCCAAGATCCGTACACGTCTGTGCGCAGCTAAAAATACACGCAACCCTACACAGAGAAAGCTAGACGTCGACAAGCTGCAATCGAAACAGACAGCCGAAGCTTTCGCCACTCGACGCTCACTCCTGCTTCAAAGCACTCCTCCAATCGATGATATATGCGCGCAGTGGACACACATTTACAACTCCATGCGTGCGGCTGCTGAAGAGGTGATTGGGTATCACCACCCTCGCCAATCACCATGCCACTGCAGAGAAAGACGCCGCCTACAAAGCCACCCTGTAGTCGGTTGTATCGCTCCTTAGCAGCGCGCGTTACAAAGAAAAGAGGAGGGAAGAGAGACGTATTTTTAGGCGGAAAAAAGGAGAGGCAGAAAAGCGCGAGCAGGAGAAGATTGAGATGTATGGTGACAGGAATGAGGCCCGAAAATTTTTCGAAAAAATAAGACGCCTTGCCGATGGTTTTAAAACCGGGGCCTCTTCCTGTAAGGATGAAAACGGGAATCTAGTGACAGATGTCCAGAGTACACTGACGTTATGGAGGGAACACTTCTCTAAGCTTCTAAATGGCGACGCTGACAACAATACCGCCAATAGAGATGATATTCCGGAAATCCCAATTTCGGATGACAGCGCCGAGGTCCCGCTGCCCGACTATGATGAAGTTCTGACAGCTATAGCTCGGCTTAAAAATAACAAAGCCGCGGGAGCTGATGGCTTACCTGCTGAGCTGTTTAAGAACGGAGGCGAAGCTCTACTTAAATGCATTCACGAGCTTCTATGCGGAATATGGTCGGAAGAATGCATTCCGAACGATTGGAATCTCAGTGTGCTCTGCCCAATCAACAAGAAAGGCGATCCCACTATCTGTGCCAATACCGTGGGATAAGCCTTCTTAAAATCGCATATAAAGTCCTGTCGAGCGTTTTATGTGAAAGATTGAAGCCCATTGTAAACGAACTGATCGGACCTTATCAGTGTGGCTTCACACCTGGAAAGTTCACTATCGACCAGATTTTCACGCTACGACAAATCTTGGAGAAGACTCAAGAAAAACAAGTCGACACCCACCATCTTTTTGCCGACTACAAAGCCGCCTTCGACAGCCCAATAAGGAAGCACCTGTACTCCACCATGTCTGAATATGGTATTCCTGCAGAACTAATACGGCTTTGCAGGATGACACTGAGCAACACCAGCAGCTCAGTTAAAATCGGGAAGGACCTCTCCCCACCATTTATTACCAAACGAGGTTTCAGACAAGGTGATTCCTTATCGTGCGACTTTTTCAACCTTATGATGGAAAAGATCATCCGAGCTGCTGATCTGAGACGTAGTGGCACAATATTCTACAAGAGTGTTATGCTGCTTGACATCGATATCATTGGCCATAATACGCGCGAAGTCAGTGCAGCATTTTCCAGATTAGAAAGAGAGTCAAGTCGAATGGGTCTGGCAGTGAATGCAAATAAGACGAAATACTTGGTGTCAACAAACAAACAGTCCCAGCGACTTGCAACCCACGTTACCGTTGACAATACCTCCTTCGAGGTTGTGAAGGACTATCTGGGATCCAGCATAAACTCAACCAACGACATCAGCATTGAGATCAAACGAAGAATAACTCTTGCCAACAGGTATTCCTTTGGGCTCAGTAGGCAATTGAGAGGCAGAGCTTCACGAACGAAAATCGTGCTCTATAAATCGCTCATTATGCCCGTCTTACTTTATGCGTCACAAACATGGACGCTGAGCATTTCAGATGAAAGGACTTTAGGAGCATTCGAGAGAAAGATTATTCGCAAGATCTACGGACCAATCTGCGTCAATGGCGAGTACCGAATACGGTGGAATGATGAACTGTATGAGCTGTACGCTGACATCGACATAGTCAAGTACATTAAAATCGAGCGGCTTCGCTGGCTAGGTCATGTTCAGCGCATGAAAGACGATGCTCCAGTGAAGTAAATATTTAATTCGGTCCCCAGCGGCGGTCAACGCAGAAGAGAGGACGACCGCATCTTTGTTGGAATGACCAAGTAGAGGACAACCTGACGAAGGTTGGAATTTCCAACTGGCGCCAGCAAGCGAAAGACAGAAATGACTGGCGAAAATTCTTAGATGAGGCCAAGACCGACATTTTTTGTTCATTTACTCGAAGTAAAATCAACTTTCTTGTTGTTTTTCAAAGTTTCACAAATCCGAAGTGCATTCGACGAGCTGATGGCAAAAGTTACGACATGAAAAATTTGTTCATGGCAACACTGCCTCCAACGAATAATCGGACAAATATTTTAGTTTTATTAAATATGGAATTTACAACGAAGTAGCTGCAATAAAGAAAAAATGGGTATGTCATTTTATTTCTGGTTAGTCTTTATTACAATATGCAAAAAAAAACAACAAAAACAATTCTTGTAACTAAAACAAATTAACATTTTAAGGAACTTACTTAATGTCTGCTACTCAATTATTCAACAATAAATAAATTATAATTCAACAAAGAAAATTAAAGAAAAGGAACATTGAAAAGTTTTTAATATTTTGTGGCATACCCTTTGGGTTTATTTAATTTGGCTTTATTTGGAATTAACTAAATTACTGCAGACCTCAGGTGGTACTGAAGTCCAAGCTTGCAATAGGGCCTCTTTAAATGCATTTATGGAGTTGTATGGGCGTGTGTAAACTCTACTCGCTAGTTCTTCCCACAGATGCTCAATGATGTTTAAGTCCGTAGACTGAGGTGGAGTCTGCAAAAGTTTGCGACAGTTGGGATCGTTGTCCTGGTAGAATGCAAAGTTGTCTAGAATGCCTAATTTCTCTGCGCTCTGTTTGACATTCTCCTTCAGAATGCTGTTATAGATAAACCTGTCCACTTTGCCTTCTATAAAATGCAGATTGCCTACTCCAGCACTGAACATACAGCCCCAAACCATTACAGAACCACCACCGTGCTTTACTGTAGAACGCGTGTATCTTGGTTCGAATTCGGCATTTGTTTGACGCCACACAAGCCACTTGCCGTCCGATCCGTGCAGGTTAAGTTTGCTCTCATCTGTATAAAGAACCTTTAAAATAAAGCAAACAATTAGAATAATATCATTATTGATCTTTTAAACAGGCTATTACCGTTTTACAAAATGAGTTTGTTTTGAACAAATATTCTTTAACAAATTTGATGCGAAGTTGTTTATTTTTAGACCTAATAAATGGCGTTTTACTCGCGATTCTTCCGCAAAAGTTGTGTCTGTGCAAGCAATTGCGGATCGTGTTCACGGAAACATCTTTTCCGGTGGATTCTTTTAAAGAAATTTGCAACTCTTTTGCGCTTTTAAATGGATCTTTTTTATCGCCACTAATAAACAGCTTTCTTATCTTTCATTATGAATTTTTCCTTGGCTTTTTCTGCTCTTATATGAAAGTCTAAATTCTTCACGGTACCTTTTAATAATGTCGTGGACAGTGGATTGGCTTTTTCCGATCAATTCAGAAATTTCCCGCACTGTCTTTCCTTCTGCATTTAATTTGACAATAAGCTGTCTGACTTCAAAAGTAGCTTGTTTTCCTTTTGGAGCCATAAAGTAAAACACACAAAACTGTTCCAATTCAAATTAACTGCTGAATAGAAGGTAACAGTTCAATAGACTTATATGCAAAATTATAATTAGAAAAAAAAAATAACTACTCTCAATTGAAACGGTATTTTTTTGCTTGCTTGTTATTGTGTCCGATTATTCGTTGAACACAAGAAACTAAGCTCTTTGACTTAATCGAAACCGGTTTAGTCTGAATGAAGTTTTTTTGTTGTATTTTTGACAAGATCATATTAGCGACAAACAAAGTAAATAAACGACATACCATTTTTTTATTATTCCAGCTACTTCGATATACATTTTTAAGCACATTATTGATTGTGTGCAGTTGTATTTCACCAATGGCTTCACGAATATTGTCCTTTAAAGCGTCAATTGTCTCTGGCTTATCGGCGTAACACTTATCTTTGAGGGCACCCCACAAATAATAGTCCAACGGTGTCAAATCGCAGCTCCGAGGTGGCCAAACGACATCAGCTCTGCGGCTGATAATGCGATCTTCAAAAACAGGGCGCAAAACATCGAGTGTAGCTTCGGCTGTGTGGCACGTAGCGCCGTCCTGTTGAAACCAAATGTTGCCAATATCCTTCTCTTCAATTTTTGTGAACAAAAATTCGTTCAACATGGCCCGATAACGATCGTCATTGACTGTAACGGCCACTCCTTGCTCATTTTCGAAGAAAAATGGCCCAATTATGCCTCTGGATCAAAATCCGACCCAAACAGTGACTCGTTTTGGGTGCAGCGGCTTTTCAATGTATGCGTGCGGGTTTTCTGTGCCCCAAATGCGACAATTTTGCTTGTTTACATACCCGCCAAGATCAAAATGAGTTTCATCTGAAAAGATGATTTTTTTGGCAAAATCGGCATTTTCTGTTAGTCGATCGCAGGCCCACTTAGCGAAGCGAAAACGCATTGGATGTCAGTTGGCTTCAACTCCTGAACCAATTGGACTTTGTATACCAAGATCTTTACGCAAAATTCGTCTCAATGATGTCTCCGAAATGTTCAATTGTTGAGAACGACGGTGAATTGATGTTGATGGCGCTTCACGCACACTTTCTACCACAGCAGCAATATTCTCGGGTGTACGCACTGCTTTTGGCTTTTCACGCTTTGGTTTATCGATGTGGATGCCAGTATCTTTCACTTTTTTCACAAGATAACGAACATACGGAGCTGACGGTGCTTTTCTTCTTCCAAAATCCGTACGCAATTTTCACACACATTCTGCAACATTACCATGATTTTCAAAGTAATGTCCCAATATTTCCCATTGTTCAAGCGTATACATAACCATATTCGTTCAGCGGAAGGATAAAACTAATTATCTGTCAAATCAGACATGAGCTAAGTGTTACCATTCGCGAAATAAGCACTAGTTGAAAAAAAAACGTTAGATGGCGGACCCTGTATATTATATATTTAATAAAACTACAATTTTTGTCCGATTATTCGTTGGAGTCACAGTACGTTAATATTTTTATGTACACTCTTAAAAAACCAACCTTTTGGTCCACAGATTCCCAATCGGGTTTAGGTCCGATGACTACAATGGCCACTTCAAAATATCCACATGGTTGTCTTCCAAGCAACTCTTTACTATGTGAGCACTGTGCTTTGGATCATTATCCTGCATAAAACGCCATTAAAGCGGCAAATTGTCCTCTTGAAACGGTATCATGGTATTGACAAGTACGTTTTTGTAAACGTGCTGATCCATTTTTTGGTAAATTTTAACAATCGAACCAACTCCGTGCCAAGAAAACGCCTCCCATACCATAATATTTGAGCCACCCTGTTTAATAGTCTTGAGCATGTACTTTGGATTGTGCTGCATGTTTTGAGGACACCACACATATTGTTTGATGTCAGATGCGAACCGGCAAAACTTTGATTCATCCCTCCAAAGCACATTTTTCCAAAAATTCGTTGACTTTTTAAATATTCTTTGCAAACGCAAGACTGCATTTAATATTTTTTTGCAACACATGTGGTGTATGTTGGGCTATAAAGCTACAGAAATTGTTTTCATTCAAGCGTCTTCTTATACGTTTTGAGGATACATTTATGCCATATTTTGATGAAATTTAATTTTTTAATTTTATTTGAGGTCTTAAAAGAATCACTAAGTAAAGCTCTATAAATCAAATGGCCATCTCTTGCTATTGTTTTTCGCGCTCTTGGTCGCTATTTTACATTTTTAATGCTCTAATACTGCTCTACATGTTGTAATGCGTTATATAATAACTTTCACGAACATCTAAGAAGCAGAGCAATCTATGAAACTGTGATTCCACCATTTTTCATTCGCTGAATCAACTGCCGCTGAGCCTCTGAAAATCAGTAGAATTTGCCATACCTATCTGCAATTTTTTGTTAGAACTCAAATAAAAACTTAATAAATTTTGTATATCTTACTAGTAAAGTGTAACTAACCAAAATAAAATAAGATATGGAACAGTAATTCTAACCTGTCCTAAATTCGTTTCCAGCATTTAAACCACATTGATTGAAACTACTTGAAATATATCAGAAAATTTAAGAATAGCCAAGAAACTAGCTAACGGTACACAGAGTTAACTTCATAAACAATACTCAACAAAAAATATTTGATTACAATTCTTAAGCTAAGATGTAAAAAATTTCAAATTAGAGTTACTAACATAGTGTGTGCTAAGTTCGTGACCACCACTGTAGCATCGTATTGTTGCTCAAGAACACCCTGTGCTTGATTTATGGTTTAGCTTAAGCACAAACCTATCCTTTATTTAGTTTATATACCAACCGTGGCGTTTTAATAATTTATTCACAGAGGTCCTCTGTGGTAAAACATAAGAACTCAAAAACAAAAGAAAAGTTCAAATTCAAGACAATGGATAGACTTAGGTTTTTTAGACGCTGAATCCGCATTTAATAGAATTATAATAAAGCGGACTTGTTAGAGTCCCAATGCCTGGTTTTACACGAGAAGAAAATGCTGAAATGAATCCAAATTTGTTGCTGTTTTTTTCAGATTAAAAAAACGAACTCTCTGCAAGTTAAAAAATTAACTTCGAACGTAATCAAAATTTTGATGACGCTCAAGACCTGAATCATTCAGTCAAAGAGAGTAAAAGAGAACAAAAAGAAATTATGAACTTCGGCATTTGCTTCTCGTGCGAAACCAGCCATAGTAGAACTAGACAAGGTAGTGTTAGGGCTGAATGTGCTCTCTTTCTTAGTGACCATAACTGTCAAACTCAGCCATTTTGGTATTTTTGCCAATTTTTGCTTTCATATTGCATTCTCATTGGTTGCAGATTTTGTATGAAATGTCAACTACATTTTGACAGTTTTGGTCACCGGCTCTCCGCCCTAACACTTACTCGTCTAATTTTAAATTTAAATTTTTTCTCTAAATTTTTCGTCAAATTTAATTTTATTTTGAACACCGAAGTAAGCACATCGCGATGACGGAAAATTTTTAATACCACTTGTTATTAAAATCGTATTGGAAGATGAAAAAAATTATTTTATAAATTATTATAAATTATTTGCAACAGTTGTTCATTATTATTTTGTTATTATTTTCTTCCGCTCCCTCTTTTGCCACGATGTGGTCAGGTTGAAAACTTTTTTGAACAGACAAAATTGTACTGCACGATTTGACAAGTGTTAACACTGGTCAAATCGTTCGTCAAATCAGCAGAAAAAACAAAAAATTTTGATTTTCATCAAACGATCTGACCAACGATTTGATGAGCGTTCACACTCGCCAAATCGCCATCAAATCCATACAAATTCTGTTGGTCAAATCAATTGTCAAATCATTTGATGATCGATTTGATGAGCGATTTGAAATGTGAACAGCCCTAATAACTACGGCAATATTGCTCAACTTATCAAAAGTCAAACATAATAGCGAGTAGAAATTTGGCTTCTAATGCATGCAAAATGCAAGAACAAAGCAACATTAATATGTTTACTGGGCAATAGTTATGGAAGAAGAAAGGTAAGCAAAATTGGTATTTATTACAATATATTTCATATTAAATGATAATTAACTATCAAATTCAATTTTTCAGTGAATTGCCTTAAAAACTTTGCTTTTTCCAAATATTAATAACAAGTTACTACCGTTGTCTGCAAAATTATCAATAGCTAAATTTATTAAAAAATTTATTTTGAAAGTATCACGTTCGATCACAAAAGCAGTGCAATAGTTTTTCTATATTTACGTTAAGTATCAATACATGGTATAATAATTACCTGGTAGCATTGATAGTTACTTATTTTCTCTTTAACAAGGAAAACAACTTCTGTCAAAAACAGCTGTTAGTAAAAGAAACAAAGGGAAAATTGAAAAAAGTGTCAAAAACAAACATTAAAATTTAAATGGTCGCCTTGAGCAGAGTCAACAGTTGGCAAATTTGAGTGTGAAACCTTTGCAATTAATTTATTTACATAATTTTATAATTAAATAAAGTAATTTGCAACTTTTCTGATGTTGAGAGTAACAACACATTCAGAGAAAAACATCGCTCAATAAGGTATCGCTACCATAACACTTCACAGCAGTTGACTACGTTGAATGCGACCATTAAGATATGTAAGAGCTCTCTTTGTGAGTAATTTTTTGAAAGGAGTAATTTTTCAAACCAAATGTTAATGATTCCTGGTAATTATTATAACATGGCATCAGCTGAGCATCTGCAACAGAGGTGCCAATGAGTAACAGTGTGGCAGTACATGATACAAAGAGCTACAGGTAAAGTATTCCCGGCGCAACAAACAAAATTTACTGCGCACCTCGTCATCGGTGCTCGTCAAATGTGACACTTGATGAATACATTCAAAAGAAAATGTAGAAAAGTGACGAAGATAGCAAAATGAAAACGAACAAACAGTCAAAATTCTGTCAAGCACATCAAGCAACGTAGCCGCTTTTTGTGTAAATCGGTAAAAAGGGGAAAAAGCACCCCTACAAAATATGCAAATTTTTCTTCACAAACAGTTCTAAAAAATATATTTAATTTATTTTGGACATGTGCTTTATATAACAATATTTATTTCATATCAGTAAAACAAGTTTTCTTATGAAAATGTAGGCATTTTAAAATCTTTATACCCTATGAATAAATTGTGACTACGTTTTAACCAAGGAGCACCTTGCACTTCACAGAAAAGATGGCGGACATGCGCAATACTTTATCTGTAGTTCTTTGTATCATGGTGGCAGTATTGCTGCAATTAATGAGTGTCTCGAGCAAGGCCAACCTGTAATTTTATCCCTTAAATATCGGTAAACAGAGGCGGTTTGACCTTTAGCTTTGAATTTTTTTTTGTGCCTGTGTTATTTTATTGGTGGATAAAAAATTGGTGGAACAGAAGTTAATGTTGTTTTGAATTTTTTATTTTGCGTGTCTTCACTGAGAAAACAAAAAATCAAAAACGCACATTTTAAAAACGTTTAGCAAAATTAATGTTTTTAAAAACATTTTACTCAATACAAAAATGAAAACGCACATTTTTAAAAAGGAAAGTGAAACGAAACGTTTTTGAAACAAAAACGAAGTTTTAACATGACATAGTAAAATTAATATATAAATATATAATTATGTACAGGGTTGCCCATATTCGACGGATCCATCTGGCAACGCCATAACTTTTGACAGAGATGTCAGATCGCTTAATGACATACCGCGTTTGAAGCGTCAGTCCAAGCAGATTTTTACCATGGAACAATACACGCCACGCGAGCGCTCTGAAAGAGTCTGCAAAATGGCCGAAGATGACGAGGAATTTTGGAACAAAATTATCATGTCCGATGAAGCCCATTTCACATTGAATGGGACCGTAAATAAGCAAAATTGCCGTATTTACGCCACTGAAAATCCTCAGGAGATTCAAGAAGTGCCTCTTCATGACGAAAAAGTCACAGTTTGGTGCGGCGTTAGTGCGAAAATGGTCATTGGGCCGTTTTTCTTCCAAAATGAAAATGGCCATGCTGTTACCATCAACCAGGAGCGTTATCGCGACATGATGACCAATTTTGTGATGCCAATTATTCGTCGAAAGCGTATGAGGCAGTTCTGGTTTCAACAAGACGGCGCTCCACCGCACACAAGTCGCATAACAATCGATTTTCTGAAGAATTTGTTTCCGGGCCGTTTGATGTCGAAAAGTGGTGATTTGGACTGTCCACCGCGTTCGCCCGATTTGACGCCGCCTGACTTCTTCTTGTGGGGATATTTGAAGTCAAAGGTTTACGTTAACAAGCCAAGGACCGTAGAAGAGCTCAAGGACAACATTCGTGAAGAAATAGCCGCTATTCCGGCCGAAATGTTGGCGAAAACGATGGAAAATGCTGCAAAAAGGGCACAATACGCCATCAACGCCAGAGGCGGCCATTTGAGAGATATCATATTCAAAAATTGATGTAGACAAATCTGCTTGGAACAAATTAAATGATTAAGATTGCCAACCGCCAAATTTTTATTTTTTTCTTTGATTTTTTTAAAAAAAACATGGGTCCGTCGAATATGGGCAACCCTATAATTCAAGTGGGGTGTTGGTTTCACATACTTTGTTTCAAAACACTTGTCAATAACAAATTGTTTTTATATATGTTTCATTGACTTATGTTTTTGATATTTGTTCAAAAAATAAAATATTTTTCATTCTCGATTTCATCACTCAAACTGCCTGCAAGAATATAATGAAAGAGTTTGAGTTGGAGCATTTGCTGTCACAACTAAGAGGTAAGTATTTAAAATAAAATGAAAATATCTGATAAAATTCTATTTTTTTTATAGACGCTGGGATACAGTATTATCTAAAAAATTTTAACGAGATGGACATAGCTGATGATAATATAACTGAAATAAAACTGTTATTTTGAAATCCACTAAAAAGTTTTTCAATTAATAAAGGAAATGGGAATTTCTGTAAATTTTTTGAATTAATGGGAAATAATGAAAATTTTCATTTTTAAAATATAAATTATTGTTGTACCATTGCATTTTAAAATGTTTATTGTTACAAATCTATTGAACATTTTAGAATCTAATGTTAAAATTTTCGTTTTAAATATGAAAATAAACGTTTTACTATTTCATTTTAAAATGTTCGTTTTTAAAATTAAAATAAAAGTTAGAAGTGCAAAATCTGGGTTAAAAGTTTTTAAAAGTAGCTCGTTTCTGGCACTTTTGAAAATATTTTCTCTGTATTGTATTGTAATGTATTGTAAAAAATTTTTATGTAAGGGCATTTCCGTGGCTACGCACGTGACAGTCGCACGATTTTAATGAGTTAAAAACCACAGAAAAATTAAACTTACGGTTTGCTTATTTTGATTTTTCAATAGTTTATTAAGCGCACTATACAAGGTGTCAAAGCTTAGAGTTGTAAAAAGTTCGACTCTTAGATAGAAGTCACCAAAAATAATACGTTACGTGACAAAAAAAAAGAGAAGTGGTTTTTGTTTGCATCAATAAAACTGAAAAAATAGCGAAGTGTGACGAGTTTTTTTATTGAAGTTTTTTTAATATAATCTGGAATAATGTTGCTACATATTCATAATTGTTTCGTTGAAATTTTTTTTATGATTATTTTTATACTAACCATGATATATGATATACGTTACGTGACAGATATTTTCCTTCAAAGAAGTACAAATATTTCATAGTTTCATTTATTTAATTGAACCAGGAAAATATATAAAGTGTAATTCACGATCGTAAAAATCAAAAACTGAAAAGAATTTAAGAAGACTTTGTATTATACAAGTATGCAGATATGCCCTTTCTCGCCTAAGAGAGAATAGTGCGAAAACAATGTGCGAAAACAAAAAATAAAAAACGCACATTTTAAAACCAAATTAAAAACAAAAATTTAAACGCACATTTTTGAATAGAAAAGTAAAACGTAACGTTTTTAAAACAACCACGAATATTTAACTATAATATTGTAGGTTAAAATTAATATTTTTAAAAAAATTGTACGCAAAAATTTTTAAATAAAAAAGTAAAACGAAACGTTCTTAAAACAACTATGAAAGTTTTACCATGATATAGTACAATTCACATACTTTGTTTCAAAACACTGTTACTAACGAATTGTTTGTCAAATATGTTTCATTGACTTATGTATTTGATATTTGTTCAGAAAATAAAATATTTTTCATTCTCGATTTCATCACTCAGCAGTTTGCCTGCAAGAAAGTAATGAAAGAGTTTGAGTTGGAGCATTTGATGCCACAATTAAAAGGTAAGTATTTAAAATAAAATGAATAATATCTGACAAAATTATAGTTTTTTATAGATGCTGGGATACAGTATCATTATCCAAAAAATTTGAACGAGATTAACATAGCTGATGATAAAATAACTAAAATAAAACTGTAATTTTGAAAACCAATAAAGCATTTTTTAATTAATAGAGGATATGCGGATTTCTATAAATTTTTTTAATTAATGAGAAATAATGAACATTTTCGTTTTTAAAATATAAATAATTGTTGTACCATTGCATTTTAAATGTTTATTGTTACAAATCGAACCAACATTTCAGAATATAATTTAAAAATCTTCGTTTTAAAAACTTAAATAAACATTTTACATTTGAGAATATTTGTTATTAAAAATCAAATGAACATTTTAGAATCTCATTTTAAAATGTAAGTTTTCAAAATGAAAATAAACGTTTTACTATTTCATTTTAAACAATTTAAAATTAAAATAAACTTTAGAAGTGCAAAATCTGGGTTAAGCGTTTTTAAAAGTAGCTCGTTTCTGCCACTTTTGAAAATGTTGTTTTCTCTGTGCATCTTGCTTGCTTGCATAAAACACCGGTCTCTACCTGTATAGAAGGCAAGTCCAAGACAAACCTCAAAAGTCTTGATTCAGCAAGAAGGTCTACACACTGATTTCGATGAATTGAGCCACTTATTCACCAGATTCCACGTGCTTGGCTTGACGAGCCATCAAGTCAAAGAAGACCTTGACACATATGCTACTCATGTGAGGTTAAAACATATCTCTTATCTTCAAAAGTCCCGTAAAGAGCAGCAACAATATTATTCCTAACCAAATTATTACTCCTAATCAAAACCCAAGCCCTTTTTTTGTCACTCTTTACTACCAAAATGTAAAAAGATTACGCACCAAAATCTCTACAGTGTTCCTTAATTCCCTTAAGCTTCCCTACGACATATTTGCCCTTACTTTACTGAGACCAATCTTACGGTCGACTTCAAGGATACTGAGGTCTTTGCTTTCGATTTCGCCGTTTTCAGAGACGATGTTCTCGACAAAGATGATGTCTCCTCAAGTCGTGGTGTCCTTCTTGCAATTCACAATCGCTTCGATCCAACCTTTATAAAAAAATACCTGCTAACTTTGAATTTATATGTGCAAAAGTTTGCATCGCAAAACGAAATATATTCATTATCTGCTATTATATTCGCCCATCTCAACCATTGAATAGTTATCAGCTTACAGTAGACGCAATAGATTCACTTTTGGATCTTATGGATCCATTTGACACCGTTATATTCCTGGGGGACTTTAATCTTCCCAACCTTCAATGGGTCCTATCTGATGACGAATCCTACTATTTTTTTCAAATCCTACCTCTAGAAAAGAAACAGTTGAGCGGAGTTACTAACAAATTAGGTAGACAACTAGACCTAATTTTTTCTTCGGATTCAGATAACTGTATAGTCTCAGTAAGTAACCATCTCCTTTCAACACTCTATCAGTACCATCCACCACTATCTCTTACCTCATCTTATAACATTAATATCAGAAATACACACTTCGAGCACTCGTACAGCTTCAACTTTCGGAAAACTGGTTTTGTAAAATTAGAAATTTTACTCAGTAGAATCGACATCTTTTCGTTAATGTTCAGGAAAGCGTTGATATTGCAGTTGCTCATTTCTACGACATAATTTTCGACTGCTTCAAACAATCTGTCCCTTTCACCAGGCAGAAAAACTTTACGTCATGTCCCGCCCTGGTACAATAAGAAATTACGTGTACGTGAAACAAACTTTGGCGCGCATATTTAGTTTCTGGTCCTTCTCTTGATTTCGCTAATTATCTTTACGCATATAACCTTTTTTCCGCACTCTGTGAAACGCTATATGAGTCTTATCTTGCTCATATTTAAACTAAATTGTTGTCTGATCCTAAAAGCTCCTACAAGTTTGTCATTATCAAAAGAAAATCTGACAACTACCCATCTACCCTTACTTTTTCGGACATCTCCTCAGACAACCCGGAAATAATTGCAAACCTATTTGTAAATTTTTTCAGTCAGTCCTACACAAATCATAACGATGAACTAGACTACAAATATTTTTCTCTGTTTAGGAACTGCCCTCAAACGTCGCTGACTTCTGTTGATACTAGCTGATGTGTTAGGAAAGAGAAATAATCTAATGTTCGCTCATCCAATATAGGGATTGGCTCTTTTTCAACTTTCTATTTCTAAATCAGTTTTTCTAAGTTACGGAAGAGTTCGTACATAATATCTCTACATAAAAAAGGACCTAGAAATGATATTTACAATTACAGACCTATTGCAAAACTTTCATATACTCCCAAAATGTTTGAAAGTATTAGCTATGACATTATCTTTTTCCACTGCAAATCTATTTTTCTTCCTAGTCAACATGGCTTCCTCAAGGGAAGATCGACTACCACTAACCTTACCGAATTTGTTTCAAACGCTTTATGTTCGTTGGATAGCGGGTACGAAGTTGATGTAGTTTCTACCGACTTTATTAAAGCGTTCGACAAAATCTCACATACTATCATCCTTCTTAAGCTTAAAGCCCTTGGTTTTCCATCACTGTTTATATCATGGACTAAATCATATCTCTAAGAACGTCGTTACAATGTCATCTTTAGATTTTCCATTTCAGAGTCTTTTACAGCTACCTCTGGTGTCCCACAAGCTAGTCACCTTGGTCCTTTGTTGTTCATCTTAATAATCTCTGATGTATATGGAATCATCAAAGATTCCAAACTCTCTGTGTATACTGATGATATGAAAATCTATCGGCGCATACAAACCAATGCCGATTTTTGCAATCTTCAAGATGATCTGGTTAGTTTTTCTACTAGGTGTCAAAAAAGTCTTTTTGAGCTCAACATCAGTAAATGTCAAGCAATTAAATATTCACGAAAGCGTTTCCAGCTTCCCCCGAGATCTTATTACTTACTCGGCAAGCCAGTTTCTCCTGTAAGTTATTTACGGGACTTAGGTGTAATATGTGACAAGGAACTTAATTCTAGGTTTCATATTGATAATATCATTAGTAGAGCCAACTCTGCACTGGGTTTCGTGAAACACTGGTCCGGAGAGTTCTCCAATTCTTACGTGACTAAATCTCTCTACCTTACCTTTGTTAGACCCATCCTTGAATATGCCAGTTAGGTTTGGTCTCCTATCTACAACACCCGTTCTGTCCGATTCGAAGCCGTGCAACGAAGATTCATTCGGTTCGCACTTCGCAGTCTTTCCAATTCTGACAGTTACAACTTACATCCCTATGCAGACTGCCTGAACTTAACTAACATGCAAACTCTAGCAAAACGAAGGGAAGTTGCCGATGTACTCTTCATTCATCAACTTGTATGCGGAACCATTAACTGCCCAACACTACTCACAGCACTACTGCCTAGCACTACTAATTAATATCCTTTAATACCAACTCACGTAACCTCAGGTCTATTCCTCTCTTCCACCTCAAATTTTACCGCACCGACTACGGATGCAGTGAACCTGCAACCAGGATGCTTCGTTTAACCAACCATTTGATTAGCGAATTCGACTTTCATCTGAGCAGATCTCGACTCCGAAATGCCCTTCTTAACTCCAACGCCACTTCTTCTTAACTCCTACGCCACTTTTTCCCCCTCTCTAATGATTTTCTTACAATTAAGAAATGATACATATAATTAATGATATTTGTAAGATCCCTGTATTACTTTTCTTTTCGTATTTTCTTTTTGACGTTTGACGTGTTCCTAAAATAAAGTCATTCAGGTGGGCGAATTACGCCCACCATGAATTGGATATCTTTCGAACACTAAAACAAAGAAAAGAGAGAGAAAAAACAACATAATAATAAGTAAATAAACCCTGTTAGAATAAGCTAAGTTCTTAGTTAATCAGCTTGTATTAAGCTTAACGAATAAATAAATAAATAAATTTGCTATACTTATAAAATTCCAACTTTCGTTAAAATTTTTCAACTTTTGTCACCATTTTTCAACTTTTGTTGCCATTCATAATGTTTGCTGCCTTTTTTTTTAAATTTAAATTGAGATCAGCTCTTAGTACTTTTACAATATAAATTTAAACATTTTTTTTTCTGTTAAGGAGGTTTAAATGAATTTTTGAATGGCGGAATCTTTATTAACACAGTTAAAGTTATCGTTCCTTAAAATATTCACAATGACTTCATCAAAGTCTAGCAAATATTACACTAAAAATGTTTATTGCTGCCAAAACTTTGCAAATATAGAAGATAATTTCAAGTACGAATACATGTATACAGGCTTTAAAACTAATCTCATCGATAGAGTCATTCGTGCGAATAACTTAGCAAAAGTTGATGGGGAGATGATGGAGTTCAAATGCAAAACTTGATCCAGTAACTAAGAATCGGTTATATGAGAACACTAAGCAAGCCAGGTAGGGACATTCACTAGGGATGTCGATTTTTGACCACTTGGGCGATCCCGGGATTTTGGGATTGGATTGTGCAATCCCGGGATCCCGAGACGAGATCGGGACTTATAAAAGAACATTTTTTCAGTATAATTAAGTGAAATTAGGATCAGATGCTAGTAAACAAAAGAGTTTATGTTTTTAGTGTTGTTTTTTTGTTAACTTTAATACGAGCTAAAGCAGTATTCTAGTAAAGAAAATTGATAAAATCAAAAAATAATTTTTCAACAATTTATATATGATTGATTTTTAAAATGATTTTTCGAAATTCGAATTATTTTCAAAGTTATAGCCATTTAAGTGTCGTTAGTTAGACTGCCTAAAACTTAACTTAAAAACTTTAAACGCGTTTTTATCAAAACAAATTATAAAGGATTATGTAAACATTTTGTTTATTAATATTTTTAAAAAATTTATAACTTGGAAAAAAGACAAAAAAATTACTTATCTTTCAAACAGTCGCCATTTCGCGAAAAATGGCCATGTAGCTATATCCACAGGCCGGGCATTCTTACTAATTAACAATATTTTTTTCCAGATGACGAGAGGGTTGCAATCATGTCAACAAGGAGGCACCCATTTTTTTAGCACCCCCACTCCACCAGTTTATCAATATCTCAGCTTTCAAATTTTGTTATATACAATATATTTTGAAGACTTCAATAGACTTTGAAGCCGTGCGCTGAGTCACAAATAAGAGAATGCAAAAAAACCTTTTAAAACATTTATTTAATTTTTGTTTTATTTGTGGGAATATTAATTGATATAAGGCACATAAATATTTGAATAAACAAAATAAGGAAAATAAATATTTGCTTTTCGTTTTGTATCTTAGGTGTAGACTTTAAGTTTGAGATCATTTCATATACAATATTTCATCGTATTATTAATTAAGAAAAAAATTTTCACATGGCAATATTACTTGTTAAAAAGTATAAGAAAATGTTTTATTTAATTTTTTTTAATCTCGATGTGGTTCTGCATGCGCAATGAAATGCTTTTTTATTTTGTATATTATTTTTATTTTATATTTATTTAAGAAAATTTTTTTGAATAACAATTCAGATCAAATATTTAGAATAATAATTTTTTGTAACAAATGTTTTTTGATTAATTATAATTGACATTTTTGCAAACAATTTTTTGTATTAATATATAAAGTAAATTAAAGTATATTTTTTATAAAGTGTATTTGAATGTATATAATCATGTATGTGTGTGTGTGTGCTTTTGTATGTATGTAATTAGAACACTACACTCGAAATCCCGGGATTTTCTTCGCTAAATCCCGGGACTTTTGGGACTTATAAATGTGTATATAAATGCGTGACATGCCTAGTCTTCACACATACTATATGTGTCCGTAAAACACTGCGATACACACCGTCACAAAATTTTAAAGGAGATTTTCACTAATATCTCCTGTGCTGGGTATGAGAAAATTTTTTTACTTTAAAGTATACGAGTATACAGAAATTCAACCACAAAAATTTCTGTGGTTGAAGGCCCATTTGCAATAACGCGTAAGATACGTTTCGTAAATTTAGAATCAATGCATGAAAACATATCTAAGTGGTTCCTATAAACACTATGCAAAATATTCGAAAATTTAATATTTCACTTGCGTAAAAATTTGACAGCTATTGACATAGAAACAGCTGTTCACTTCAGAGCCTATTGATATACGAACTATTGATACCATACTACAAGCATTTGGTACTGGTGCGAATTCTTTTCACTCAAAATTGACAAAATGTCCTCAAATTTTTTTTTTTCTATTATGAGTGTTAAGTACTTTGTCCTGATTTTAAAAATTCAAAGTTCGATCGAACTCAAACAAATCATCGCAAACAAAAACCCACAAACCTGAAAAAAAATCATCACCAGATATGTTTTTTAGAAGAGCTCAAAAATCTCCCAAAATTAGCATGTTCACAAAATATATCAACAAATGTAAAAATAATTATGCAGACATTACATTTTCAAATATTTTTGAATACAGAATACTTTTTAATATTACAATACTTACCGAAAGTTTGGTTTTTAGAAATAATGGCGGTCCGTTTAAAAAAAGCACTTCTGAAATTTAATTTTTTATTCTATTTTGCAGAAAGTCGAAAACATTTTTTTATTTTTCAAGTGTCATTCTTTTATCTAATCACCGATGATGAGAAGACAAAGTGTGACTAAAAAACTTGGAGGATTACTTTTATTTTTGGTCATAAATGAGAAAGAAATTGTAAAAAAACATCGAAATATTTTCATTGTGTTTAAGAAATATCTCGTTTTGGGCTCAAGACTAATAAAATGGGTCATTAATTAAGGGTTATGAGCCATGTTAACCCTCAAACTAAAATTTATATTTAATAGGTACGATGGTAACATAGCAGACCCTTGAGAATAAAGAGTATAATAAAACAAACACCATAAAATCTACTGTAAAATAATTCAAATCGAAAATTATTCAAGAACAAGAAGATGACTGAAAGTTTTGTACCATTCCAGCATCTGTATAATTCTGTGCTGGCAAGAGTAAAAAAAGAAGGTAAAAGTAGGAAAGTTGTCTTGATATGACTCTGGTTTCTAGGTACATAGATTTTTATTTTTAATCCATTTAACTTCTTACTTGTGATTTTAAGATTCCTTTGCTACAAAATGCAATTTTTTTTAAAGCATTAAATTGAACTCCAATCACTAAATTATTATAAATTTAGCACAAATTCCAGTTTAAATGGCGGACTTTTTAGTATATCCTTAAGTTCCCTTTCAAGAAATATTGGGTAACATTCAAAAAGTTAAAAAGTTTCGCAATTTAAGCGAACAAATTTGTTTATATGTACACTTTAAAAACTGATTGAAAAATCTCTACAATAAATGTTGTGAAATGTCACGACATTTATTGGCGATTTTGTAAAAAAACCACGCTATGCAGTGAGTTTTTTCAATTTTGTCTGAAAATCAGCGTCTTTTTCCAAAATATGTATATTTACTCTACTATTCACGCTATTTGAGCGTGTTTTCGCTCAGAGAGTCTTAAAATATGTATATATCTATACATTTCACGCTATTTTAGCGTGTTTTCGCTCAGAGAGCCCTAAAATATATATATTCTTTACTTTTCACGCTATTTCAGCGTGTTTCTCTCACAGAGTCTTAAAATATGTATATTTTCCCTACTTTTCACAGTATTCCAGCGTGTTCTCGCTCAGATACTCCTAAAAATGCTCCAGCAGCGGTATTTTACGCTTGGCCTTAAATAAATACCTCTGCTTTAACGTCATATGATTTCAAAGAGTTTATTCGAACAAGTGTCCAATTATATACAACTAATGCCTCATTTACACGAGTGACATATTTGTCATTTTTTACATCATTACGTGCCATTATCGTGTAAATGATGTTATTTTGTTTCATTATTTTAGTCATAAAATAATGATTACAATCAGATGTCATTAGTTTTGTCACTTAAATGACATCGTGTAAACGCCGTGTAAGCCTGTCTACTCTCATAGTGACCAACTTAAAGAAAAAATGAAAAAGTTCATTCTTTACTGACAGAGTTCGTTTAACTGTTTCTAGAAATTTAACTGTTTGCTTAAAAATGGACTGGTTAGTATAAATTTAAAGAGTTTAAAGACTATAATAATCATAATCAATATTTAATCTCATTTCTTTTTTTAAGTGAACCCAGCCAGTATTTTTCAGAAGATGGAACGTTCTTTTCCAGCGTTCTTCTTCCTCCTCGTCCTCTTTAATTAATAAATATGCTAAATAAGCAAAAGCTTTTATTTTGTTGTCTTCCATTTGTAAAATTATTTTTAACTTCTTTGCTTTGTCAGTATTTGAGAATTATAAATTTTGTCATTCATGTAAACGCCTACTTTGCTGGTCAAATCATAATGAATTTGAAAGTTGCCAAGCCTACTGAAGTAGGAAAGAGTAGCGCCTTCTGCTGAGTTATTGACTCTATACAGAGTTGTTGTTGTTGCCATGTTCAAAACTTACTTGGGAGTTCACGCATTTCTAGTTTATTTTTATAAGCGCAGACAAGATTGGAAGAAATAATTTTAGAAGAGAGTTTTTACAAGAGAGCGAAAGAAATAATTGTAGGTGAGAGGATTCACACATTTTTAACGATAAATATTTATAATTTTGCTCTATGGGATTTAACGACAATAAATGTAGGCAATCAGTTGCCAGCTATTATTGTAGTTAATTCTCGTGAATTTTTGTTAGAGTGTATTTTAATAACTTAAAACGGCGATTATATCAAAAATGGATCACAATTTTTTATTTACGACTATAGTTCGGTATTGCTTGAGGGTTAAAAAAAATGTTTGCATTAAAAAAAATCCAAAATGTTATGTTTGGACAATTCTCTTGACAACAATCAATGAAAAAACATTGTTAAAATACGAGTATTTTTTTACGTTTTTTATATAAAGCAACCTACTGAGCACTTTTTGCCTTAGATGTCAATATTTGTAAGCACGATTGGAAAGAAGACGCCAATAAGCACTTCCTTATCAAAATTTTTTGTATAAAAGCCAATGAAAGCAGATTTTAAACCTCTTCTACAAATATTTCTAGGTGATTCGATGGCACAAAATATACTGAGCCGGGTACTGTTCCGATTTATGCTTTGCTAAGCAGAAGTACGTCATATCATATCTTCATGCATACGTTTGGAAATTGATTTTTTCCCCGCAGCTTCCGCAGCGTAAAACGCAACACATCCATGGTTGCCAGTTTGGTAATTAATTACCAAATTCGGTGGAAATTTTTTGACTTGGTAATTTGGTAATTTTTTTATAGTTTTGGTAACTTTTTTCTTTCAGTTTTTCCATAAAATTCAAAATAATCTGTTTGCAAGATTTATATAAAAAATTGTATTTAATATTACAGTGAAAATTTTTTAGTGCAACATAACCTTTATGTTTTGTATTGAACAATTGTCTAAGTTTTCCGAACGCATCGTCTGAAAATATTGCGAATCATGTCAAAAGAAAATGTCAAAATATTTCAATCTTGAAATTTAACGTTAACAAAGAAGTCTCTTGTAAAAACGAAGCAACGAAATAAGTTGGGTTTTAATACAATAAGGAACATAATGATTTCAAAGGAACTCTGCGAAATGAGAGACAAGCCTCATTATGTGCGGTCACCAGAAGAAGATTTTTAGATTTAAAATTGAGATTTTTTTTCGCCATCAGCTCTAGTTTAGGAGTTATAGGCAAAAATGTAAAAACCTGCTATGTTCTAACAGAATAATATCTTTAAATTGCATCAGTCGATTTCGATCGTATTTGACAGCTTTGATTAGGAAATATTCAGCTCTATCATGCTTAATTTTTCACGCGGAATCGAAGAAGGGAGTTTTAATTTTTAAGAGACAGCTCTAGAACATTTTGGACACTTTTAAGTTTTTTTTTCTGAATGTTTTTTCCTTTTTAAGTTTCCTGAATGTTCTTGAGGTTTATCTTAAAAATAAAAATTCCCTTTTTCGATTCCACTTGAGAAGTTATTCATAATAGGGCTAATTAGGTCTAACCATTTTTGTAAATAAATTCGTTTTCATCTTTTGTTTTGAAGATAATGGCCTTGAAAATCGTAAATTTAAAACTTTTTCATAATAAACATATTTGCTACCGTGAAATGTCTGAATCATAAACATATCTTTTGTCTTTGAAGTTTCAGCATTCATTTGACCTTTGCAGATATTGTGGATAATTCCAGATATATTTTGAAATAACGAAAATTAATTACATGAAAAATTTATAGGAAAAATGTCTAAAGTAACTTACTGAAATACTAGGGTTTTCCAGCCGCTTAAAATTGCTTTGAATAAATTTATTAAAATTTTCGTTTCTTTCACAATATGTTTTTCTAAAACGTAAAAAGATATCAGCAAAAGCTTTAAATACTTTGCAATAGTTTGCGCTTAGGAACAGCTATTGAAAAAAATAACTGTATATAATATATTTTCATAACTCCTTAACTTGAGGTGAAAAAATGATTAAAATTTAAACTTGAGGAAACCGATAATTTTTTTAAAGCACTAAATGCCGTATCTTTGTATTTATTAATTTATTTTCTTAAAATCAATATTCATTGCCAATGATTGCGGTATATTTTTTTAGTTCCTACTTATTTCAAATAAAAAAGATAAGGATCTCATTTTAATACCATTTGTGATTTTTATATTAATATAATAAATAAATTTTAAACAAGAAAAAAGTTGTACTTTTTCTATATATGATTTTATTTTTTTATTTAATAAAAAAAAAGACATACGTCTCATTTTTATAAGCATATGAGTTTATGAATTTTACTCATTTTGTGGTTTTTAGTTATTAAAAATAAGAAATTTTAAACAAGAAAAATGTTATACTTAACAATATTAACTAAATTTATTTTACCACTATTTCTGTTTATTAATTTTAAGTATTTTAATGTTGAATAAATGTTTTTTATAAACAAAATTTATAATTTTATTGATTTTCTTTCTTTAAAAAAATGTTTGTTTATATAATTAACTTTTATTTAATTTTGGTAACTTTTTGATCAAATTTTGGTAACTAAATTTTTTTACAAGTGGCAACCCTGAACGCATGTCATGCGTTATTGAAAATGGACCTTGAGACTGTTGACTGACAAAAGTACACACACGAGAACCTGCGTAAAAAGAGAGAATGTGGGCATGAGTGCCACTCATGATCGCTAATGTGTACCCCGCTTAAAGCATATTACTACGTTCAGTTTTATGTGAAATTCCACTCAAATCTCTATACAAAAAAGGCAGCTGCGAAACAAGCGTGGAAATTTTCACAACATGTTCGTCAGAGCAGTACTCTGTTCCATGGTAAAACTGTACAAGGTAGTGTTAGGGCGGAGATCCGATGACTGAATCTGCCAAAACGAAGTTGACATTTCATACAAAATCTGCAACCAATGAGAATGCAATATGAAAGCAAAATTTGGCAAAAATACAAAAAGGGCTGAATTTGACAGTTATGGTCACTAAGAAAGAGAGCACATTCAGCCCTAACACTTGTCTAGTTCTACTATGCTTTGTTCCACTGCGTGAAATTATCGCAACATTTTTATGAGCAAAATTTTTATACGACAATTTAATTGTACTGCTTATTTATTTTGAAGTGAAAAGAGAGAAATCATATGGAATTTCCGAACTCACTCTCTGAGAAACGTTGTAAACGGAACTCCTCGCAACAAAATATGAGTTAGAAATTTCATGCAACAAATAAATGAAAGTTGTTAGTGAAATTTCACGCCCGCAAACATAGTACTATGCTTTACGGGTAGGCAAGTGTGTTACGGTTAGAAGGTAGGAATTGTTGTATATAACGAACAACACCAACAATAAAAACAACAACATTAAAAGAAAAAATATGTACATACGAAAAATACATTCTGTTGCAAAATTATAATCGCATTTCATAAAAAGTTTTTTGCAGACATATTTTTATTGTTATTTTAGTAATGGGTTATGTTTTCGTTTTTTCTATAACCTCAAAAATTTGAGTCAAACAAATACTGAACTTGTTGCTGGCTGAAGTTGTTCCAGGCTTGTAGAATCGCTTGCTGATCTTCCTTCGTGGAGTACTGGGTATTTCCTCCATAATCAACGCGAACTAAAGCATCATACACATTTTTCATGATATTGAGATTAGGAGAAAGTGAGGGCCACTCAAGAACGGGAATGTTATGGCTTCAAGACCAACGTTAAGTGGTGGGTGATGCTGCATTGTGTTGTTAAAATTCAAGAGTTTCGTCTGCATGTTCGTTCAAAAAAGTCAATAGTTTGTTAATTAGCACACCAATGTATTCGAGAAGTTGAAAAATGAAGATTGAGGCTTCCAAGGGCACTAACTGCACCCCACACTATCAATGATCCACCACAGAAATTTCCTTTAAAAAATATAAGAGTTCGCCAAGTATATCCCGCCAGTATCCATTGTAGCTATCTGTTCCATCTAAGTTAAACTTCTTTCCATCAGAAAAGATTATCTAAAGAAAAGAAATCTAGAAATCATCATCGTGAAAAACGCTGTAGCGTGATTCGAAAGAGAAATTTTGTTACTCGAATGCGAATGTCAGACGCGTTCGATTTTCGGAATTTTATTCGATAGCTTGTTGGCTTGCGCAGGGAAGAAAAATGAACTGTAAGTAGTAACTAAAATTTATCAATGGGTATTTAAAAATTAATTAAAATTACAGGGAGCTTAAAAATTACTTATACAACATCCCACCAATTCCAAATATTAGTTCATTTCTGCCAGGAACTTGATTTCTGCCTAAGTCGGAGAGACTTAACAAAGAGCCATAGACAAAATAAATATAAACAAAAAAATATAAAACGTTCGCCAACAATCTATGGAAGAGGCTTGTAACTAGGGTTGCCACATTCAAAATGGGGATTTGTCTGGATATACAAAAAAAACTGGATTTTTCCATTTCTAACTGGATATTTATTTTTAATGCCTTTTTTGTGTGGAGATGTTTTTGCAAAGCTTTGCTTCCTTTGGTCCAGTTGTCTGAAAATAAAGTGAGCCTCTCTTTTTTTGAAGGTCCTCAAAACTTAAGAAACAATTTACGTTATTTATTTTAAAATGATTATTGTTCTTACAAATTTATTGCTCATTTCTTAAAGAATGTGGCATTCTGCCACAAGAATAAAATAATGGTTCTATCTATGAACAGCTGATTGTCAGTGTTGTTTCGTAAAAAATTTTAAGCATAAGCCGATACGATTTTGAACGCCTGCGCATTACGACGTTTCCCCACAAAAATACTCGAAAACTCTTTTCAATAAGTTGATTGTTTTAAGGGAAGAAAAATGTTTTTTACAAAAAAGAAAACGCAATAATTTTTTTTTACGTTTTCTAACAACCATAGTTTTTAGCTAAATAATATCTGTAAAAATTTTATCTGGATAAATCTCTCTGGATATCTGGACTCTGAACTCTGGATATGAGGCGAAGAAACTGGATAGTCCAGGCGAATCCAGACCATGAGGCAACCCTACTTATAACTGATCTCAATGCTGCCGAGCCACCTTCTCGTAATGAAATTGGATGGAAGAAGATAATCTATCTGTCTTTCTAAGAGCAACAATTATTTAATACACGCTGTTTGACTTCATTGAAATAATTTCAATTTACTCAACAAAATTGTCGAATGTCGCTCAAGTTAGTGAAATTAAGTTCAAATAAGTGAAGATTAATAAAAATGGAAAATATTCAATATATAAATGAATTTGGCCAAGTTCTTAACTTGGACACAATACTTGTCAACAGTGTGGATGAAGTTACAAATTTGGTAGAAGACGATGAGAAATTCGCTAGTCTGCTTAAAGATTTTGAGTTGGAAAGCCTTTTATTAAATGAATAATGCTAAAACTTATGTGAGAAATAAATTTTTATAACTATATTTTTAAAATCATAATTTTCTTGTATAAATGTAATACATTGAATTATCATATAATTTAAAAAAAAAGTTACCACATTTATTCTATATTTTAAAAAAAGAACATTTCTATAACAACTAATTTTGTTTTATTTATTTGATTTTGTTTCACGGACTCTGTAACCATTCAATATCAAAAATGTTAAGTATTTAATTTAAAGTGAAAATCACTTTGATTCATTAATGCCAGGACGTGCAATCAAAGTAGAAAATACCTTACTTCAAAGTTATAACGCATTTAAAATAAATACGTTAATATTCCAATTGAATATGCTTCCTCTTTGAATTAAATCTGAATCTACGTTAAGTTAAAGTCAAATACTTATCCTTTTTTTAAGGAGTACAACACTTTAGTTTAAAGTGGAAACAACATAAAACTGAATGCATGTGTTTCCACTTTGAATTCAATATTTTCGTGTTTGGTGCCAAATCATTCCGAAAAATATTTGAATTGAAGTGGTTAGTTACCTTTGATTTTACATTGTTTTTTAGCTCAGTGTGTACGGTTAGAACTTTGCAACGGTGGTATTTTTCGTATGTATATATTTTACCTTTTAATGCTGTTGTTATTTGTTTACACATCAATTGTTCTCAAACACACTTGGGCAGGAGAACAAAATGTTCTCATGCCCACAACAAGAGATATTAGTAAAAATCAAGTGCGGCTGTAATTTTGAGACAGAGTGTATATTTTAGATGATCAGCTTAAACCAGTTAAACGAACCAATATCAGTATTAAATGAAGAAGGAAAGGTTACAACTCTTTCTCGCATCTGGTTCTTAAATACTCTTAACACTACAAACCATACCTTGGTTTTTGTTGCGTTAAGCAATTTGGGGTTCCTCTACACCCAACTAACTTTAAAGCGGTATTTCAAACATAAACATTGATATCAATGTAAACATCATCATTACCATCATAATAATATCAACATAATCATCATCATCATCAACATAATCAGCATTAAAAACAGAACTATCATAAAAATTAGTTTTATTGCTATTCTTTTTGACTGGGTTTTATTTCCATCTCTTACCAATCAATTTGTAAAACCATTACTGGAGATTTGTAAGAGGTTTTGTTTTGTGTTGAAAGCGATACTACTGAACAATACCACACCATAACCAAGCTCCTATATTTTAAGAGTCTTTGACTGAAAATGCAGTTGTAAGCCAATCAAACATCAATGTGCTTTTGTGAGTGTCTATTTGAAATACTGAATTATACTCACACACACACACAAATCCGCAAATGTGTACCGCGAAAATTCTCAATCGATCGAATTATGAAAATGAAAGCGAACAATAATTTCCACATTTCAACTTACGGCTTTTGTTTTCAATTCATTCTCTGTGACGATATCCTTTCTTGCCTCCACTTATTGGCTTCCACTCGAAGCTAATTATACAAATTATTGCCACGGCGGAAGATTGAAATTAATCACAGTCCAATTATTGATGTCTATTGTGCTTCAATTAGTGGCTCATTGTAATTATTAGTGGATTAGGCGATATGTGAGTGGGTTAAATAGTGGAATATATTTTGAATTGGTTCTTGATATTGACATTTGACAGAAGTCTTGTGTCATCTGCTTTTTGATGTTTTTGTGTGTGCATTGTTGTTGCACATGGTAACAAAGGGTTTTTAGTATGTTCTGTTAATTTTTTTTATTTTGAAGGTTTTTAGGTTTAATATCTATATACAGGGTGTCCCACATCAATGTTCCTATCCGGCGCTTGTTGATTCCTTGGGCCAAGACAAGAAAAAAATTGTGTGGAAGGGGGTCCACCTCCCCCCTGTTTCGAGCTATAAGCGGAAGTATAGCAAAAAGGGAATTCATAGGTGTCATCAGTTTTAATACAATAACTTAAAAAGTATTACAGATAAGAACCCATTTCAAACGGTTTTTCGTATTTTTTAATTAGTTAACTTATATTTTTTAAAGTTTTTTGGTATATGTAGCCATAGAATAATTTACGACAGCTTAAATAAGAAAAATATGTTTTTTATTTTCTTTTTATTCACTTTAAGCTCGTTTACAAAAAAAAAAATCCAATTGCATTTTTTTTTCGGATGCAGTATTAATTTCCCAATAATTCTCTACAATATTTTGTTATGTGGCTTCACAGTACAGCAACAAATAAGAGCGAATTAATTATTTTATGAAAACATACACTCAAAAAGCACTTACAACCAGGGTTGCCACTCAATTAAAATTTTAGCTACCAATCCCATCTACACAGTCTACCAAATTAAACAAAAAACTACCTAAGCAAAATAAAGCTTTAAATACTCTTTTCGGAATACTGTAAAAATGTCTGTTAAACAATCATAAATAAAAATACGCATTTTATTATAACTCCAAAAATTTATACATATTAATCTCATTTTTTGGTTAAAATTCTAGAGAGGCTTATTGGGCTTCTTCTTAAGCCGAAACTTGATAGGCTTCTAAAATCTCAGCATGCCTACTTTAAAGGCAGATCTACAGAAACAGCTCTCCACTCTCTTGTGTCTACCATCGAAAAATCACTTGAGAACAAGGAATACGCGCTTGTTTCTTTTCTAGATATAGCAGGAGCATTCAATAACATCCTCCCATGTGCGGTCACCTCGGCCTTGTCGGAACTGGGGGTGAGGGATTTTATCGTGAGTTTCATACACCAGATGCTCTTGGGTAGGGTGGTGAACTCAGAACTAGGGGATCTCTACTCGCAGGTTTGTAAGCAGAGGAACTCCGCAGGGAGGAGTCTTCACCCCGCTTCTGTGGTACGTGACGGTTGACCAGCTGTTGCGTATCATGGAGGAGGAAGGCTACAAGGTTCTTGCTTATCGCAATCGTTTTAGCGGTAAATTTCTCCAGACTCTCTGTCAAGTCATGGAGAGAGCACTCTGAATCCTTTTGAGATGGGCATCCTCGTGTGGTTTAAGTGTAAGCCCGGAGAAAATGGATCTCATCCTTTTCACTAGGAAATATAAAATCCCCAACTTAGACCCTCCGCGTCTGAACGGCACGAGATTGCTTTTTAGTGACAGCACGAAATACCTAAGAGTTATTCTGGATAAGAAGCTTATCTGGAATGTTAACATTAAGGAACGTGTTAAAAAGGCAAAAATAGCACTATTTGCCTGTAAAACAGCGATAGGTATAAAATTGAGTTTTTTCCCCTAAAATAGTACGCCGGATTTATACAGCAATTGTCCGTCCCATACTTATATATGGCTCACTGGTATGGTGGAGGGCCATTGATAAGACAACTGCACTTCAGAAATTCGCAAAGGTACAAAGAAGTGCAGCTCTATGTATTACTGGGACATTGTCCTCAACACCAACCAGCGCCCTAACCTCATGCTTCACCTTTCTCCTCTCGATATCTTTGCCAGGGAATGAGCTTACACATCAGCCCTCAGACTGAGAGAATCTGGAAATTTAATAGGTAATAACTGCGGCCACACAATTATTCTGAACCCGACAAAACAGAATATTGTTTGCCTAGCTGAAATCTTGAAAAGATCTACGTAGCTCTCATCCCTTCACGGCTAGGCTGGGCAAACAAAATCCCCTTAAAACCTCCGGCATAAAAATCTTCACAGATGGATCCAAGCTTCCAGAACAAGTGGGGGGAGGTATTTACTCTCAGGATCTCGAAATCGAAGCGTTAGACTTCCAAACTATTGTAGTATTTACCAAGCGGAAATGATGGCTATTCACGAAACCGCTAAGATTTTAGGTCATGAAGACCTTGAAGGAAAAAGTATTTCCATCTTTTCGGATAGCCAAACTCCACTGAAGGCACTGAACTCAAATTTTGGCAAAATAGCGCTGGGAACACCTTGATACATGTAGGATAACTAAGCTAACATGGACTACCTACGACTTAAAACGCACCAACTCATTGCTTAAGGTAAGCAGGGTAAACCTGTCAAAAATAGTAGGAATCCTAACGGGCTACTGCCTGATCAGAGCGCATGCTCTTCGGTTGGGACTGGCATCAAACGATTTCTACAGAAGCTGCAAGAGGAGGTAGAAAATGTTCAGCACCTCCTCTGCGAATGTCCGGCTTTAGCTAAAAGGAGAATGTCAACTTTGGAAATCATGCCTGGAAATCAAGAATATCCTTAAATTCATTATCCTCTCGAGCTGGTTTGAGGAGGGAAATCTCAATTAGGTTTTTAAAAGAGATTATGTGGTTTTACAATGGGCCTGCACTGGCCTAAGTGTAAGAGTCGTCTACCGACTCAGCCACCTGTACCTAACCTACCTAACCTAATCTCATTTAAAAAGGTAAAAATCTTATACATAAAATAAAAATTATTTCTATAAAATAAAACGAGAGTCTTTTAATTCATTTGACTAGAAAAATATAGTAAAGCTACACAAATTTTAAAGAGAAATAACAAAAAGTATGTATATATCAGTATAATTTTTTGTCAATTCCTTAGCCAACATTATAATACTAATTGTTCTATGCTCTAACTTGTTCCTCATATTTTTTATCAATGTCAAGTTAAAAAACTTTTTTCTGCTGCTGCAGAACTATGCGAAAAATGGCCGGCAGTTCTGACAGTCGGACAATTATGACAGTCGAACAAAAGAACTAAATTTGAAAACGTTAAAAAATATGATACTTGGGAAGATTTACAAAATGTTCATTTTTTAACGAGACGAACCAAACGCCACAATTTTTATTGAAGTGAAAACTTCTTTAGGCGCGTTGAATGATTTTTGTAGAGGGTAAATCTTTGGTTTGCGTCATTGTCTTTTTCCGAGTAACTCTCGTCATCAATACAGACAGCAAAGAAAAGAAGAGAGGAAACTTAGAAAACATAAGCAAGCAACCTCAATAAGTTCCTCTGCTGACACATTGTTCTTTCCCCTCCCTTTGCTCGGATGAGAAACATTAGCTGCATTCCCGTGGCACTTGATCAGATCAAATCTCAGTAAAATAACGTTAGTTCAACTTTATATCAATTTGACATCACAGTCTTAAAACAGCTGTTTAAAGAACAATAACAAAAGAAAACAACAATACCAAAACGCCCAATGAGCGGTGAAACGTCAAAATTGAAAAATGAATAGTTATTTAGATTTGCCAACTATGTTCTTGGCAAATCTATGAACTAGGCAGCAACTATGAAACTTGGCAGCATTTTAAGATCAGAAATAGAGCTAGAAATCGAGCTGGTTTTAATTTTTGTTTTTGTTTTGTGAATAAAAATAGAGCCGCGCTCTAGATCAACGAATACGGGAATGCAGCTATTGAATGTTACTGTTTTTTCAATGTATATGTAGAGCTAGCTGTAGACTAAAATAAAATAAATTTAAAATTTTTGATATTTGCTTTTTGTTTGACTGGCCGTGAAGTCTCTTTTAATGCCTCCACTTGAGATCTTGCTACGAGGCAAACAAAAAACCTAGACCACTTTCACATTGGTCAAGAATTGAATTCAATTTTCATAGTTTGTAAGCAATTCGCCGCAAATCGGAAGCGACGAAAGGGAGAAAAAGTTGACTGTACCGGTGTCTCTGTACCGTAAATTTTTTGTGTTCCTTTTGTTCTTTGAACAAAAATTGAACTCAATTCTTGACCAATGTAAAAGGGGTCATAGCAAGCAAAGTGCTGTTTATTTTCCGCCGCCAATTTGGTTCATCCCCTCTAACGTTGCGGAACCGATGTAATGCTGCTCTTCTCTGTTCATCGTTGTAGTAGATTTGCTTGGTAATTGTTGTTTTAAATGTATGTTCGTTCAGCTAGAGATCTACATATACATTGACAGAATAACAGTAAATATCCTTCATGATTTCTTTATGAAGGAACAATTTGTCAGCAGATAAACTTATTGATGGTTGCTTGCCACCATAGAAGAATTAGACAAGGTAGTGTTAGGGCTGAATGTGGTCTCTTTCTAAGTGACCATAACTGTCAAACTCATCCATTTTGATATATTTGCCAATTCTTTCTTTCATATTGCATTCTCATTGGTTGCAGATTTTGTATGAAATGTCAACTTCGTTTTGACAGTTTAAGTCACCGGCTCCGCCCTAACACTATCTTGTTTAATTTTGCCATGCTTTCTGCATTTGCTGAGCGCATGGTAGCCAATATTCAAGAGCGTGTATTTGAGTTTAATGACCAACATAAAAACATTTGTAGTTTTATAAATGTCTCCAGCATATTCTCTGACTGGGACCATGGTATAATAAGTAATAGGTAGGAGTGACATTTCGTGTTTCAACCATCAAATGTCAAGCAAAAGAAAACAAAATAGAAAACGTGTGTCACACACATTGGCCGCATTCAGAGCAGTCACCTGCTGTGAATGAATCATTTAATTGCAAAGGTTTCTCACTCAAATTTAAAAAAAAAACAGTTGCCAACTATTGACTCCGCTGAAAGCTGCCAATGTGTGTGACACACGGACTTTATATTGTTTTCTTTTGTTTGAAATTGCAACTCGTGAGAAAATAACTAGTTGTCAAGGCTACCTAATAATAGTTTTATCATGAGTGGGACTGCATCGTCCAAAATTTTTTGTTTCTTATTTCAGCTACCATTAGCCTATAGTATTTTTTTTAAAAATATAATGCAATAAGAGTTCTCATCTAAGCATGTAAACATGTAAACATTTATAGCATTTAAACTTTTAATGAGCGACAAAATGCCGGCTGCGGCTACGACAAGATTATGACTTTTTTAAATTTTAAACCTTTTAAAAACCTTCATTAACATAGAAAAATAAATAAAACGTATTCATATTTACTCCAACTACTTTATATATGTAATGATTAGCGCCAAAGGCAACCCTCATTCACATACGTAGATTTACATGCTAGTTTACACTACAAAATAGGCTCGGAAATGATGTAAACTCACGCCCATACAAATTATGACAGATAGTTTACGCGCATGTAAGATCACAAGGTTTACAATGTTTACGGGTCAGGTACATGCTTAGATGAGAACTTTTAATGATTAATGACGCAAACAGTGAAAAATAATGTAAATGAAATTCAATGAAATGTATGTAAATACAAATTTCATGTATGTGTGTATTATTATGTATTTTAAGTGTATATTAATTATTTCAATAAGTTTAATTTATATTTTTGTTTATGTTTTACCTTGTTTTTTATATTAAAACCCATAATTTAAAATATAATGAAGTGATAAAAGATGAAAATAATGTGCATTAATGATGAACCGGATGTACGGATGAACCGAATCGGGGGCAGAAAATAAACTGCACTTCGCTTGCTATGTTTTCTCTTTTCCTTGCAGCAAGATCTCAAATGCAGGCATTAAAAGAGACTTCAAGACCCATCAAACAAAATATCATATATAATATATTTTATTTTAGCTACAGCTCTACATATACATTGAAAGAAAAACTTAAATATCCTTTTTGAGGATTATTTTTCATTCAATAGTGCTCCCTGTATTTTATTTTTATATCAACAATATTCCATTTAAATGTAATAATATAGTTTGGTGTAATTATAAAATAAAAATGCTATCTGAATAAAAAATATTTTGAAGGAAATAATCAGAAAGCGGTGAAAATATAAAATTTTTTCCGATTAGCATGAAAATTCTTATATAGCAGTAAGGCGGTCCGTGGCAGGATAAAGTCTTCCAGGGAATACTAATATTTTACATATATGTTTTTGCTTCGGTCGGCAGTCCACTCACTGCTATAATTTTTTTTTATTTAATTTATAAGTGTTCTATTTGGAAAAATTTTTAATGTGTACAAAATTGAAAAATCTCCCAAAATCTACCAAATTGAAAAAATATATTACCAAATAACCAAAAATCGATTTGAAGAAAAAAAAACTACCACATATGGTAGAATTCTACCAAGCGGCAACGCTGCTTACAACTCAACACGGCAACAGCAAACTTTCGCTTCAAAAATAGTTTTTTAAACATAAAACCATAATTAAGATTTCATATCTCTTTATTTTTCCCATATTTAATATTTTTTAACTTTTCTTAAAAATCAAATTAGATTCGCATGTAAATGGTGTTTTGAGTGTATTTTTTTCATAAAATAATAAATACGCTCATATTCGTGGCTGTACGGTGAGGCCACATAATGAAATACTGCAGAGAACTATTAGGCCATTAAGACTGCAGCAGAAAAAAAAAATTATATTATAACTGTTTTTTTTATGTAAAATGAGCTTAAAGTGAAAAAAGAAAACAAAAACATATTTTTCATATATAAGTTGCCATAAATTATTCTATTGCTTAAAATACCTAAAACCTTTAAAAAATATTAGTTGACTAATAAAAAACTTTAAAAACCCGTTTCAAATAGGTTCCTATGTGTAATGCTTTGTAAGTTATTACATTAAAACTGATGACACCTATGAATGCCCTTTTTTGCTATACTTCCGCTTATAGCTCGAAACAGGGGGGAGATGGATCATACAAGGAATCAACCAGTGAAGGATTGAAACGTTGATCTGGGACATCTTGTATATAAAAATTGATGTATGTATATTTGTATGTTTGTATATCACGTATAGAATCCAAAACCACTGAACAGATCTTTATGAAATTTTCAGGGAAACTGAAGCCATATCTTGAGAATGTTCCTGTGATGTTTGGTGTTGATTGGAGAAGGGGAAGTGGTAACTCCCATACAAGCTAAATTTGCACTATAGCCTACAAACAGAAAAAAAGGGCATGCATTAGGGCGTACACTTTTTTTGTCAAAATTTTGGGGGGGATGTGATACATGGATACTCTCATACCAAAGACTTTATAACTGTTATTTATAAAATCGTTCCTCACACTAATAAATCGACAGAAGAAAGACATGTTTTCAAAACTTTAAATGCGCATAACTTTGTTAAAAAATAAAGATAAACTAACGTTTTTTTCATTTAAGGGGGGGGGGGGGGGTTAGGTTTCAAAACTGTTTTTTGTTTAATATTTTTCTAAATGTAAAACATGTCGAGAGTATTGTATCAAGTAAATCGCAGCAAAACTAACAAAGATATGGCGTTTAACGCGACCGGCTTCATACTAGGATATTCGAGTATAAAAAACTTTAAATCGATCTTCCCACAACTCACGTTTTCATGGTCGGTGCTCCTCATAACTTCAAAACTACTGCACCGCTCTTTTTGAAACTTTGAACACTACTTTACATAATTTACGAGGTAACGCTGGAGAGTTTTTTTCAAATTTGTTAATAATTTTTAGTTTGACAATAACAAATTAGCCAATTTTTTTCGCAAAAAATCGCGTTTTTCCCATCAAAGTGTAAAAAGTGAAAAATTAAAATTTCAAAAAACCCTCCCAGCGTTACCTGGAAAAAAATATTATCTATCGAATGAACTTTAATTCTTTGATTTCAGATGATCCAGTATCAAGTTATGAGGGACAACGCAATTCTACTTTTTTCCGAGACACGTTCGAATAATTGCTGTCATTGCTTTTTTTTTAATATATCTTCGTGAAAATTTTATACAATATCCTTCGAATGTCATACCTTAATGTACCATTGGCTTTAATAAACATATTTTAGCTATATTAAAAAATTCACAAAAACATGCATTTTTTTACGAATTAACCCCCTTAATTACTTAAGATTGAATGTTGTTTAAAACTGCATACTAAGATTTTATATTAAAATCGAAAATTTAGAGAAATTTAAGGATGAAACAAATACAACAGCAAAAATTTTTTAAAAAACTCCCTTTCTTTACCCTCCTGTCCAAAAAAACAGTTCGAACCCCTCTATCAAGCCCACAAAAATAAAATTTGAACATTTTTATTTCCATATAAAATCGTTGAAACATTATATTTTGCAGTTAGGGCTTTATTCTGGGTAGAAAGCACAAGTATTATTTTGGCGAACTACTTTTTTGGAAAAAACGATCTTGAGCGACCTCTTAACCTTTTTCAAAAAAGTTGAAAAAATTCTAAACTTCTTTTTTTTGAGACGAACTTTCGATTTCCACTTCAGCCCCCCAAAAATTTGACAAAAAAAAAGTTGACACCCTTATGTACATATTTCAGACGGTTTTGATCGTAAAAAACTAAAATTTAGTAATTTTGTTCAGATGGTTACTGTCGGCAACTGTACGAAAAATGGGCGTGGTCGCAATTGCCAATTCCGGAGTTGTACACATTTTTATATCAAAACTTGCTATGTAGGTGCTCCAAGAGGCTTTCACTATTTATAAATCCCAGCTAGCACAGATTTCGATTTGTAACAAAAATATGTTATAATTCGGTGGTATTCCAGTTTTTTTAAACAAACTTAGTCACAAATGGGTTGCACTAAAGTTTTAAATAAGTTATTTGTAAAAATCATTCGTTTTGTTGGAAATAAGTTAAACTACGGTGTAAAATATGTTACGAATAAATTCACTTGTTGTAAAAATGTTTCATAAAGTTTTGAAAAAAATAAGAAATTTTTACTTTAAATTAACATTATTAAAACATTTCTTTTTGTAGCACCTATAAAAAATGTTTGTGTATTGTAATTGTAAAAATACAGTAACGAGTTAGAAACCTAGAGGCGACTAAGTTGCTTTGTGTTTATATTAAGTTATGTCAACGTCACAACAACTAACTGCTGAAAACTTTGGTTTGAAGATGTTTTTATTAAGTTATAGGGAAATCACTACAATTAAATGTTCCCAATTTTGTTGTGACGCACTAAAATGCCATTAGCAAAATATAAATTTTATTGTTCACAAAAATTCTGTGTTACTTGTCAATTTCTTTGTGTAGACTTCTTCTACCATGTAATCCATTTTTGTTTTATTTCAACGTTCAAGGAGACTACCAAATTGCACAAATTTTTCGTTGAATGGCAATAAATCATTGTGAAATTATAAGAATTTATTTTGTTGCAAGAAGGTTGAAATGAGGTTTTTATTCAGTTACAAGAACATTGGAAATAGTCATTGCAACCTTATGCTGTATTGAGGTTATTATTCAGTTGCTACAACTTTAGGAAACTCAAAAAATGTAGTTAGAAAAAATAACGTTAAATTGAGCTTTTTATTAAGTTGCAAGAACATTGAGGGTAATCATTGCATACTTGTGCTGTATTAAGGTTATTATTCAGTTGATGCAAGCATAAAAACATAATTGTAACTTAAAAAATTTTGCTTGATATAAAAACGAAGTATTGAGGTTATTATTCTGTTGCAAGAAATTTAGAAAAAAACATTGCAGCTTTTATAATGTAATTAATTACATAAGCGTTGTATTGGAGTTTTAATTCAGTTGCAAGAAGTTTTGAATAAAATTGTTGTAAGTAAATGCTGTAAACAGATCAGTTGGGTCTGTTCCGGTGAAGTTATGCTTCACCAAAGAGCGCTGGCCTTTCGCTGCAAATCTTGGTAAGTCAAGCTATTTGCATATAACTTTCGGGCAATTTGTGCTCGGTTTTATATGCAAACGGAGAAAAACAAAGTAAGAAGAAAACACCAGTGATTAGTTAGCTTAGATTAAATGTACAATATTTATTTCTTACGTGTTATGTATTAGGCAAATCTTCAATTCGTGAATGTCACAATTAATTACGTAAAGATGGCTGCTTCTTACTGCATGAAGTGCATACACAGGAGCGTTAAAGAAAACTATATTTATGTTGAGGGCAATCAATAAGTGATTGCTTGCTGATAATCAATAAGTGATTATTTAATTGCAATTAGTGGCAATATTTAATTTAATACTAAATTAAACGCGGTTTTAAAATGAAGTTTACTACTTTGCGAATTCGATTTGTTACGACAAGTTAAAAAAGCTAAACTCATTCGTCGGAGAATCCGATCGAGCGACTCGTTCGTGTATCGAGAATCGATACTGGAACGAGTCGATAAAGTGGTAAGTTAATCTATTACTTTCTTTAACCTTTAGGGTTGCGGCCTAAACATGCTGCATTAAGGTTATTATTCAATTGCAACAACTTTAAAAAAAAAATATTTGTAACTTTTGATATTTAGTAAGTTGCAAGAACTATGTATTGAGGTTATTATTCAGTTGCAAGAACTTTGTAAAAAAGTGTCTCAAAACTTCATATTCGCCATATTTGATTTTTTTTCTACACTATGAATTTTGATTGGAATAAATTTAAATACGATTTACTTTAGTATTTATTATTTTCTCTTAGAACTTTCAGTGCAATATGACACTGGGAACTTAAAAAATATATTTAGCTATATATTAAACATTATTACGCAGAAATTAAAAACTCGACATATTTCTTATTTATAAATTATTTTAAAAATTTTTATTTTTTGGGTGGCGCGTGTGTTTTCTAGAGGTAAAACACAAACATTCATCGACAAAATGGTCTTTGTTTTAAGATTTTAGTGTGTAACTCTTTATATTTTCAATTTAATTTCACATCTTTTTATTTCATTCCAATTTGTCTTTGACTTTTAAAGTACACTCCAAGAAATTTTCACTGGTCAAATGAATATTATATTAAGGAATTGTGTATGCAAAACATATTAAAACTTTTTAAGAACTTATTTTTTTTAATCAGGAATATTTATGTCATCAGTTCTCCTTCCTTGTTAAAAAACTGCCATTATAACAAAAAATAACTTCAATAAACCAAAAAATTTGTTACATTCACGTTATTTTACCTGAATTGTAACGTTAGAATAGGGGTAAATCACCAAAAAACTGAACTGGTCCTTTTTACGAGAAAATATAAAATTCCGCGCATAATTCCTCCAAGTCTGGACGGCACTCTGCTAAACTTCGTGGAAGAGGCAAAATACTTAGGGGTTATTTTGGATAGAAAGTTAAGCTGGAAACCGAATATTCTTGAGCGAACTAGGAAGGCCAATGTTGCTTTATATGCCTGTAAGAAAGCTATAGGTAAAACGTGGGGGCTTACCCCGAACATTGCACGTTGGATTTACACAGCTACAGTGAGGCCAATCTTGTTATACGGTGTATGTGTGTAGTGGACAACACTAAAACACAGTCTAATTGCAAATTATTAGGGAAAGTACAAAGAACTGCGGCCGTAAATATCAGCGGAGCGCTTACGTCCACTTCATCGGAAACACTTAATGCGGTTCTTTGCTTAATACCCATTTATATTATGGGAAAAAGGATGGCGCAGGAAGCAGCCATTCACCTGAGGGCAACCTCGCAGTGGACTAACACTCATTCCTCTATTATCGATCTGGCAGGAGCAGTTCCCAGCAGCATCGATTACACTATTGCCACTCCTTAATTCGAGAATGGCTTTCACACAGCTATCCCAACCAAAGTAGAATGGGACGGGTTATTGCCGCTAAACCAAGTTGGCGCGCATATTTTTTTACTGGCGGCTCAAAATTTGACAGCAAAGTTGAGGAGGGCGTCTTTTCAACGGATCTGGACATCAGAACCTCATTTTGACTGCCAGATCATTGCAGCGTCTTCCAGGCTGAAATAATGGCTATATATAGAGCTGTGGAATGGCTGTGGTATAGTGAGATATCAACTAAAGATATCTACATTTTTACAGACAGCCAAGCAGCGATTAAATCCCTTGCAGGTGTGTTCCTAACATCACCAGCAGCCCTTAAATGTCGCTCGTCTCTTAATGAGATGGCTGATAAGTTCGACATTCATATGGTCTGGGTACCAGGGCATAGGGACATTCCGCTAAATTGTAGAGCGGATGAGCTCGCTTGGGAAGGTAAAGCGGCAAGGCTGCTGCCGGATATGGAAACATTAGGCATGCCACTTGCGTCTTGCAAGCTGGATCTAAGGTAACATGCCACAGAACTGGCTAATTTCAGGTGGAAGCATAGCACCACCTCTAACACATCTAGACAGTTTAGGCCTAGTTTTACTGAAAAACGAACGATTAAGCTCATGCAAATGGCAAGGAAAGATCTCTCCATTTTGATAGGCGTTATAACAGGACACTGTATTATAGGTATGCATGCCCTTAGAATGGGGGTTCATGCAAATGACTTCTGCAGGAGTTGCAGGGATGAGGAAGAGGAGGAGTCGGTATCGCATCTCAGAGAGAGTTCATACCCCGCTTTAGCTTGCAGAAGACAGAAACATCTAGGAAGCCTCTTTTTTGATGTAAGAATAACACAATAAAAATTTTTTTTGGATGTTTCAAGTATGTTTCGTCTTGTGGCGTGCAACTTAAGTTTGTACCAACAACACATTAATTATTATAACACATTTTTCGCCTAATTGCAATCTGAGTTGTTACAAAGTAAGCGTAAGGCCTTTTCCACACTTGGTCAACGCAACTCCAACTCAAGTTGCTAGCCTGTGTATTTATACTGGAACCATCAGATTAAGCAACTTGAACTCAACAAGTTCTCAACCAGTTCAACGCAACGCGGCTTTCCGCAATTTTCATCGGCGACTTGTTGCATTAGTTTGTTTGTTTTGTAAGTTCAATTATTTGTAGTGCAGTACGCTATATATTAATTAAGGTGAATAAGTTAATTAATTAGTTTCTCTTTATATAAATAGAATCTAAAATAAGAAGAAATAGTTTACAGGATGAATGAGGAAGAGTTAAATATTAAATTAGTGCAAGAAGTCGAAAAGCATGAGTTATATAATTACAATTATTATATTTTGCATGAGTTTTGAAGCAAGTCTGAAAGCATTCCGTTTATAGTTGCATTGCTATTCAATTTATTCAATTTTTTCGCTGTTGCGTTGAAGTTGCGTTGGAATTGCGTTGACCAAGTATGGAAAAGGCCTAAAATCTCTGCTTTTTCAGTTGGAGACTCTTTTGCGACACTTTTGCAACCTTTTTGTGTTTGCTGGAAATGTTGCCACGCCCAATTTAACCGCCGACAAATCAATAGAACTTCTATATATCAGACGATTTTGGTCGTATAATACTAAAATTTGTAATTTAGTTCATGTCAGAACGATATCAAATAGCTTTGAAGTTATAGGCCTCACAGCCTCGGAATTCGGTATTTGACCACAACTTTAACGTGCCGTTTCACTTATAAAATTTTATGAGCGTTGGAAAATGGGGCGTAGCACCTCCCATATAACCCAAATTTACGATATCGAATAGCTTTGGAGTTATAAGCGGCACAGCCTCAGAATTCAGTATTCGACCACGATTTACACGAGCTGTTTCACTGATAATATTTTATGGGAGTTAAAAAAGGGGCATGGCACCTCCCATATAGCTTAAATTTGCGATATTGAATAGCTTTGGAAGTATAGGTCATACAGTCTCGGAATTTGGTATTCGACCACTATTTACACGTGCCGTTTCACCAATAACATCTTATTGGCGTTAGACAAGAGGACGTGGCACCTGCGCATACAATCCAAATTTGCGATTACGAATTGCTTTTGAGTTATAGGCCGCACAGCCTCGGAATTCAGTATTCGACCACGATTTAAACGTGCCGTTTCACTGATAAAATTTTAAGGTCGTTATTAAAGGGGGCTTGACACCTCCCACACATCCTAAAGTTGTGAAATTGAATAGTTTTAAAGTTAAAGATCGCATAGCCTCGGAATTCAGTATTCTAACTCAATTTGCACATGCAAGTTCACTGACACATTTTATGGAAGCTTGGCAACGGGGGCATAGCAGCAACGCGCCGGGTTTCAGCTAGTATAATATACAATAAGGTAGTTTATGTGTTATAAGCAGGGCTCGGATTTTGATGATCTAAAAAACTGCAAAAAATGACCTAAAAAATGACAAAAATGCCTTAAAATCTGTAGGAAATGATCTAAAAACTGACAAACATTACCTAAAAAACGCGAATTGCTACATAAAAAATAAACAAAAAATAAAGTTTTAAAAATAAAGCATTAATAAACTTAAAATTTATGTTATATAATTTCTATACAAAGCGTTACAGTGACTAAGTTATTAAAATTGAAAGAACGTTGATTGTCTGGCAAAATATTTTGCAAACAGAAAAACTTCTTATTTTGTTATGTAGAGGTTTTTGGCCAGTAATTTTTAATTGCAATTTTTAATATAAAAAATATAAAAATTCAATTTTTTCCCGACGTTTCGTCACTTATTTGGCGACATCTTCAGGGGAGTTTTTGTATATTTTTTCTAAAAACACAGTAAATGTATAACAATTTTTTAAATAATTAATAAAAAAGAATAAAAACCTACTTAACATTAAACTTGACTTTAAAATTTGGAATTACAAACACGAAACGTTACATTTCATTAACTTTTTAATAAACAGATTACTTATTTTAACAATTATTTACTAAACTAGCTTGCATAGCCTATTCGTCAATTGCTACTGCATAATTGTTGTTTATGTTGTCAGTGTCTTCTTTATAGTTTATTGCTATTTCCCCTTTTTGTTGAATTCTTAAACTTTCTAATGTCATTCTTTTATTTGTTTTATTTTCAACGTCTAAAATTTTCACCTCTTCAAAGTCAGCTGTGTGGCCTGTCGTCGATATGTGTTGTGATAGCGCTGTTGTTGTTTTTTTGTTTTTTATGTTCAGCTTATGTTCTGTCATTGGCCGCATTCAGCGCAGACAATGGTTGTGAACTGTAATGGTAGCGCTACCTTAGTTCACGATGTTTTTCTCTGAATGTGTTGCTACTCTACACGTCAGAAGTTAGTTTTAATTTAATTTGTATGTAAATTTAATTCAATTGCAAAGGTTTCTCACTTAAATTTGCTGCGTTCTTTCTGCGTTTATTAGTTTAACAGCGTCAGTAACAGCATCTGACAGTTAAGCAAACAGTTGTGTTCATGTGGCATAGAATTTGTTCGCTCGATTAAAAGGCGTTCGCTACTTTATCAGTTTTAGTTAGCGCTACCAAATATGTACCATTCAGTGAATTTTTACACAACAGTTGCCAACTGTTGTCTGCGCTGAATGCGGCCATTCTTATTCTAAGTGCTCTTTTTGTTGTCCCTACATAAATTTTGTCGCAGCTTTCGTGTTCTGTGCCTTTGCATCGTAAGAGCCTGAACAGAATCAAAAATCGTTGCGATCGACGATTCGTTGTTGTTGGAAAATACATGCAAAATACGCAGCTCGTTTTCTTAGACTTAGAATCTATGCTATTTCAATCGTCGGTCGCAACCATGATAAAATTGCCAGGTATTATTATTCGCTGAAAATCAGCTGGGGATAAACTATAATTTTGGGCATATAGTGTCAAAATGAAGCGAGTAGGTGCAAACAAGGTTGCTTCTTGTATTATTTGAAATGAGAAAACGGCAAACAATTATTTATCTTGTCTTTGAACTTGTTATAAGCCACGTGATAAACATTGATAAATAGCAAAATTTTACCTCATTGCATCAAAAGTTAGGTTTCTGCATAAGAAAAACAATATGAAGAAAATTAATTAACGTTTTAATGTTTGACTGATCAATAAATGAATTAAAAAATTTTATAAAAATAAGGACACCTATATTATGAACTTCTCAAAACTTAAATGTAGTCTATGGCATAGAATTTAACATAAGGAACTAGCAGCAGAAATATTACCAAATTCATATGTATATGTAGAGATCAAGGCAGAAGTAAAGACAAAAAAATCCCCTTTTACTTCTTGGTGTGATTGCAATACTTTTATTTGACACTATATGCCCAAAGTAACGAGTAAAAGTAGCGATTAATACTACCTGGTAATTCTATCATGGGTCGCAACGATTTTTGATTCTGTTCAGGCTCTAATTCGTATACAATGTTGTTTTTGTCTTCGGTTTTAATTTTCGTTTTTGTTTTTGTGAATATTTGGTTTAAAGTGGCGTTTGATCTGTATGCAAACGTTGTGTTGTCCGCTCTCATTACTTTTCGTATGTGTTGGTTATTAGTTAGTTTTGGTATATATGTGACACCTAAGTATTTTTTGTTTCTGTTTGGGAGTTGCCAGATTGTTGATTTTGATCTGTTGTTTGGGTGTTTTGTCTAATATGTAAAAACCTCTTATTTATTAAGGAATTTATTTGAGGTGTGTTGGGAAGTCGTTGTTTTTTAGTATTATTTTTATCTTTTTTATGTTTTTGTCCAGAAATTGCATGTCAGCTAAAGTAAATATTTTATTTATTAAGTAAGTCGCTGTGTTGATTTTTTGTTGCATTGGTTGCGTAGAGTGAAAATTTATGAGTCTACCAGAGCATGTTGTTTTAGAAAACCAGTCAAAAATTATTTTGCTATTTTGTCTATGTAGTTTGACGTCTAAGTATGGTATTGTTTGGTTTTGTTCCATTTCAATTGAGAATTGTATGTTTTTATGGTAACTATTAAGTGTTTTATGAATTATTTCTAAGTCTTTTTTCTTTAGTATGGCTAAAATATCGTCAACATATTTGCATATGAATGCAATATTTATACCATTGTTTTTAAGAATTTTAATAGCGTCGTCAAGTAAGTTGTCCAGAATTATGTCTGCTATTATCGGAGATAGTGGATTGCCCATAGGCATACCATATATTTGATGGTACACCACATTGTCAAATATAAAGTAGTTATTGTCCTTCAAGCAGAATTCTAGAATATTTAGAAAGTGCTGTCGTGGAATATTGGTCAAAGTTTTAATTACGTCCCATTGATTCATTATATTTCTTATAGCTAAGTTTGTTGGAATGTTAGTGAAAAGAGATACAACGTCAAATGAGACAATTGCGTCTTCTTCTGTCAGTGTTAAGTCTTTAAGTTTTTCTTTTAGTTGAACTGCGTTTTTTATGTTGTATTCGTCTGATATTAAGTGTTTTAAAATTTGTCCAATGTGTTTTGACAGTTTGTAACAAGGGATATTAACCGATGAAGATATAGGTCTTAGAGGAACGTCGGTTTTATGTATTTTTGGTAGTCCGTAAAGTCGAGGTGCAATTGCAGACGGAGTCATTAGTCGAAATTTTTGGTATGTGTTGACGTAGTTTTGTTTGTGTAGGCAATTTACTATAGTGTTGTTCTTCTTTTGTAATTTGTTTGTTGGGTCGGTTCTTATTGTTTTGTATGTATTTTTGTCTCCTAACAGTTTGTTCATTTTTTGCATGTATTCGTCTTTGTACATTACTACTGTTTTGCTACCTTTGTCCACCTGTGTTATTACTATTTCATCCTCATGAAGTTTGATGAGTTTGATGAAAAACTTCTTTCTATTTCTGTACTGACGAGAGGAACATATTTAAAAAACGATATGTCATCGGATGTAAGTTCCTCTTCTAATTTCATAGTATTAATATTTTTACCCCCTAATATTTCAGCAATAAAGCATAAAACTAGAGTTAATAAAAACTAAGATATCCTGAGTTTTTATATAACATTTGTTTTATCTCTCTACATACCCTTTCGTCTGTTTCACCACGCGCAGAGATTTTCTTTCATCGAGGTCTATAAACACATCTACTCCTTTTTCGAGAGGTAGTGTTTTTGATTGAAGGGACTCTATTGTTAAAGGAATATGTTTAAAAATTTGCATTTATACATTTTTTACAGTAAAAAAAAGAAAAATTTTTTTAAAATTACACTAAAATGACCTAAAAACCGGAAAAATGCTCTTAAAATTAAAAATGTCAAAAAATGACAGTAAAAGAACTTAAAAATCGCTAAAAATGACCAAAAAAATGCCCTAAATCTAGTAAAAATTACCTGAAAACTAAAACCGATGAATAATGACGAAAAAATTACCTAAAAACTTTTCATATTTGGAATTTAGGAAACACAAATGGACGTTCTAAATAACCAGGAAGTGTCTTAGAAGCAGCAGATAAAAGATGACATGTCATCGAAATCTTATCCCTGGTTGTAGGATTGCTAATCGCTTTCACAATTCTTTGCGATTGCTCTCACAAGTATTGTTTTTTTTTTGTATTATATTTTTTGCATTTTGAAAGGTCGAAACAGAAATACTGTAGAAACGTAACTGGCTGTAAATTTGTTTGCCAAAAATATTTACAAACTTTTAAATTAATTCCAGTTTTATTTAAATAGACTCGTAGTTTATACCCGCTTACACAACTCAAACGGAAGCATATATTTATTTAAAGAATATTTTGAATTATCTGAAACCAATTTAGGACAAAATATATAGAGCAAAGCAAAATTTTTGTTTCGATATACACATTTAATTTTTTTTTGTGAATCAGTATTCCGATGATGCAGTTATGTACGTATGCTCACATTATTGTGTATGTAAAAACAGTTAAACGTATGCTTAAGCCTCATCAAAATGCTAAGAATCTCTAATCCCTGCCTACTGACTTACACAACCAAAACATATAGGTTTCCACACGCAAACCTAGACGAGTGTACCTGCATATTGTGCCACACATGTGCTCAATGTCAGAACATACATAAGTTAAGTTTCAAGCAGCACTTACACACAAGTAGAACAAAATGTGCAGAAGATTTGATGAAAAGTTTCTGCAAAGTCGTGGTAATAGTTTTATGACTTAATATTTACTAATATTAGATCCTTTGAGATGGTCTATCAAACAAAAAGGATTAAATTGCAAGACAAAAAGGTCTGCCTTGCATAGAGAACGGACAGGAAGGTAGCAAAAATTGATGCAAACACAAGCACACTCTCATCTTGATAAAGTATTATGTTAGATAGCAAGTTTAAGCATTAAAGAGTTTCTTAGAAAGTTCATGACAGGAATTTTGAAAAGTTTTATAATTTATCGATGTTCCTGTTGATGCACTTTATGTAGTTCTTGTTTTCATGCAATCGAAGCATTTTTCAATTAGTAGGAAAGCAAGGATTTAGAGTCGTACTTAATTTTAACGAACTTCTATACAATAAAGCTGTTGCGAGTAATGACGAGTAAATTAAGAGCCTTGTTCATGGGCGTTCGCAGGGGGGAAGGGGCCACTTGCAATGGCACTGGCTCCCTCTAGGCAGCAAAATTTTTTTAAATATCTTCATATTAAATCAAAAAGCCGTAAGCTACAATTAAAAAATTTTACGGGAGAGTCAAAAAACTTTCTAAATTGTAATTGTAATTTTTATTGTAAGTTGCGGTCAAACTTAGGGATTTTGAAACTTTTTTAATAAAAACGTCGTTTTTAGTTGTAGCAGTGTAAAATTTAGCAGGAACATGTATATTGATAAGGTGCATCAATTACACAGTTCGCTTTTTTGCACCCTTTTTTATCTGTATTTGATAATTTAAACGTATTTCACCTCATTTTTTTATAAGGAATCTTGTGGTGACACTTGTTTTACCACTTAACCGAACATTTTAGAACATATTTTTTTTTAAGATATATCAAAAATTACTCAAGATTTGCACTCATTTTCTCCTGACCCATTAGAATATTGATTTTGGTTTCTTGGGGTAAGTTCTTTCTATTAATCTGATCAATAACTTTGCTCAACAAATAAGTATAAAAAATCGCTTTCAGTGGGTCTTATCGAGTCAGTCTTACAAAAAGTCTTGCTTAAAGTCAAACGAAAAAATTCGAACAACATTGCGTATGAGTAACATTATTTGCTTTAAAGAGTTGTTGAAAGCGGGCAAGACATATGTGGCTTATTAAAGGTTTTAAGACAATTTGAAACGGTTTTTTATGTATATTTGTTCAGCCAAGTTGTTAAGCAGAATAATAGGAATAACTTAGCTGAAAAAACTAAAATGAAAATTCTATGGGTTCAAGAGTTATCAACATGCAAATGAGTGCATATCTCGAGTAATTAAACAAAAAAATTGCACTAAAGTCTTCGGTAAACTGGCAAAACGGATGGTGCCACGAGATTCCTCATATGAAAATTAAGTAAAAAATGTTGAAATTATTAAATACAGATTTTCGTAAAGCACAGTGTAATCAATCAAAAAGTCGACTTTGAATTTTTTGTAACCTACGGCTTTTTTTGATATTATATGACGACATGGTCATTATATATGTTAATATATTTTGAAGAGAACTCAAAAATATTTTATTTATTATTTCAATATTACTAATAACTGTTTCCATTCTACGAATTTTTTTCGTAGTTTTCAGTCACGAATAGGATTTGTAGATTGGACGTAATTTGGTACATATTACAAATATTTTAATCGTACTCGTACAATATACATTTGTTTTTGAACGAATACATTTGCTACATTTACTATTAAAGCTTAGTATGCTGTAGAAGCGAAAAGAAATCTTCCGTAAGGAATGCATTGAGTTTTTGACAGCGAAAATAAAGCGAAATTTTTTATTCGTTGCTTAGTACGCTGTTGAACCGAAAAATTTGTTCAATACAGCAAAGTTCACAATCATGATTGGAGAGTTTAAATGTCAAAATGTCGCTGCCTATTATATATCCGTACATTTAATTGGCGTGGAAATTTGACATTCAACCATAATGTTCAACTAACACATTTAACAAACACGTTATGGTAAGTATGTGATAGTGTTGAGTCTACACCCAAATTTCGCATGTAGAATTAAATTTACGTTCCTACAGCATACAAAGCTTTACGAAAAAAAAAACCATTCTATCTGAGCTAGGTTTAAAACCACGGTTTTTAAGCTTACGTGTCGCGTACTGTTTCAGTAGACTACGGCCACCTTGCAATCATATATTTCCTTATATTCGGTAATTGTTCAACAAACCAGGCTGAAAGATTTCGGTTGTACATTTTTTAAACTCAACTAATACTAAATAGTACGAAACCATTAGTAAATACTAAGAATGCAATGGTAAATACTACAATGTTATTCGTACAAGAAATTGAGGAATGATCATTCTTTGGAGCAACAGATGGTAATGGGTAATTAAGCCAATAACGCATATGAACTTGGACGAAAAGCAATTTTATGTTTTAAAGTAATTTAACACAAAAGGAAAGTGAAGTAAAATAAATTTAAAAAACTAAATGTTTTCCCAAAAGTCGGCTAAAAAATTATTGTTCTGGCATTAAGATGATCCAATTTGGATAATTTTTTTAATTTTTCGTGAATGAAATTGCTAACAATCTTGCAGCATTTAAATTTGAGAAAATTGCAACGATCTATGCGAGGGCAAAGCTTCTAATTCAAAAGTGAAAAAATATTAGGAAATTCTGATTAAAGTATCTTATATTCAGAAGTTTTTTTATGACTAAAATTTAAATAGGAAACTCGATTTGAAACATTTATTTTATACTTCTTCAAATTCACGTTTTTAACAGGCGCTTAAATTCAATTTTCTGGATTTTTTCGCGTCACGTGCTTATATTATATCCAGGATTCAGAATCAAGCCTTATAGGGAGGTTCTGGAATATGTTTAGAAAATGAATGGAGCCCAAATCCCATTTTTACACGTACCTCTTTATGTATTTATTCATACGTTTTGAATAAAAATTTTTTTTAAAATAATTCTTATAATAGGTATGTTTTCAAACTCGATTTTTGTACCTTGTATGCTGCTAGAACTGATGCATGTTGGAAAAAATAAGTCAGTTGATGTCTATGTGGGGTATATTTTAAGAATAGCCGCAATTCTAATTCTTAATTTTTGCGTATTATATAGATTTTTTTCTCCTTAATCCAAATCTGATAAATTTCATGCCGCTCGCAGCTGGTTTATAAGTTTTAACTCTCCAAAACTGGAAAAAATGGTTTAAAAATCTTGAAGATGTTATTGATTTTTCAAAAAAAAAAAAAATATTGGGAAATTTTCGTGTTCTTATTTGAAAAGAGGAAAATTTGGGGGCTAAATAGTGTTAAGATCAGATCAAAATAAAATCATGCAGTTAAAGTTGTCAAGTTTAACATTTGAATGCAGTAGTAGATTTTCAATTAATTTTATACAATACTTAATAACATAACAGTTGATATGTAAGCATGAGAACAAAAAATAAAAGAAAACGCACAACCGAATAGAAACTACACGAGGAAAGCTCACAACCAAGTCAATAAACGAACAAACTCAAATCTCAAGTTTTTGTTGTCAAAGAACAATCACAACAAGTACAATAATCGTAGTGATTAATCGGCATCCGTATCCTTTGAGTGCATGTCTCTACATATGTAACGACAAATTGCTGAATATCTTCAACAAACAGAAATTTGAAGCCTATTATTAAGCACACAACAAAAACCAGTCGTAAAGTGAAAATTGCTGTGAGATATTTAGGTTGTTAAGCTTTGTTGGGGGGGGAGGGGGTGAATGAGGGAGGTATTTAGGCAGCAGCAAAGTAGTGCAAAGTTAAATATTGGAAACACTCGACAATATTCGAAAACATTATTTACTGAATTTTTTATTCATTGGTGACTTAGGTAAGGGAGCAATTTTTTTTAAATAAACAAACAGATAAATGTTTGCCGTCAAAATTTATATATAAATCTATTTAAATTGCGAGCACAGTTTTTTTTTAATGTTACCAATATTTTCCGCGGAGTGTAGTCATGTGCAGCAAATCGATTTTCAGCTATTTCTATAGAAATTGGGCTGCCGACAAATCAAACCAATTTTAGCCAAATTTAGTAACAATTTTCAGTACCGTCAACAAAAAACACTCGAGCAAAAACATTAGACAAAAGAACTACTCATTCTTAAATGTTAACTTTACATACTGAGACCATTTTATTTTTTTATACAAAAAACTTTTTTGTTTTTGCTTAATCTTTAAATTTAAGATTAAATTTAATAATTTAATTTAAGATTAAGGTAAAAAATTTTATAAGACTATATACATTAGTGTATACATTTATAAATGATATTTGCTCGAGTGTAGCAAAGCTCACAAGGTAGCAAATATATGATGATAAACGTTGCCAATTGTCAAATGCCAAATTTTCAGTCATAAATTATGAAATGCACACAATAAAACACGCACAAATACATTTGCAAACAAATACTTGTACACACATACGCACTCACCAATATTTAGTTGCACAGATTCACATGCAAAATCACACAATATAATGAACACAATGACAACAATTTTAGCTAAAACATGCAATTATGGTATTTGGTGCACTTGTAATCAATGCGCGCTCGTATTGGTAATATTGCTCTTATTTGTTATAATTTTTCTATAGGAGAAGCGTTTGTGTTCAGTAAAGTTGGCATTCAAATTTAAAATGCTGTGTTTAAATTAAAGAACTTTAAAAATGAGTATAACTGCATAATTCTGTATCACGAAGAAACACACTAACGAACAGTGCGCTTTTAAGATGACATTTACATTATCTCAGAAACTATAATAGCTAAGGTAATGAGTTTTTGCCTAAACTAAGAAACAAAACTGCATCGCCTACTTTCCATACAAACCATATTTTTTTTTAATAAAATTCCACATAAAATTGCTTATTTGTGTTTTAAACAATAAATGTAGTTAATTTAACTACACTTAAACATCATGCCAAAAATTATTTATATCGGTTAACTTAAAATATAACTCCCATAAAACTAGATTACGAAATTAGCAAAGCAAAAAATTTTTTTTTAAAAGTGTTGTTAAAATAAAATTAGGTCCCAACTTGTTTTCAGTTATGAATTTCTTGAGAGATTTTTTAGAAATTTAAGAGTACCCGCAAATTGTCTGGAAAATCAGTGCATTTTAAGGCAAAATATGATTTTTAAGCTTTTTTTAAATTAACAATTTTTTCTTATATGTAAGTAAACGCAGTCCTGCAAGAATTTATAGACACACTTCGACAATTTTTTAATTTTTTCAGTCAATATTTTGTATTAATTTTTTTTAATACTAAGGTGGATGAGACTTTAACAAAAAAAAAATGTCAAAATGTATATTTTGCATACAGTTATAAATATTTCAAATATCCTTTCTTTTTTGCTTTGGTTAAGCTACTTTTTGTTTGGAAAAGTTAAAATTTTCACGAATTTGAACAGAAATGTAATGAGAGCATATAGTTTTTAGTAGCATTTTCATAATTCTAAATTAATTACCTGTCGAAACACATTTTTTTTTATGAAATTACAAAAAACAAATATTATCTCTTGTCACTCTAAAATCGAAAAAAGCACACTGTGCAACGATGAGAAAGCCTCGAGAAGCAATACTTTCTTGCATACAAAATTGTATTTCTTCTCCTGACTTTCTCATCGTTGGTAAGCTTCTTCGTGATACAGAAGCATAATAATGCAGTAAAATTAAGCAAATATGTAAATTATAACTCATACATATTGGTCATTCTTTTACAACTCGCACAACTTCGAGGATTTAACGTCTCAGATCCGACTGAAAATTTATTAAAGTGTTTTTACTTTAAATAAGTTTACATATGTATTGGGATTTCTCTCGGCAATTTTTTTTTTGGAATACCGTTAAGTCAAAATTGTGAAAAATTACCAAATTTTGTCAATGTCTGTTTTCAATCGCAATATGTTGGATTGTGGTGATCTGATTTCGGTTGTTTTTACCCGTTGCATAGATAATTTATTGTACTTTAAGGATGTAGTGTAGTGTTTCGACCTAATTTAAATGTTTTATTTCGGAAATTGTTTTTTTATCATAAAATATAATAAAAGCGTTTCCCTTTTTTATATGTACAGAAATTTCATTTTTAATGTACCGGCCTTATGGAATGACCATCTCCGATTTTGATGAATTTTTGCTTGAAGCATCACTGACGGAAATAAAAACTGAATTTGGAGGAAAAAAGTTTGACGTAATTTTTGGCGAAGTCAAAAAAATTGACAAAAATCGAAAAACATGGAAAATCGATTTTTACGAAAACTCATATCTCACATACTTCTTAACCGAATGGTAAGTTTGAACTACCGCTGGAAAAGTATTGCATAAAGAATTCACTGTCTCAATTTAAGTCTTGTTCTAGCTACTAGAATCAATCAATTTATCCTCATTTAAAAAAATCATGAAATAAACTGAATAACTGTTTATATTTGTTCTTATATATATTTCTTGGAGCGAGATTAAATTGCTTGATTCTAGTATCTTGAACAAAACTTAAATTTCGACAGTAAATTCTTTACGCAAGCATACACTGAGATATATCAGAAAGTCGTCGGATATGGGTCGAAGAAATCCCTAGAGTTCCTGCCCAAAACCATCGCCAACATTGGTGAAATTTGATAGGGAGCTTCACTTAAGGCGATTTCAAAATCCACGCTTCCGCTCCACCACTGGGTATCGGCATGGATACCAGCTCCTGCTTCGCATGCAGATGAATCCATCTAGAAACTTTTGGCGACGCAGAATAAAGACGCCAGAATTCAAGAGTGGAAGCTGGTCAGATCGCAGAAAAGTCATGGCAGCGAAGGGAAAATTCTTCCCTTCTCTGTAGACGCTGCCTCCACAGGCCTCGGAGCCATTAAGGTGAAGAGGCTGAATCAGCAATAGCTGAGAGGAGAAGGAAGCTGCAAGTGGTGCAAGTTTATTTGCAAATAAAATTTCCCTTCATCTTGGTAAGGCAGCAACCGACAACTTGATGATGTGCATGTCCGAGGAGAATGTAGATGTTATCCTCATCCTGGAACCCTGGATCACCAACAACAAGATCCAGGGCCTTGGGTCGAAACAGTACAATCACTTTCAATCTACAAATGAAAGTAAGATTAGGATCTGTATACTTGCGATAAAATCCATTAACATGTTTTTTCTCCCTAGATTCAGAAACGGTGACGTGGTGGCAACCAGCGATTAAACCAGATCAGCTAAACTGATCCTCTGTTCCGCGTATATGCCCTATGAAGAGGCGAACCCACCAGTGCAAACAGCCCGCGAGTTCGCAGAACATGCTAACACAAGCAGGACATTCCTGGTCATCGGGGCATATTCGTAATGGGGCAGCACGAACATCAACAAAAGGGGTGAGCTTATTTTTGAATTTATCCTTACCACAGACCTTATTCTATGTAATAGGGGCAATAGGCCAACATTTGAGAATAGAGTCAGGGAAGTGATAATTGATCAAACATTAGCAAGAAATTCAGAACAGGCTATAGTCGATAACTAGGAGGTTTTACAAAAGGAGTCGTTTTCCGATCACTTTAGGGTCAACTATGATCCTCACATAAGGAAACGATTTAGGAACCCATTAAAAACTAACTGGGAGAGGTATTCAGTCTGGATCAGTAGAAATATTGCAGACCTAGACGTCTACTATCTCCGAAACGACACATCCATTGACAATGCAGTAGAGTTTATAAAGGGAAAAATGAACCTGGCTTTCAAGAAGTTCTGCGCAAAGTCTCGAAGTCGCAAACCTACAATTGCTAGTTGGTGGACCAGTGACCTCAAAAAGTGGCGATCAATGGTAAAAAAAAAAAAATTCACCAGAAAGCCATGTTTAGCAAATTTGAGCAAGACTGGACAACATATCGATCCACTTTAAATGCCTATACAAGGGAAGTAAGAATAGCTAAGCGAAAATCTTGGACAAATTTCAGTGAGTCCATTGAGGTTACCATGAAGCCGCCAGACTTCGAAAGACGCTATCGAAAGACCCATAGGTCCCGGGATACATTAAGAGTTCCGACGGATCCTGGACAGAATCCAGCCAAGAAACGCTTTTGCTACTCATTTCCCAGGTTGTAAAGAACCGGAACAAAATGGAGCTAACAGCAACCTAGAAATGACAATACCGGAACCCTTACAGAAACTCCCCAACATTATTACAAGGTAGAATGGTTGATTGGATCTTTCAAGCCCTACAAATCTGCAGGGCTGGATGGAATCCTGCCAGCCATGATGCAACATGCCATTCCCAGAATCATGCTCTGACTTATAGCAATCTTCGCCGGTTGTCTCAAGACAGGATATGTTCCAAAAATTATAAGAGAAGTGAGAGTTGTTTTCATTCTTGAAGCTGGGAAACCAATACACTCAGCGCCAAAGGATTACAGGCCTATTAGTCTCTCATTGTTCATGATGAAAACGCTAGAGAGAATAACAGATCTTCACATAAGAGAATCCTTGAATGATACCAATCTTTGCAGTGTGCAACACGCCTACCTTAAAGGTAAATCAGTGAAAATGGCACTGCATGAAGTGGTTTCAGTCATACAAGGAACCCTAATTTCACAAAGAATATACTTTAGCAACTTTTTTGGACATCGAAGGCGCAATCAACAATGTGAACACAGATTCCAAAAAGAATGCTCTAGTAGACAAAGGAGTCAACAGTAAAATAACCCAGTGGATATACAAAATGCTCAACAGCAGACGCATAAGCTCACAAATGGGAGTGAGCGTGGTGAGGAAAGAGGTCACAAGAGGCACACCGCAGGGAGGAGTCATATCCCCCTGATTGTGGTTGAAATAATTCTCACTAAACTCAAAACTGTTGGAACAAAAGTGGTAGCCGGTGACGTCGCCATCCTAATATGCGGGAAATACCGGCAAACAGTTAGCGAACTAACGACTGGGGCATTGAACGAGCTATCGCGCGGTAGGCAAAATCGAGTGGACTTGGTGTAAGCCCAACCAAGATCGAACTCGAAGAAATACTTCGAAGATCGAAGAAGAAGAAAAATAGAAAGTTTCACACTATCGAAACTGAATGCAGTAAATCTGAAACTTTCCACGGAAGCTAAATACCTTGGAACTAACCTTGATAACAAGCTGAGCTGGAAAAGCAACACAGAAGAAAGAAGTAAAAAAGCACTATGCGCTCTTTACGCGTTTGAAAGAGTTTTTAGCAGGAAATTGGGACTTCGACCGCGACCGCACATAGTCCACTGAATGTATACAGCGATCGTGAGACCCTTTCCTACATACGGCTTTCGGGAGGATAGCGCATAAAAAGAGCTACCTTAGCTCCTAACAGGAGTCCAAAGGTAAACATGCATAGGAGTAACAGGAGCCATGAGATCAACGCCACGGGCGGGTCTGGAAAGGATGTTAAATCTTCTTCCTATAAAAGAGGCCCTTAAGTGTTCGGTGATCAAAAGCGCGATTCTCCTTAACGAATCACAAGCCTGGAAGAACAACAATTTCGAACATGAATCTATTCCGAATCTCTTTGGAACCGAGGAATCAAAAAGAACAACCAACTATATCATACCCAGTGTGAGATTCGGCACACAATACACCACATCCATCTCCAGCAGACAAGAATGGGAAGAAACGGCCGTAAAATTCAATTCCTACAAACTCCCCGACTACTGTAGCACTTTTCAGGCAGAAATATATGCTTCTGAAAAAGCCGCACAGGCCATTCATAGGAAAAATCTTACCCTCACAAGGATAGCCAAGCGGCCATCAAAGCGCTGAATAGTAAACCACGAAGGCTCGAACGGAACAGAACTGTATACTGGCACTGAACAGTATCTCCAATACCCGCAATGTCACCCTCTGCTGGGTTTCTGGATATAGCAATAACGAAGGGAACGACGCAGTGGATAAACTTGCTAGGAGTGGAGTAACCGCAAGCACAAACAGAGCTTATAAAGATGTGTACATTCCAATAGGCATCGTCAAAAGGAGCATAAAACTTAAAGCCACAGATAATGCTAACACTAACTGGGCCTCCAGAGGAGACTGCAGCATATCTTGAAGGCTCTGGCCAGAGCTAAATGAAAAGAGATCCGAAAGCCTTTTGCTTTTGGCCAAACGAGAAATCCGGATTCTTGTTGGAGTTCTAACAGGTCATTGCCCCATTAAGGTAATGGCCAATAGAATGAACATAACAGCCCCAGACTTCTGTCAGAGCTGAAAGGATCTAGAAGAAAGGATCTTAATCTAACCTTTATTAGAAAATAATATTTTATATTTAGAAAGTATAATGTTTTAGTAATGAAAATGGGAAGTACTTGATTCAAGCTTTTCCAACTGTTATAATAAACTCATTGAAAGAATATAAGCAGTAACAATTAATCAATATTATAAGACTCATATATAATTGTTTTAATATTAAAATAAAAATTCAATGTCAAATTATAAAATAAATATAAAACAAACAAACAAAAAATAAATAACAAAATAAAACAAATTATTCTCTTGCATAGTAAATAACTTTCTTATGCCAAGCGAAATAAGCTTATATTTAGAAAACGAAGTACTTGGATCAAGAAAATAATTATTTTTTTCTAAAAAAAGTTTCTTCTATCAAGTAGAATGCTTATATCATAAGAAAATGATATGCTTGGATCAAGCAAATTGGCATAATTTCAAATAAATAAGTACTGAAAAAATATACTGAATATTTAAGAGAAATGCTTTTTGGACTAAACAATTTTACCTAAGACTAAGAAATTTTATATAAATTCTCGATATTAGAAAACCAATGCTTGAATTGAGAATAGTATGCTTGAGTGAGAACCGAAAGGCTTCTTGATTGGTTCAGCATTAAATGCTTGATTTTTTCTCTCCATGTAAAGCAAGTTGCAACTAAAAGTGTATCGATGAACTTGCACTATATAAGTATCTGCTATTGACATTTGTGATAATGATGGGAAACATGAAAATGCTTGTCAACTCTTCAAAGTGCTTATAGTAGTGCATCTTTTTGCAGCGCATCTAATTAAAGCGACAAAACAACCAACATCCGGCCTTTAATGGAACTCATTTTAATTGAACTAAAAATATGCGTCACAGCAACACTTGTTGCACAACTAACAAGGACACAGCAAATGCTAAGGACATGAAGGAGAGCTTGAAATAGGACAAGTATAACAAACGAGTATCATAAACACACACACCAACTCAGGTATGCAGGATGGCAGATAGGATAGATAATTAAAATGTCAGAGTTAAAGTTGTGTGTAATTAACGGTTTTATCATTACTACATTGAGAAATTATAATTAACGAATAAAATAAATAGAGGAACTAATTCACGTGTGGACTTAAACTAACATAAGACTCAAAATAAATCTTTGCATGTTGTTTATAAAAAACTTTAACTGAGAATATTACGTTAAAATATGAAAACAGTTTCAAACTATGGGATATAACTTTTATTTTAATACTAAAGGACACAAATTAGGCTCCATATATTTTATAAGTGAACTTACCCTCTCCTGGTGGCTAATTGATAGTAAATGGTTAGAATTTAAAATAAAAAATGAAATAAAAACTTACAGTATCTAACAACAATTAAACATCTACAGATTCTAGCCAGAGTCTTCATCTGCTGCTTTCAATCAAAGAAAATACTCTGGATTAGTCCTGCTATCAGCTTCACTTGACCAGGTAATCTCAGTCAGCCAGTTCTAGTTTAGATGCAGGTATTTGTGTGCTCATGAACATGTGTGGCTAGGTGCGTACTATCTGGTGTAGTAAAAAAAATGCATTCCTATTCCAATAGAAGGTTCTAGTAATCTATATCTCACGTTGCATACGTGCGATCGCCTTGGCGTTAGATAAATAAGATTTCGTACTAAATAAACATCTCACATGGTTTTGTGATTGATTAACTCAGTTTCTTTTGAGCGCGTCTAAGAAATGAAAAGAAAATAAATTCGCCATATTTTACAGTTTTAAGTGTTTATGGTTCTGATACTGTACAGAACTATATAGTCAATTACACGCAATTTTAGTTTCGTCAATTCTCTCCGGAAATTTTGATGCTAAAGATGCACCACGCTCTGGAAGGCCAAGTGTCGAAAATGTCAATTAATAAAAAGAGATAAATAAAAATATATGGATATAAAAAGAGGCTCGATGTATGGGTGTCACACAAGTTAACGGAAAAAAAGTCACATGTCAATTTTTTTTCCAATCTGCGAATCGCAGTTGAATCGCAACAAAATCAACCCATTTCTGAAGCGGTTGGTGACTAGTGATGAAAAGTTCATTTACTACAACGTCAAACGAACACGGGCGTGGTCGAATTGCGGTCAGGGTTGCCAGCTCATTTTTTGGATTTTCCCGAAGTGGTTTTCAAAATTCCCCGATTTTATCAAACTCCCTCAAAAAAAAATTAATTTTTTTTTTTAATCTGAAAATGAATGTACGTTTGTGTGTAATGAATGCATTTCTACACCGTTCATCCTTTTTTCATATCCTTTTTTTTCATAAACATTATTGAAAAAAAAAACTGTCGTAAAAAGTAAACGATTTTAAAAATTGCCTTAGTCCTTACACTCAGAAAAAAATCTGGTTAATTTCACCAAATTTTAACTGAATTTCAGGTATAAATTTGCCTACATGAATCGTCAGGTTAAGATTACCACGTGCAGTTCAGGTCAATTTAACCTGTTTTTCTGGTTTAATGAAATCGACAAATGAAATCTTAACAAAATTTTAACCAGTATTTATTAAAATCGAATTGAATTAGGTTTACTTAACCAAATGTCACATTTAAATGTTTTTAATCCAATCACTTATATGGAAATTTTGGAATTTTTTAACATTCACGTCACGAGACACAAAATTAAGACTAAAAAAAAGTATAGCAGTGAGGGGACTGCCAACTGAAGTGAAAATGAAGTGAAAGCGTATATATAAAATACTAGTAGTTCCGGGCAGACATTGTCCTCCCATGGACCGCCTTACTGCTATATACGAATTTTCATGCTAATCGGAAAAAATTTTAAATTTTCACCCCCTTCCCGTTTGATTATTTCTTTCAAAATATTTTATATTAAGATAGTGTTTTTATTCTCAGAGTTCGCTCTGAGAGTTTGTCGACGGCAATCCCCTGAAAGAGCTTTTTCAGTATTTCATTTTTTGCATTTAGGCTCACCATGTTCTTTGCTACATCGGCAGCAGCATCGTTTTGCTTCAAAGAGGGTATTTGCATCAAGGCCACTGCACTCTAATAGAACATCTAATTTCTATTGCCGTCGGACTTCCACGTAATCGTTAAAAAGCAGCTGTTACAGACCTCAGGACTAGAGCCCTGCGTAGGTGCACTTAAAACCGGCGTCGAAACATTTGTTTATTTCACACTACACTGCACTGTCTTGCTTGATGCACGGAAATCATGTTTGTGATTACAGCGAAGACGAACAAAACATGATAGAGCAATAAAAACAGATCAAAGATCTTGTTGATCTAAGATATCGTTGTCAGAGAGCTCACTGCAGTCAATGCAACGAAAGCTTGTTCACTGGCAATAGATGATTTGTATCAGAGAACGAATACAGTGCTGGCGCGAACACTAGTTAAATATGGGTCACGTATCATTATTTAACAGTGCTAGGAGGTTGCTGATTTAGAATCTGAAGTCAGAATTTTAATATTAAAAATAGTGGATAGGGCTGCTACCTTACTTTTTTAATTTTTACGAATTTGGGTCTGGCGCGAACTGAAAGGTAAAAATGGGTCGCTGAATCCCAATCCGTGGTCAGAGTTTCAAAATTATAAAATTTTGAAATAATAGGGTTGCTTTTACTTTTGAAAATAAAAATGAATTCGTAAAAATAAAAAATTAAGGTGGCGATCCTATCCACCATTCTTGATTTTAAAATTTGGACTTCAGATTTGAAATCAGCGACTCCCCAACACCCAAAATTTTATAATTTTGAAACTCTGACCATGGACTCGGATTCAGCGACCCATTTTTGGTGTACCACTTTTTTTGCCAGCCCCGAATTCATAAAAATACAAAAAATTAAGGTGGCAACCCTATCCACTCTTTTTAATATTAAAATTCTGACTTCAGATTCTAAATCAGCTACCCTCTAAAACTCTTAAATGATATTTAAAAATCTTAATAATACATTTTATAAGGTGGCAACCCTATTAATAATAATTATAATTTTGAAATTCTGACAACGGATTCGGATTCAGCGACCCATTCTTACCTAGTCAATCTTGAAAATCTTGAAGTTATTGAAATGATCCAAATGATCTATTGCCATATATTGCTTTTTATTCTCATCCTACCCTTAATGATTCAATTTCATTGCTTGTGGTGTTGACGAACAAAAGCACGTCGTGCATGGATTGCCGAGAGAGAAGGTGTGTATTGCTTGTCGTTGTAGGCTTTCGTTTGGTGTTGAGCAAATCAAACTCTCTAGTGTTATTAGATGACAGTCAACTGTGAGCAATGCAATAAATCACAGTGTGTGTACGTTCAAGTAGATGCACCGACGCAGGACTAATATTTTTATGTTTATTTATTTAATCTCATTAGTCTTCGAAAAATGTATCTTACAGACTAGAACAGTGAAAATGTGATTACTTACGAATAATATTACAACAAGGTATTTAGCAGAATTCTCATTTGATTTTCTGATATAGAAAAATCTAAATTATGATTGCAACACATGATATTAAACAAGATTACTGATCTAAAAATAAGGAACAGAACTTAAGGCTCATCTCATACCTATCACTCATGAATTCAGGAATCAGGATTGAGCATGTAATGGACCTTAGCAACACGTATGTTCATTCCCTTTAGCTTATTTTCATAAACTTCCAGGCCTACCTCCCCAAATTTTTCATTCTTTCTAATCTTTTTTAGCTAGGCTACGGAAGGGGTACGAATAACCGCACCACACCCCATATTAGCTTCACCTCATATACCCTTTCTCCAAGGATGGGGCCAACCTCCTTAATCACCTCGTCAGCAACCTCCTTTGATTTTGCACCAGGTGTCTTGCTGCGCACAACCAAGGACCATGTCTCAACCGGCTTTGCCTGCTGAGCAGCTGACAAGGACACAGGTAGAACAGCCTATGCCACCGGAAGAGCGGTTGCCAATGCGCTACTCTGAGTGCCCTCAACAGAAGAACGAACTAACTTTTACTGCCTGAAACATCTCCAGATGTTCATACAGACGTTCATTTTCGAGAATGACCTCTAAGATCATTTCTTCATAGTAGCTAACAACCCCAGTAAACGCCCGGAAATGCTCAACTCTCATTCCACATTCGAGTGCTACTTTAAATAGGTCACCCGAAATTAATTAAATTTTTCTGATATTATACATGCCAGAAACCAAAGCTTTCTTACCTTTTTTGTTTACAGCCTCCTCCGCCGATTCTGGAAGCTTTGATGAAGGTTTTTCATCGACTTCTGCTTTTGGGGTCTAACCCACTGTTGAACCAGCAGAGTTAGACTGGAACAATCCACGAACTCCTTTTGCAGTCTTTCCCTTTCCTTTTCCAACTGAAATATTGGACTTATCCAGCTTTAGGGGATTTAAATTCCGACGATCTATCACCATAGGCTCCTCACCACCACTAAGTTGCCTTAAAGGGGCACCCTTTGTTGGCAAACTACAGCACTAACATCCACACCAATACCTCCTTCTTTTGGGAGCGTACGAATGCCGGACTCTCCCACACCTGAACGAAACCCGGGTCCACATTTACCAGCAACTAACACTAAGTTAGGCCCTTTTATACCCATACCAACACATATTGTACTCACCCTGCACAAAGTGAAAGGCAAACACAAAAAATTACTACAATAAGAACCCTACACAATTCAGATACGTAATTGAGTCAATTAGACCGTGACATCCTTCATAAAGTGAAAAGGCTAACAGTTTGACAGTCACTCCAACCACGTGATGAATTCATGAGTGATAGGTGTGAGATGAACTATAAGTCTTAATATATTAGTCTTGAGATCTTTAAGAAGAGGTGCTTCTTAACGATTCCGTTTAAATCCGACGGAAATTGGTTCAACAGTTTCAAAGTCACTGGAGTAACCGTTTGAAAAGCACTGGAATAAATCAAATCCGAAAAAGTTTAAGAAGCACAGTAGTTATTACACAATCTACGTTATGGAAGCCCTGTAATAACCAGTGTCAAGTTTATTGACAAAAGCTACTCGCTGCAATGATGACGCGAACTAAAGATTTACCCACTACCAAAAATCGCTCAACGCGCCTAACGAAGTTTTCACTTAAAAAAACACCCTTTTTGCCACCAGCGGGGGCCAGAGGGAGAGCTGTAGAAAAATGATCATGGGCACTTTTTATTTTTATTTTTTATTGTTTTTTAGCCGAAATGACCATAGAATTAAATAAAATTGAAAACTTAAAGACCGGTTAATTTCACCTTCCTTATGTCGAGGTATCATTTGTTAAAAATTCTGCATCACTAGAGCAGAATTTGACGGCTGGCAGGTTGTTTTGTTCGCTATAAGCTTTCCATATTTTTATCGATATTTTCTACATGTATTTCTGTAAACTAAAGCCGTCAGGTGAAAGTAACGTAGATCAGGTTAAAACGATGTGGTGGACTCTCCTCACCAAATTGGCCAGATAAAAATGACCTGGATAAGGTAAAAATATTTTCCCCTGAGGTATGTGCGAACAAATCAAAAATGCCTAAGTCCTTCTCCTCCAATCATTTGGCTTTATTTTCTGGTAAGATTTAAAAAAAAACAAAGTTCATCAGATTTTTCGTTGTTATTTCGTCAGAAAAGTATAGATACCACTCTATAAATCAATAAATCAAAAAAAAGCTTAAATTCTGCGTTTTGTATTGGTAAATTTCGAATATAAATTCAAGCAGACAAGAACTTAATTTATTTTCAGATGCTTTTTTCTTTTTTTTTTGTACACAGGGCCAGTATTAATATTTAGGTTTGTACAGTAATAGAACTTGCATATATCAGGAAAAATAAGAAATTGTAGATTACGTAGAGTAAAAGTTCACTTCTTCTATTCTATTGCTAAAAACAAATCCACCTAATCTTTTAGTGGTAATTAGTAAAGTAAAGTCTGAGAAACTGACAGACGTTGTTAAAACCAGAATTAACATTTTATAAGGATACTTTATCAAATCACTGGAAGCCTGCGTTTTCTGAAGAATAAGAAGGCTGCAATTAAAATGTTCCACAGGAAAATACGCTTGAAGTTGTTTAATATGAACTTACATTAATTTAAATAAATAGTTAATCATATCTTTCGGGCTTGTGCATCTTGGCCAACTGAATGCGCTTCTTTCGTAATAAATCGTAATCTCAATTTTTTTCATATAATCTAAGCCCTTTGAATTTTTTTCAAAAGTAACAAGGAAAGGTCTCCACGTGCCACTCTTCGATTTGAATGAGCTTTGGTTTGAATTGAATATGTAATAGAAGAAAAAATTCTAAGGTTGACGTATTTTTTTCTACCTGCTAAGTTCAAGGTTAAGGCTTTCAAAAAGGCGTTCGAAAATTTTGCAAAAATTACGTTTTTTCGCAATAACTTCAATTTTACATATTGAAACAAAAACAAATTAGGCATCAAATGAAAGATACTGAAATTTCACGTCGTTTGGTATATATTAAAAAACATTTTTTGTTGTTGTTTTTTTTTTTGTTGATTTTAACATATATTTACTCAAATAATATTAATAACGTAACCGTTTCTTTACCATACTTGCGTTAGTGAATACTTATATAATTTAGTTAGTTACCTTTTTTTTTTGTAATGTAAAGCTTTTTAATTAAAAATTAATTTTAAAAAATGCACAATTGTGTTTATATTTATTATTAAGACGTAATAATTATTTTAAATAAAGTATACAAGACGAAAAATTTTTTTTTATTGATTAAACTTTTTGAATTCAAATTAAACGGTAAATGTTAATATTTTATAGGGCTGCCATATAAAAGTGGTTTTATGGCATTTTAAGACAATGAAATTATGTCAAAAATGCATTGTACCAAGAATTTGCATAGTTTAATGAATATGCAAATGTTGTTGGTGTCAAAAGAATAGAATTTTTTTTCATTATTTACACAAAAAATTTTTAATTACCTTGAAAGGTCTTTGTGTTTTCATATGAAACGATTTTGTATTAAACATATGTTGTATGAAGAACTTCCATACTTTTTAAGATAAGTGCATAGTTTTGATTTAAAAAAAGGAAATGTTGTCTTTTTATTACATGCCTACAAAAAGATCTAAAATTAGCTTGAAATATCGTTTTCTTTTTAAAGAAAAACCCTTGTTTAAAATGAATATTATAGTATTTTTATTTTTTTGTGCAAAATTAATGTAATTTGGCACAAAACTTCTAATAGCACATTTCAGAACACTTCAAGCGTAAGTTTTGTATTAAAAAAATAAAAATTTTGATTTAGTATTGGTTTTTGTGAAATTTTAATAATTTATAAGCTTATTTAAGATAGAAAAATATGTATATACGTAGAGTGAGTGAAAAACAAATTAAAAGACATATTCTCAATCTAAATTAAATAAAGTATTATTTAAAATTTAAATGGAGCAAATCCATTAGATATTGAAAGAGCTATTCACTTACGAACTTATCACTTTGATTTTAGGGTATTAAAATATATATAAAACAATTCATTTTGATAAAAAAATAACATACTATAAATTAAAAAAAAAAAAAAAACTATCAAAAAGAAAAATGTTTTTTCGAGTCGCAACTTCAAATTTTGAAGCTACAGTATGTCGATGGTCCCATTCTAAAGTATGCTAAGTCAACTTCGGACAGTTGTGATGTTATTGAAATGCAAATCCGACTCTCAATTTTTTTTCAACTGTGCAACACCTTCCAAGTTTATAAACGAAAGTGTATTAAAAATTCAACAAAAATATATTAATAAAAAATTAATTTGGCTACAAGGATTTCTTTGCCAATGTTAAATAAATTTTTCTAATGTTTTAATAAGAATATTGCATCAAAAATATTAATATTAAATCGAATCCCAGCAAATAATCATTACAAATTAGATGAAGTATTAGATTCTGCGCATATTTGAACCCATTCTTCGATTCACCGATCGATATGAAATTCCCCGCGATTCGGGGAATTTCGCCCCAGTTTGCATGTCAGTCGCGGTAAACTGGCTCAAACGGTGGCAACACGGTTAAAAATGTTGGACTACTTTTTAATCCAAACTTTAGTTTAAATGAATTTTTGATCCAAAAAGTAATACTTCTTAATCCAAACATTAGTTTAATTTAGCTGGGTCTCAAGCCAACGTTCCTGAAAAGAACTTTCTTGCATTCGTAATGATAAAAAATAAGCGAAACTATGTTAAAAACTGAGTTGTACGAGTGGATAAGGTATTGGACTAGCACATCAGAGGACGTGTGCTAAAATCACGAACTAGTCAGAACATTTTTTTATTTTACTTTAATTTACTTGGGTCTGGAACCCACGTTTCTGCTTGCTTGCTTACTTGTATTCGTTATGATGCAAAATAAGCTTCTTAACATATGAGATGGACAAGTGGATAAGTTGTTGGACCAGCACAACAGAGGACGTGTGTTGAAACCATGAACTGGTCAGAAAATTTTTTTATTTTAAGTTGATATTTATTGCTTTTTGAAACTTTTTCGGATTGAAAAATAATCTTTTTTGGATTGAAAAATTTTAAACTTTTCCTTGGATTAAAAAGTAATTTTTTTTGGTGTTGTCCTATATGCAATCCAAAACAGTTTAAAATTTAGTCCAAGATTTTTAATCGTGCAGTTTTGACGGTCAGGATGGTTTTGCTGTGTGTTTGGTGGAACTGCCACGGAATCATATACTATGAGCTGCTCCTTTACGGCAAAACTCTTAATTCGGACCTCTACTGTCAACAATTTAATCTGAAGGATGTAATCTTGTGAAAATCGACAGTTCCAATATTATTCCAATTGGGACAAAAATTGCTTTAATAGAGGCATAGTTATATACCTTCAAAATGGCAAGTTATCGAACAAAATGGTGCATATTTTAATTAATCGGATAATTTTAGCAATGCTAAATAAAGCCTTCAAATTAATGCAAATATAATGGGTTTATTTTTGCTACACCTGATGATATGTTTTTGAAAAACGAAATATATATACTATTAGCTTTAACGAAAAAATTACCCTGAAACAGAAAGTCTTAACGCTCTATATTCAAGTTTTGTTCCAGCTTCTTGTATCAAGCAATTTTTTTTGGATTCAAGAAATAATAAGATGTAAGAAATAAATACTCATAGAGAGAATTTTTTTTTAATTAAGAGTGAATATTTTTAGAATCAATTAAGCTAGGAGTAATTTGGCATATTCTTGAATTAATTCAGAATTCAGTTTTTTTCATATGTGGCTCGACATCACTTGGCGTGTGCTTACATGAATCTAAGTTCTAAGATATAGGTAAGTTTTAAAACTTTTGTTGATATGAATGAGTTATTGTAATGTTTTAATTTAAGTCCTTTTTTATTTTATCCTTAAAATCGATATGGCGCTCCATGAATTCCATGGTGCAAGAGAAGCAGTTTTTTTATTTCTGTTTCGATTTCGGTCGCAATATATAGTTGTTTCGAGAAAAATGTTTAAAATTTTCATTGCTGATATAGGTTAAGTTGACTTCGTGCCGGACCTTACATATAATTGAATGCATTCCTTTTGAACAACGCCTAAAATACCACTTTGAATGACTGAATAGCAAGCATTATTTCAATTGCACAGATAAGCCACAGAAAACCACAGCTACAATAAAGGCCAATAAACATATACATAAACTGACCCAGTTGGCATTCCATCCTTACTCAAATTTTAATTTTAATAATTTAATATAAGTCTTAAAGAAAAAAAAATGTTTCTAAATATAATTGAAAAATCTTTATATAAGCCAAAAAACAAAGTTTTTCAACATTAGAATTTGAGAGCAATACTGAATTAAAAGAAAAAAGATAAGTATTCAGCGATTACTAGATATTTTTTAAAAAATACCTTGTATATGTAAGTGTCTTGCATTTTGTCGCTTTTTACTAATTTTGATAGCTTAACAACGCGAAATTTAATCCTGTTGCATTAATTTGTCATGTAACGTAAATTTTGTTATTGAACAAATTTTTTTTTCTCCAGTTTCATATTATTTTGACACTAAAAATATTCACAAATCTTCAAAATTGTAGAAACTTTTAATACAACGATTTTTTCATAAAATCTAAGTATGAGAAAAAACGACAAGAACATCAAAGTTTTGACTCTTGTTGCAAATATCTTCGCTGTCCTTAAATAAATTTCATTGAAATTGGTTTTTGCTCAAAAATTCTATAAAATCACTTAATAAAAATAGTTTGAACTGTCCCGTTTAGTAAGTGCCTATATTTTTTCACTTTTAAACAGTCCAAAATATTGACTTTTTACTCCAGAAACGACTCAAAAATAGTTCTTGTTGTGAAAAATAAAATCAATTAAATATTGCATTACTCAATACCTCTCTTATGGCATAACATTAATTTGCGAAAATTCTTCCAGATTTGCGCAAAAATTGTTAAGATTTTGTTGTCATTAAAATATGCCTTTAATATGTTTTTTTTCATATTTAAAAAAAATAGCAAAGCCTCAAAAGTAATTTATATGAAAAAGTTACCCAAATATTTCTTTCCAATCAAAAGCTATGGCTAATATTATATTTTCATGCCTTTTATCTTATCTACATTTATCTATCTATACTATTATATAAAATTGAAGCAAACAGTTTTTGTTCCAGGTAAACTCTAAAAGTACTGGGACAATTTCTATAAAAAAGTTTTTTAGTATCATATTTGAGGCGCTCAGGAGCAAAGTGTTGCTTAAACTTTCCCAAATGGTAGGAAAATTGACCAAGATTTGCTGCCAATTATATCGCCAGTCTGTTATAACTTCTATGAGGCATTGAAAGCATTTGGAGAATCTGAGGACCTTGGTATATTTGGCGATGTTATATTGTAAGGTACATTGTACATTTTTTCCTTAGTAGTCTAATTCCAAGAATAGCACGTGAATGTGACGTCAGTTTTGAGAAAGAAAAAGGTGTCAAGAAAAGGTTTTTTTTTCCATTTTAATGGATATATTTATGTTTTATTTTTAAATAAATATATTTAAATAACACAAATTATTGTTTTGAGGTTTGTTTGTTCTTTTATAATTTCTAAGAAATAAATATATGAAAATAATAAATTGGTCCCAGCCAACATTTTTATATTAATATAAAAAAATTTGTGTTTGGCAAAGTGGTCCAACCCACAACTTTTTTTTTATACAACAATTAATAAAGAATTTTTAATATCATTTAAAAGATAATTCGATGTTATGTAGATATATACAATCTCTGCCCACTTTTTACCTGCACTTTTTCTCTTAGAGCGACGTAAAATTCATTAATATTTTCAAATACATTTTTCTCGATTTATTCCGTATTTGGGTTGAACCACTTTGCTTCTGAGCGCCTCATTTGTGCTACAGTATGTTGCTTTCGAAATATTAATAAGTATATTTAATTAAAGTGGTAAGTTATTTAAAAAATCATCCCAGCTGCAGCGTTGCTTAATCGTTTTCTTTCCACGTGTTTGTGTTGCGAGAACTTTCATAAACTTCTTATAAAATTGAAGTTAACATTTTTGCTCCAGGTTAACTCCAAAAGTACTGGGCCAATAGATACAAATCAATGGCTTTTACCGCATGCAGAGGGCCTATCTGCAGGCAATATATCAAAACTACTAGAAATTACAACAACTAAAATCTAATAAAATAAAAATTATTTGTTCCTAGCCTAATATAATATGTTCGTTCCATTCACTCAATTAATATCGCTTAATTCAAAATTTGTATGGGAAAACAACAACAAAGTCTTCAGCTAGTTGAACATAGAATAGGTCAATTGCCGATTAAGTTGAGTTGGTTTGTGTACGGGATAAGGTAGAATATAATAGGTTTTTGTTTTGTTTTTAAATGTAAAAGAACCAAGGCATGCGTCTTATAAAACAAGGTTTGGTCTTTGACCTGAAAGGAAAGGGATAAATTATTTAAAGGAATTAATTGGAACCATACGTGAATTATTGATTAGGCGAAACAACCGTGAAAGACAATTGGAATTGCTTTTAACCGAGGCTAGTGTTATGCCTTAACCTCGGCAAGCACATTTTGTCAAAATGTGATGTGAGTACAAAACATAATTAAATTTCTTCAATCAGTCAGCTGTGTTTGTTTTGCTTCAGGGATCAGTCAAAACACAAAAGTGCTTCCAATTATTGAGCAAGTAAAAGCTAAAGGAATAGCCGTTTTTTCACAAGTGAGTATAGCACTGGCGAATCTAACGCATAATTTTGTGTTATGAAATATCTATGCTGCCGTCATAAGGAAGAGTGCGGCATCTACATATTTCAATATTCTGAGATAAACGACTTACAGTAATTTATCAAAATTTCACTGATTAGGATTTGGATGGCTATAAATATTTGGTTCTACATGATAGTGAAATCCAGTTTGCATTCAATATTAATGCATTTTTTTTCGATTTTATTAAAAATGCCAAAACTGTGGAGCAAATACTGTAGTTGCTGCTTTTTTAACTGTTTGTTCTATTAATTTAAATAAGTTCAAAAAGCCATATCTACATTAAATGTACGTTTTATATAGTAAAAAGCTTTTCTGTTTATATATTTATGATATTCAAGTGATATATTTTTAAAACCATCATATCTTGTACAAGGATATTTAATAAAAAATCAATATGCTATGTTCAACAAATCAATTTTTAAAAGATTTTTTTTTGCCACAAAAATAAAGAAGTAAAAAGCGTTAACTACAAATACAAAGGGAAAACGCAGTATCTGTCTGTATATACCACTTTTTTATTTTTTTTTATGTAGATACTGCATTTTTTGTTTGAATGATTGCTTTTATTTGTGTAGATATGACATTTCAAGTTAAATTATTAAGCAATTGAGCGAAAAATTCGAAATTTTGATTTTATTTCCATAAAGATGGAAGAAAGATGATTAAGAAAAAAAAAAAACAATAAAACTGATTTTGATTTTCATGCTACATGCCGCACGCTTCCCTATGACGGCAGTATAGTACTCTATTTAGGATTATACTATATTTGTAAATAAAATTTTTAATTTAATAAAAATTCTTAAAAAGTTCTACTGGGTCATCATGAAATAAAATGTATGTGTGTGTGTATGTTTGCTTAAAATGTTTTTTTAGAGTTTATGCATTTTGGAATTTTCATATATTATGGCTCAACAGGGTAACCAACGCGGTAAATCCCATCCTATTCACAGTCCCCATCCCACCTTACTGTTCTAAATTTCAATGATTTGGGCTCAAAAGTGTACACCATATCATCATCGCGTACGATAAATTAATTTAGCGCTCTTGCCCCCCGTCCGTAGTACAAATGGTATGATATTTGTGTAAATTTATAAGCATGTATGGGTGCTTGCATGTGTATTTGTGTGGGTTTGCTGTGGATATAAGTCATAAATTTCTATGGTTTTTCAATAGTTTGCGGTGTCTTTTAAACGAAATCAATATGAAATTCAATAGTTGCTATGATAATGCTTAAAGGCTTTTGTTTTTTAAGGCTGCCGCTGGTTAAATTTTAATGTATGTTAACGAAATAATATCTATATAAATAAAAATCAAATGTCGTTCGTTGGTAATTGCATCAGTTGAGAACGGCTGAACCGATTTGGATAATTTTTTTTTTAAAATGTTCGTAATAGTCCAACTTAGGTTTTTACGGAAAGAAAAATTGACCACGCCCACTTTGCGCCCACTTTTTGATTTATCTAAAATCGGAAAACGGCTGGACCGATTTGGATAATTTTTTTTTTAATGTTCATAGAAATCCAATTTAAGTTTTGTCGGAAAGAAAAATTGACCACGCCCACTTTTGCGCCCACTTTTTTCAATTTATCTAAAATCGGAAAACGGCTGGACCGATTTGGATAATTTTTTTTTCAAATGTTCGTAGTAATCCAATTTAAGTGTTTACTGAAAGAAAAATTGACCACGCCCACTTTTGCGCCCACTGTTTTGATATCTATATATATACAATTAAGTGGCAAAACTTCCTGTTCGCATACTCCTCCTAGACGGCTTGCCCGATTTCAATGAAATTTTCAGGGGTGATTGGGGTCTATGTGGAGGGTGCACATAAGAAATTGCATGTGTATCTTTGCAGGTTTTGTACCACACCCCCTTTTGTCGCCCACAAATCAATAAAAATGCTGTATTTAAGACGGTTTTGGTCGTATGAAATTAAAATTTGGTAAATAAGTTCGTATGATAACTATAATTAACTTTGAAAAAATGGGCGTGGTCACAATTCATCTACGCCTACTTTATAGAAAATATCAAAATACTTCGAAACCATTGGTCCGATTGAGCTCAAATTTTGTAAGTATGCTTTGCTTTGAGTACGAGATGGTTTAAGGGGCAATGCCACACCCCCTTTTACCTCCCACATATAAATAAAAAATTGTTGTTATCGAATAGCTGTAGTTAGAGTTATGGGTCGCACAGCTTAGAAATTCGGTATTCGACCACAATTTAGACGTACCGTTTCTGTGATGAAATTTTATGGGAGTGGACAAGGGGGAGGGGCACCTCCGATACAACCCAAATTTGTGATATCGAATAGCTTTGAAGTTATAGGAATTCATCTTTGGAATTCAGTTTTTGACCTCAATTTACACATGCAGTTTCAATGGTTTTATTTTATGGGCGTTGGACAGGGAGGCGTGACATCTCCCTTACAACCCAAATTTGCGATATCGTATTGCTTTGAAGTTATAGGTTGACAGCGTAAGAATTCGGTATTCGACCTAAATTTATACATGCATTTTCAATACTTACATTTTGTCGTCGTAGGGCAAAGGGGAGTGGCACTTCCCATACAACCCAACTTTGTGCTATCAAATAGTTTTAGAGTTATAAGTCGTACAACGCCGAAATTCAGTATTCGACCTCAATATACACATGCAGTTTCATTGATTCAATCTATGTTCATTGGTAAGAGGGGCGTGGCACCTCCCATTTAACGTAAATTTGCGATATTGAATATCAGCGTCAGAATTCAGTATTCGGCCCCAATTTATACATGCAGTTTCATTAATTACATTTTATGGGCGTACGACAAGGGGGCGTGAAACCTCCTATTTAACCCAAATTAGAGATATCAAATAGCATTGGGGTTATAGGTCTCACAGCTTTGGAATTCAGTATTGGACCTCAATGTACACATGCAGTTTCATTGATTACATTTTATGAGCGTTGATCAAGGGGGAGTGGCACCTCCCATACAACGAAAATTTGTGATATCGAATAGCTTTGTAGTTCAAGGTCGCACAGTTTTGGAATTCGGTATTCGACCTCCATGTAGACATCCAGTTTAATTGATTACATTCTATTAGCGGAGTGGCAAGAGAGAGTGGCACTTCCTATACAACCCAAATTTGTTATATCGAATAGCTTTGTGGATATAGGTCACACAGTCTCAGAATTCAGTATTTGACCTCAATTTAGACATGCTGTTTAACTGATAACATTTTATGGGCGTTTGAATAGGGAGAAAGCAGCAACGCGCCGGGTTTCAGCTAGTTTTTAAAATAAATATTAGAGCGGATGAATATGTGCGAGACGAAATTTTGATTCGTGGAATCACTGATTTTTGTTTTACTCGTATATAAGCACGATGAATCTATTTTGCTTAAAATTTAGTTTAAGGGATTCGATTATGCATAATACAAGTATGAGTAAATTTTGCCGAAATTTTTTCCTCATGAAATGTTTAATTTTTAATTTCTACGTTTAGTTTAAAGAAACAATCTTCGGGAGCACATGCTTAGGATTAATTTATTTTCAACACCATATTTTATAGAATTTAATTTTTATATTGAATTTGAATTGAGCTTGAAATCTTATTAAAGCCCTTCTTCATTGTTTTTTTTCAATTTGAAAATCAGAAAACAAGTGGAGCGTTGGCTAGACAGATATATATATGGTAGGAGAAGGATGAGAACATATATCGTGCCAATTTTTTACATATCCGCAATGTTACTATCTTATCTCCTCTATTCTTAAAGGCTAGGGAAGAAAGAGCTCAAGCCTGTTTTTGACACTTAATAAAACTCAGGGAATACAATAAAGTCACGGTAGAGTAATAGTTCTGTCCACGATTTTTTGATAAATATTTTTGTAAAATATTGTAACATTTCAGTACCATTTTTCATGGTGCCCTTTTAAACACTAAAAAAGAGGATAGATAAAACATTTTAAAATAAGTCATAGAGGGTTAAATATTCTAAGTTAAACTTCCTTGTAAAATTAGCTTTAAGCCATTTTGAACAACATTTTTCTGCAGTGGACAAATCTTGTCCAAATAGATAAAGGACAATTTTCATAGAATATTTTAATGCTCTACATGGTTAAAAATCTTGGAATAAAATTGAAACTTTTCTGTACTTTATATATGACCACACCAGCTTTGGTTTCAAATCTAGTAATTGCCCAATACTAAAAAAACCGTTTTATTACAGCTTTGGTTTAATATTTAGTACAAGCTTGGATTGAAATATAAAAAAAAAAATAACAAACACAGTGAGATTCGAACCAGGGACATCCAATTTGTAAGTTCACTACGTTAAACACTGGGCTATTGCGTTATATGAAAATAAAAACAATAAACAAGCATATGAACCTAATAGCCTAATATTGAATTTCAGCATTAAAATATTTCTTTGTTTATAAATATTCTTTTCTCATTAATAAAAGTCACCTTCTTTTTAATAGAAAAATATTTCTTTATAATACGTTCAACCGTTTTCTTTATTGTGTAAATTTTTACCGAAAACAGAGAAATACTTATTTCATTTTAATAAATGTTTTCTTTAAGTTGTGTTTATAGTTTCTCACAAAAAATAGCACTTTCTTTTAAAGAAGGATATATTTTCTTAACATTGATACAACATATTTCTTTATTGCGTACATTTTTCTTTAAAACACAGAAGTATATCCGCAATTACGATTAAAAAATTATTTTTGTAAAGCATTTGTTTTAACTCAGTTCTACGCAAAAAAAAGTATTAATATCAAATTGTGATTCGGTTTTAAAAATGTTAGTTAAAAATGTGTTAAGAGGTAGAATTATTGCTGTGGCATTGTTTTTCGGGACTCTTTATAAATATTCCAGAAATTTATTCTGAAAAACGATTTTGTAAATGCATCCAAGGAAACAGTAGTAATAAACAACATCACTTTGTGTAGCTATGTCAAGTTAAAAAAAAACCTTTTGAAGTAACAATCGTCATAATATGCAGAATATGCAACACTTGCTTTTCACAACATTAACCAATTGCTCTCACGCTTTCTATTTTTTTCGTACCTCATTCAATATAAGAAAAATATATCGATTTTTGAGAAGAAGCCTTTTTAATTTTGGAGAAAGGATTTCTTGTTATTGAAGAAAATATTTCGCATAGTGAATTATTTATCAACAATAGAGAACATTTTTCATTTTCTATAAATTTTTTTCTATAAATGAGATTTTTTCAGTGAGAGAAAAATACTTATCATTATTAGAGACATGAAATATGTTCATTTCCCACAAGGAAGGAAATATTTCTTCGAATATGTGAAAATTTATTATAATCCCAGTAGCGGATGGAATATATTCCGAATATATGAAGCATCAATTACCTTGTAATGACCACTACTTCCGACTATATTACCTTACTATGCATAAAAGGCCTTACATTTAACATTGAATGAGACAGGAGGTAAGTGATCGCCTCCCTTCAGCATTACCTAGAAGTTATGGAGTAACATACTACTTGTATTAAGTTATAAAAATCACCGCATTACTTTTCCTTGTATGCTACATTACAGGTAATGAGGTATGAGTTAATTACTTCTGCTATATGCAGACGCATTACTTTTTGAAAAAAGTAATGCTTCCTTACCTGGTAATTTATTCTGTATTAGTTCTATGGTAGCCACTGGCAAATCCGCTGCTGGGATTGAAGTAAATTTTATTTGAAATAAAGAAAATTTCTACTATCGAAAATAGAGAAATTTTTTATCACAAAAAGATATGTGTTTTTTTCTGAGTGTATAAGAGGGAAACACGTGTGGTTTTGCAAAGTTAGGCGCGAAATATCTTTTTTTTTGACACATTAAATTTGAATGAACAGAGCAATTCAACGCATCAATTTTTGGTCTCTAACTTGTCCAGTATTTCCAGTTTTTCTTATAATTAAAAAAGTATTAAAGGTGTTATTTATTTATAAATGCTAAATTTATTTTTTATGACAAACTTAGGGCTAACAAATTTATTATTTAGTAAATTATTAAATAGTATATTTTTGATAATTTGTATAAATGGATATAAAAAAGTGTTTTGGTGGTAAGTTTATATTACGTTACTGCAAATTAGAAGGTCTGTGTTTATTTTCAAATCAATTTGCTCTACAGTCAAGAAAATAAAATTGAGTGGCAATGAGAGCAAAATGGAAGAGTAAGATGAGTTACTTGCAACTGCTTCCGAGATTTTAATTGCAAAATAAAATAATCTCTGTAGATCTGCTTCTGCTAGCAAATGCAAAAGCGACAGTTTCTGCGAAAACGACTTGGGCAAGTGAGTTGGTCGATGTGCATTATGTGCATTAAAGAGAGTATATCTCAGAAATTGAAAAGGGTCAAATGTCCTTAAGTTCCTCCTTAAATTTACAATTTTAAGAAGGACGAGATTGGATCCAAAATTAAATTTTGTCACGATTTGCTACAAATCTTTGCGCCGTGGTTAATATACTTAAAAAAATTAAAAGGTGCAATTTGCTTGCACTGCATCCTCTTTCTACCTAAAAACGTTCAAGCCGTTTTAGGATCAGTCGGTATAAAGAATTCAACCAAATAGAAAAATGTGCGGGACTCTTGCAGAAAAGGCTTGTGCTTAACAGTTCCAGAGACGGAATGAACATGGAACGATTCTTTTGAAGAAAGGAACTAGTTCACGGAAACATGTCCGCGGAACTATCTAGTTCCTTTGCTTATTTGAACTGTATAGACTATTTGGACTGTCTGCTTGTTGAACTACAGAGGGAATTGGAAGCATGTCCGCGGAACTATCTAGTTCCTTTGTTTATTTGAACTACACAACTTTTTGAAGCATTCATTTGAATTAAGTGCTTGTTGAACTGTGGAGAAAATGTGTAAAGGTCCATATAGATTTTCAACACATCAATCTGACTAGTCTTAAATCAATTGAACAGAATTTTTTGCTTTTTTATTCTTTTCATTTCAATATTTTTAACTAAAAGAAAAACATTTCTTTAGTTTATATAAAAAAAGGAACTTCTATCATTTAGTAAATAATTTCATTTAGTAAATAAAGTTCATAAAGTAAATTTATAAAGCTGCTGAAAAGCGAGCAAAAATAATTTCCAATCAGTTATTCATAAGCTCGAAACTCAGTTGCATCTATATAGTTCATAAAAAAGTTGCATCCATTGTTCAAAAGCAAAAGCAATTTTCGATTAGTTTTTGCTGAAATCTAGCATATTTTTGAAGTGAAATAATTATTAACATTAAACAAAATTGAAAAATTACCATTATCCGGAGACTTGAACCTCGGCCGCGTGAATGTAAGTGCATGGGCTTGTCTATTGGACCATCGCAGTTGTTAACCAATCGTTCCCTAAATTTTCTAAGAATAAACTTTTGATCGTGTGTTTAGAAGAAATTTGCATGAGTTTAGTAAAAATGTGCTATTTGAGTTTATAATGACTTCGCAAATATTTACTTGATTTAAGTAGAAATTTGCTTTTGCATTTTATAGTAACTTAGAAAAATTTTGCTTGAATGTAATGAAAATGATGCTTTTTCCTAAATACATGAGGGGTGATTATAGTTAAGCAATATTTTTCTGATATCACACCGTGATTGAACAAAGTTTTGCTGATTTGCTTTTAAGCAAAAAATTTGCAAGATTCAATCTACTTAAATAATTTTGGTGCAACAAAAAAAAAAAGAGATGCTGAAATTTTAAATCGCTTTGCTAAAGATTCATGCCGATTAAAAGTGATTTTTGCTATTGTTAAATCGCGTTAAATTCAATATCGTTTCGAATCTAATTTTATATTTTTCTCAATAAAGCCAATATTTAAGAAAAGGTATTTATTAGCTATATGAAACAATAATTGATCGGCTCCTTGAATAAAATCCGGGTTACGCTGAAACGTACTCCACCTAATTTTAACTTTTTGTAATTTTACACCATTTTTGTACTGCAGTCCCTTAATGGTTCGGGTTTTTGGAAATCTGATGCAAATAAAATTTCTCGGCTTATAAAATCCTTCATAGGAAAACTTGAATGAAATCGATAAGTCAAAACGAAGTTACAGCACTCTGAATATTAACGCAGTGAAGTAGTTCTGTTAAGTAAATATTTCTTCTTTCGAACTACTTCATTGTGCTAATATTCAGAGTGCTGTTATTTCGTTTAAAATCGATTTATTTCGTTCAAATTTTGCAAAATGAGATTTTATGTGCTGAGGAAATCTTTTTTGGCATCAGTTTTTCAAAACACTGGGCCATTAGGGGGAGAAAGTTACAAAAAAAAAAAATTTGAGAAAAATAAACCTCTAGGAAAATTTTTTTTGGCCTCTATCAGGGAAAAATTTTACAAACATAATTTCATCAAATCTGCCTACCCTAATATATACAAAAGAGCAAGTGTATAAAGTTTTGTTTAAAAAAGGAAAATGTTAATTAATTTTTGGAGTGTTTTGTCATTTAACTCGCAACTGGTGTAAAATTTTGGTAGTAAATGTTTGGAAAATCATTATTTAACCTCTTAACATCCATTTTTTTAAAGACATTTACATGCTTACTCCAATACTGGACAAGTTAGAGACCAAAAACTGATGCGTTGAATTGCACTCTTCACCCTAAATAAATGTGTAAAAAAAGATATTTCACGCCTAACTTTGCAAAACCCCGCTAAGATTTTGCTCTTATGGGATAGTACTTTCACCTCTATATAAAGGTATATAAGAATGTTTACTTTCTAAAAAAATTGTTTCACTGTGATATTGATAAAATTAGCTTAATTCATTACCAAAATAAAATTGAAAGCTTTGTGGACAAAAAACACCAAAGAATTCTTTCCAAAAAATCTCGATTTATGTGCCAATCATAACTTTTAAAATTTTTCTAAATATGCAGACTAGTGCAGCTAATGTAATAACGATCATTTTAAAGTATATATCGTCCTTGTCCGATGTACTGTTTGGATTTTATGTCGAAAAAACGCACCAAAACTTTCAAACTCTTATATCTCTGAAACTAACATAGATAAAGCGAAAAGAAATAATGGCCTGCACATAAATTGAGTTGGAAGGAATTCTATAGTGCATTTTCATCTACAAACTCCGCAACCTCCTTTTTGCTCTTTCTATCTCTATACCTCTAAAACGAGGTATTCCTCTTCCCGAGGAACTATACCTCTAAAACGAATTCTAATGCCCCAACTTTTGGCTTTTGTCCCGTAGGGTCAAATTTTGAAAAATCCCTCTTTGACTCATTTAGAGTGCCCCAATCGAATCCAAATGTATGTCCCCCACCAACTTTCCACCAATGCCAGTGGCACACCCCCTGGATACTTCCCTGGGGGTTTTGGTTTGAAATGGTGATTTTTTGAAATGTTTGTATGGGGAACCTCCCAGGGGGGTTCCAAGGGGTGTGCCACTGGCATTGGTGGATCGGCCATCCAAAGTTGGTGGGGTCATACTTTTGGATTCGATTGGATCACTCTAAATGGGTCAAAGAGGGATTTTTCAAAATTTGACCCTACGGGACAAAAGTCAAAAGTTGGGGCATTAGAATTCGTTTTAGAGGTATGGTTCCTCGGTCAAAGTTTCTTATTTTGATCCCTAGAATACGATTTTCACTGAGCAATGGGCGATTTTTTTGCCTCCTCACAAATCGACCCGGCCTAATATGTATATCAAGATAATGGTCTTAATTACACTAGCTGCAAGTCTGCTTACTTGGAAAAATTTCAAAGGTTATGGTTGGCACATACAATTTTTACAATTTTGTTAAAATTTTCTTACAATTCACATAATTGTAAGTTAGTGAAATAGGGCACTGTTGTTCAAATTTTTACATAACTTTGTATTTTGTTTGGTTGTAAGACCGTGCAATTAAACTGTGTCTTATTGGTATGCTTAAATACTCTTGACCTTACTATAACTTAATTCCGTATTGTTCAGGATATTACATTAAAACACATACACACTCACCCATACCCACATATACATATGTCACACTTTAAAGTTTATGGTTGCATATATTGTAAATCTGGCTTTTATTACAATACATTTAATTAACTTTTACGCAGAAGTAAATTAAATTAAGAATTTAATACAGCTAATAAATTTCACACTACAAAAATGCACAAACGCATGGACAAATTACCACCACTCACACACATACACAAACACACATTGCAAAGGCTTTGAAGTTTATATCAAGAATATATCAACTAATTTGTGCTTAATTATTATCAGCTATGAGGACACACGCACATACATACACATAAATAAAAGAGGACGTAGCTCAGTTGGAAAAGAAGCACTGCTGTATGTCTGCAACATGTCTCGGAAGGACAGGAGACATGGTCGCCTCCATACCCGCTTATACCTTTATTCTATAGGCATGTCCTCGGTCGGCATGTCTGCCAAATGAACTACCGTAGCAGCAATACTGAATGCAGAATGCATCTGAAGAGCAGCAATACTGAAAGAGGGTAAGGAGGTGAGCATGTCTGCTGAATTTCCAAGTAATGTTGCCGGCGATTGAAAAACTACCATCATCCGGAGACTTGAACCTAGGCCGCGTGAGTGTAAGTGCATGTGCTTATCCATTCGACCATTGCAGCTGTTAACTAATCGTCGCTTAATTTGCTACGTTAAGAATAAGCGTATGAGCACAGAGTAAGAAAATTAACGCGTTCGCTTTGATATTATAAGCAATTAATGAAAAAAACAGAACAAAATCACTAAAAAACAAACAAACAAACTAAAAAAAAGAAACCAAAACAAAACTAAAAGCCATTAAGAAAAGAAAAATAAGTATGTGTCTGATGGGCTTTGAACCCACTACATACATAACAACATTGTTGCTATCAAAAGTGCTTGGAAAAAAACACAAAGTGTCAGCGAATTACAACAATCATGAAAATATTGAAGTTGTTGTCCCTTAAAATTAGCCACCATTTTGCATTAGCAAACATGATACTTTATCATGATACAGTTGTTATACTTATATTGAATGTATTTATGTTGTGCTATAAAAGAACTTAGTTCTTACTGTACTGATATTTTTTGTTAATAAATTATAATAATAATAACTATTATCGCCTGTGGTAGAAATTCGACTAATCAAAATCGATTTGTCTTTTCTTTTTTTTTTTTTTAATTTATATTGAAAAACCCTTAGTAACGTTAAAAACATTAAATTGAGAAATACTTTTGACTAATACAATTTCATAATTAATTTAAAATACTCTGTAAGGCCTGTTATCAGAAACATTCATGAATAAACAATGAATGCAACTTAGTTTTTTTTACCAATACATTCGTGAAGATTAGCTACACTTTTCCTTAAAGTTCATGAAATGACCAAGAATTTCGTCGTCTTTTTCATGCTGCAGCATGACAATGGCTGAAATCACACGAGAAGCGAATGCCGAAATGAATCCAAATTTCTTGCTGTTTTTCCAGCTAAAAAATAACGAACTCTCTGCAAGAGCGAAAATAAACTTCAAACCAGGGTGCGTAAAGCAAATAAAATGCGCTCCCGCTCTTCTAAGTTATCTTTGCTATCAGCATGGTAGAACTAGTGAAGGTATATGCATTTTAGATTGCTCTCTTTTTCTCATAGCCAGAATTGTCAAACTCAAGCATTTTGCTATTCTTGCCTATTTTTGCTTTGTTATCGCATTCTCGTCGTTTTCAGATTTTGTATGGGCTGTCAACCTTGTTTTGACAGTTCCGGCAGTCTGTCTCTCCGAAATGCATCTACCTTCTCTAATTCTACTATGGCTATGAGCAAGGTTCATTTATAAGGTTGTGGCAGTTGAGAGAAATGCACTCATTTTCCGCCTTTGCTTGAACTGTCACTGTGCTTTTCTTTGTTATGTATATTTATTTTCTTGATTTCTTTTCATTCATTCTGACCGAGCTCGCTCTCAAGTGCCACAACCTTATAAATGAGCATTGGCTATGAGTTTATCATTTTTTAATATTTAACAGTGCACCCTAAACAAGTGCGCGTTGCGCTGCATACCCAAGCGCCACGCAACTTTATTTTACGCTTAACCTAAACAAGTGCGCTGCGGAAAGAACTGCTGCTCTCGAACCAGCTCAGTCTGATGGTTTAAAAATCTTAAAAAACTTTTAGTATTGTGTAAAAATCTATTAACATTGCAAATACTTCCATTTGCAATTGAGATTAATTAATTAATAGCATCCGATTTCTCTTTGTTCTAATACTTTGGTTTTATGCAGCCAACTTCACATCCGAACGCACTGTCAAAATTGGAAATTCGATTCATGTTGCGGTAGTCCGGTGCGTGTTTCGGTAGGCTTCATACAAAATGTATGTGCATGAGCCGATTTTGACAGTTAAACCACGCAGGCGCACTTGTTTAGGGTGGACTGTAAAGCGTATGCGGATAAAATATTCACTCTTCTACAATAATAACTCCTAAACTGCTTTCCTCGTTCGTGAGTTTGTATGCTGAGAAATTTTAAAAGAGCAACGTCGTGTTGATGAGAGATGTTGAGTTTTCATCGCTCGTCAATTTTGAAATGATAAATTCATTCAATCGCTCGTTTTCATTTGATGCGAAACTTTAGTTAAGCAGTTCGCACATAATAAATTGAAAAGATTTACATCAATAATATTAAGCATTTTTCTTAATAATATGTTCCATTACAAAAAATTAAAAATCATAATATCTTATGAAATTATAAAAACTTAAATAAATAAATAAAAAGGAACATTTTAAAAATTTATTAATTGCTTTACTATTTCATTAAAAAATGCAAAAAATATAGTTCATCATACAACACGTATATATTTTTAACTAACAATATAACTCGAAATAAATTATTCCAATGAAATGAGTTTATCTTTGCAAAAACTCGCGAGCGAGAAACAGTAAATGAATAACAAAGAGAAGGCGTTGTTCAACTCAGTTTTTTGAGGAGCACAATCTACGAGCGAATAATATGAAAGAGCGAAGAAAAAGTTTTGATCAGTCTGAATATTTAACATAAGAGCGCTCAAGTTTTTTTTCTTCACGAATGAGGAAAAAAAAAGTGAATCGTTCGTCAATTGAATAATATTGATGAGGATAAGGCTCATTTATAAGGTTGTGACACTTGAGAGAATTGCACTCTTTTTCCGCCTTTGTTTGAACTGCCACTGTGCTTTTCTTTGTTCTATGCATTCATTTTCTTTTCATCCATTCTGAAAGTTCGACCGAGCTCACTCTCAAGTGCAACAACCTTATAAATGAGCCTTGGATGAGGAGGAGTTCAATTTTTATCTTCAATTGAGAGTTTTTGCGAACCCTGCTTCAAACGTAATCAAAAGTTTGCTGCCGCTCAATCATCTGCTCAATTAGACCAACATACCTTATTACAAAATCGCTCTCAGCATTTAATTTGGTTACGATTTAAGCAATCCGAGCTTGCAAATTTGATCCTATTCGATCTAAAACATATTCCAATGCTCAGCCATTCTAATAAAAAATTTTGAACAAAAAAAAAAAAAATCGAACCGATCGAAGTAAAAACTAAAATCAATGATATAACAGTTGTTTTTTAAAGAAGGAGTGGCAAAACTTTTTTATATAGTGACCACTTCTTGGACCCAAAGCAACTACATACCAACATTAACTATAAAATAGTGTACAAGTTAAGAATTATGATTTCTGAGAGTAGGCGTAGATATATTGTAACATTTTTAGTCAATTTTATTACGATCAACACCGTCTAAAATATAGCATTTCTATTGATTTGTGGGCGATTAAAGTGGTGGTGGAAAATTTTTACCATGCCTCTATTTTGCGCGAAAGTGCAAGCAATAAGTTGTATCGCAATCGGATGATCGGCATTGCGGTGAATAAAGGATGAACAAACAAACAGTGTTGTCGTTTAACAGCCGTTAAAGGACGGCGTGACAACATTTATTTATATAGTAACCATCACTTTGACCCCTAGCACCTACATACCAAATTTTACTATCAAATCATGCAAAACTCGATTTTTAACTTAAAAAATGCAATTATTAATTCTTATTCGATCTAATCAAATATAGCTGAATTTAATTCCACAATTATCACAGATGATAATAATTCTATCGATTTTCTATCTATTCAACAATTATTTTTAAGCTATGTTCTTCGTCACCCAATGTTCTTCAAGACCCTTTCAGCATCTTGTACATCATTATCAGAAACATAAAAGCTCAGACTGTCAAACGTCTCGTGTATGCTACAGCATCTTTATTCAACAGAGCTGTGTAAACAATTTTTGACGCTGAAGCATCGGCAAGTTTATTCTGTTCAGTCTATTAGTTTGAGTTTAGTAATTAAAAAACAGCAAAGAGAGATCCACACAGCTCTGTTGAAGTGACTGAGTCACACTCGCACTCTACTCTTTCTCGTGTATGCTACAGCAACGATGTACGACAGAGTTGTGTCGCTATTGTTTGTCATTGTCCCATTGGGAAAAAGGATTTTTACATTTGCTTAGTTTTACCTATATTAACTTATTCGAATAAAAATTATATTCTGCAAAATTACTCGAAAATATCTTTCCATCGATATGCTGACGCGATTTTATGTGAATATGTTGACGTTAACACAGGTTAAATGGTACCACACAATATTTATTTGCGTAATATTAGGTCTGCTTTTTGAAAGTTGTATTTTACAAATTTTTGGAGCTCGAGATAGAAGAATAACCTGCACAATATCACTCTCTATTCTATTACAATTACTTGAAGTAAGTACGGAAACATATCTTATATATAGATACATAAAAGATTATAGCTTTTGTCATATCACATCTTATGGTAAATCGATAAAGAATTTAAACAGCCAAAATTCAAATCATTAGATTGAACTTTTTACGAAAAACCGTAAAAAATATTAATGAATATTGAATAAAACATTAAGTTTCATTTATTCATTTATTTCACGTTTCGTCATAAATGTTCCCTCTCAATACCACATTTCGTCATAAATGTCCAACATCCCTCCATACTTTAATGTGTGGCATATTATATAGAAAACACCTACATTAGTAACGAATTGGCTTTTAAAAATTTTTGTCTGCCACACCTCTATACATCGCATTTCGCCATAAATATTCAAACCACACTTTCAATATAACATTTCGTCATAAATATCCAAAACCCTCTCCAACCTTAAATGCGTATTATTTGAACATAAACAACACAAGACTCAGATTTGCTTTCGAAAATTTTGTACTAAAGCATAGTACTCTGTTCAGTTTCTGTGAAATTCCACTCAAATCTCTATACAAATATGAAAGCTGCGAAACAAGCGTGGAAATTTTCACAACATTTTCGTCAGAGCAGAACTCTGTTCCGCAGCGTGTAATTATCGCAACATGTTTCTGAGAAACATTTTTTCACGACAATTTAATTGTATTGCCTATTTATTTTATTTATTTATTGGCCAAACAAGGCAATGCAATTTACTTATTCTAACTTATTCTAACAGGTTTTGTTTACTTATTACTAAGTTTTTTGTTTTTCTTCTCCCCTTTCCTTGTTTTTATTTTATTTTTTATTTGGTGCTCTTAGTGGGCATACTCCGCCCACCGGATTGACATTGGCCAAACAAGGCAATGCAATTTACTTATTCTAACTTATTCTAACAGGTTTTGTTTACTTATTACTAAGTTTTTTGTTTTTCTTCTCCCCTTTCCTTGTTTTTATTTTATTTTTTATTTGGTGCTCTTAGTGGGCATACTCCGCCCACCGGATTGACATGATTCAAAAACCATGTCAAGACTAAGAGAAGAGGAGGAAAACAAGAGAGACTATATACTCACTTAAGATACGATGTATATATATTATTCTTAAAGACTATATGGACAAAAGGACGTAAATGGGAGATTTGGAGAGGGATGTTAAAGAATTTGGATTTGGACATAGAAGGTGAATAGTATATAGAGATATTATTAAATTCTCTGCAACAACGATTGATGGGTTCATTATTTGCATATGTAGTTTGGTGCTGATATTCAGTTAACAGTCGAGTATGCCTAGTGCGCCTAATTGGATCGTTGAAGGAAATCATATTAGAAATATATTCGCTGTGAATAGCACCATTAATTACATCAAATGTGAAGCATGAGCCCAATAACGATCTTCTTGTTGATAGTGGCATCAAATTTAAAAGGCTGAGTCTATGTTCATATGATGGAAGGCTACAATAATCATGGGGGTTGTACATATCTCTAAGCGCGTATAGTAAGAACTGCTTTTGAATAGACTCAATTCTTTCTCTATGGGAATCGAAAGATGGATTCCAAATTATGCATGCATATTCAAGTATTGGGCGCACTAATGCACGGTACAAGGATGTAGTGACCCATATATTCTTGAATTCATTTGCACGTCTTTTTATAAAACCGAGCTGTTTGTTGGCCCTGGACACAATTTTATCATAGTGCAGATTAAAGCGCATCTTGCAATCTAAGACAACTCCAAGATCCACTATATGGTTGACCCTTTTTAGTTCGATACTATTGAGGTGGTAGGTGTGTAATGTAACGTTGTTTTTACGAGAAAAGCTAATAACATTGCATTTATTGACATTAAGATGTAGTTTATTTTGAAAACACCATTGCTCAAGAGACAACAATTTTGATTGCAAAAAATTGACATCTACATCTGATTGAATTGAATAGTACATTTTTAAATCATCTGCATACATAAGATGTGGGATATCGTTAAGAACTTCTGACAGATCGGATATGAATATGTTGAAAAGAAGAGGACCAAGATGACTACCTTGCGGAACTCCCGAGGAGACTGCAATTTTTTTCGATAGAACTCCCTGGAATTTAACAAACTGGGATCTGCCGTTTAAATATGATTTTAGCCAACTTAGTATGGACCCTGCAACACCAAATTTTTCTAACTTATATATAAGAATGTTGTGATCAACTCGATCAAAAGCTTTACTGAAATCAGTATAAACAGCATCTATTTGGTGCCCTTTTTCCATTTTGACTAAAACATCTGATACCATAATCATGAGATTAGTGATGGTAGATCGCCCTTTTCGGAACCCGTGTTGCTGCTCATTTAGACGTGGGTTAATGAAACTTGTTAGCTTTTCACAAATAAGTTTTTCAAAAAGTTTTGGAATGGCTGACAAGATTTCTATGCCTCTATAATTTTCAACTGATCTTTTATCACCATTCTTGTAAATTGGCGTAAGATGGGATGATTTCCAATATGAAGGAAATGTCCCACAAACCAGTGATTCGTTAAAGATTATGTGTAATGGCAATAGCAGTTGGTCTAAGCATCGCACCAAAAAGCTTTTGAAGTGAAAAGAGAGAGATCCTATGAAATTTCCCAACATATTCTTTGAATCTCTCTGAGAAATGTTGCCATAGGAATTCCTCGCAACAAACTTTAAGTCAGAAATTTCATGCAACAAATAAATAGATGTTGCCAGCGAAATTTCACGCAAACGAACATAATACTAGGCTTAAGAAACAAAAAAAAAAAAAAAAAAAGTTAGAGAAAAACCAACAACAAACTACACAATTTCTGAAATTTGAAAGATTAGAAATTTCATTAATATTTAGCCGTAACATGTTTAAAGTGCCTTTACACTATATGTTTCATACATACAGAGTCTTTCAGCGCCCGTGAGGGGCCCAGGGCATGCATTTTTTGGAGCCCCCCAACCTCTTTAAAAAAAATTATTAAATGTATACACGGCATATTTATTAAAAAAAAAAAATGGTACAATATAAGATAAAACTTTATTTGAGAACTGTCTTTTCAGCTTTTTGTTGTGAAAACTCATCTTTTATAAGTAAAAGAATGAGATTTCTTGCTTTATCCGGATTTATGTTCAGCATGTAACGGACATTTAAACGATTTTGTCAAATGGTCGGCCCAGAAGCGGATTTAACACAGTCAGCGCTCTAGGCTTGAAAAAATATGCCACTCTTACCGTGTTACCATACATGTAAAATGTGTCGTAACCATGACTTAATTTTAATATAAATATATCAGTTTTAGTAGCAAGATATTTTGAAAAAAGATATTTTAGACTTCAAAGTAGAGAAAGTAGTAAGTTGGTCAAAGTAGTTGTAAGTAGCGCTTAAAAAACATTTTTTAGAAGAGACCCTTTGCCGCACCAAGGACGTATGAAAAGTCGTTAAACTCAAGGAAAATCATACAAAATCGAAAACATATAGTTCTCATTTTAAATTACTTTAATAAATCTCAAAAAAATACTTTTAATTTTCTTCCGATTATGTTATGATTTTTTTTTGTGTGTTCGATATGCCAGAAAGGCCATTTTAAGGATTTTTGAAAGAAGTCAAGTTCCAAGAATTTGTCAATGCCATTTCCACTGCATTTTATTAAAACATTGTCTAATTTGGATTTTCGCGATTTTTTTGCGAAGATTAATATATTACAACTCTGGTAGTTTTTGTCAAATTTGCATGTCTAATATCTCATTTTGAAGAAAACTTAATTGAAAAAAGTGATGCGTACCAATCGTCTCCAAAGTTTATAAAAAAAGACGACTTTTGCCCATATAAATCAGATTTTTAACTTTAAAATCACTTGTGGCACGTTTTAATATCAATATTTTGTGTGAATATTTCCCAATTCACTTCTGTTTTGTAAAGAAATAAAAGTCCGTTCCGTTATTCATTACTTCTGAAAACCAAAAGGGACCACTCTAATATAAACATGCATGCGCCGTCATCTAAAAAGATGATATATTTCCTGAAATAGATTCATTGGCTTAAAATTGTTCTTAAAGTTGACTGAGTGTATTCTTTTGAGAAATATAATTTTCTCACGCCATATTTCTTTCGAGAACGTTTTCTGAAATATTTGTGCTGCTGACTGCAGGTCTTCGCAGCTCAGTTTATTACATTGACAGAGGAATAAAAACGAATTTCAAGTGTTTCAAATCGCTTTCTTAAACCATATAAAATGGAATCAATAATTGCTAACAACAAGTTGACTCCATAATATTTTTCCATGACAGACTCAATTTTCATCGATCGGTTACAAGTAAATTTGAATGAAATTCCTATACTACATTTCTACATTTAAAAGTCCAGTAGGAATTTTTTCATCTGAACATTTTTGTTTATTTTTTTTATATGATATTCTTAAGTTGGGGCCCCCCTTCAGATGCAGGGCCCGGGGATCGAGCCCATTCTGTCCCCTCTCTTATAGTGCCTGCATACATATGACACGTCAAAAATTACAAATGGTTTTTAGCTACAGATAGTGTGAAACATATGAAACTGTGGTTTTGAAATGTCGTTTGTATTTGCGTCTGTAAATTTTTGAATTAGAACTGTCTCTAATTTCGTTTACTATTCCATCTGTACAAAACGTCAGTTTGATAAATTAAATTTTTTTTTCTAATATAGAAGAAAAGGTAAATTTAAAGATATTTATTCAATAAATTTATTTATAATGAATTTATTTTTAGTTTGAATAGCCAAATTTCAAAAGCAGTTTTTTATTTTCAAATGACGTGTCAGATAGTGTAGAGACAAAAGAAAAAAGCTTTCTGACAAAAAAATTAAATTTTGACGCACAGATGAAATTCGGTATGTAATTTTTTTGACTTGTCATCTGTATGAAACATATACTCTGGGGGCGCCTTTATCTGCATTTTATTTTTTAAATTACGCCTGGTTTACACTCGTCAAGACTTGACTTCAATTGTTAGTCATTCCCTTTTAAGATTTCACCTCTCTCTCTCTCTCTCTCTCTTTGATATCCGCGTCCTTCATCAACAAAGGTTAAACTTGACCGTCAAGTCTTGATGAGTGTAAACCAGGAGAAAGATCGTGCACAGGGTACGGACTTAAAAATTCGTAAATTGCAGTAAATTAATAAAAAAAAACAGTAAAATGAATTTATTCGCAGTAGTTTTTTGTTTTTTTTTTTATTTACAATCATGTACGTACGTACATTTGCTACTAATGTGTGTACATTTTATACTAATAACCTAATATATACACAAATATACAAATAAATAATTATTGCTATATATTTGCATGTTGCAGAAACATATTTCTTACTGATTCAAAATATATTTGCCATAGACAAATTCAATCATGGTCTTTAAAAGCAAATCAATTCTTAATTCTTATAGGTCGAAAAAACTGATGTAAAACTTTAAAATTATTGTTTTTATTGCAATGGCAGCTTTATCTGCCAAATTATTTTTTTCTGTTTCAACGCTAAGACCACAGTATATAGATGTAATGGGCCCCTGAAACTACATTTTTATTATCAACCTCAATGCTTACCCAGCAGTTTCGGGCATCATCGAAGAATTGTTCTTTGATGATTTCTTAAAGAAACTTGCTGCATAAGCCAAACTTGCAAAATATTCTTAAGCGTGTCTGTCTTGTATTCGTCAATAACATACTTGAAGAATATTCTTTAACTTATTTGCATTGTGTTCGTCAACAAAAAAAGAAAACAAAGTAACAAATCAGAAACACATGTGCTTGAACGCGGTTGAACGAAACAAAAATGCAGCAAAATTTTCTTGTCAGCCTTTGTGGTCTACTGAAGAGTGCGCTAGACTATCAACTCAGGGGTTCCCGGTTCGAGTCCGGTTACGGGCACGGTTTTTTACGCTTTTTTAATACATTTAAGAATTATTGAAACAAAAAATTCACAACTGAATTGTGGAAACTAGTCTTCGGTTATAAAGCCCATATGACACTTGCTTTTTCTTTATTCCTCCAAGTGGCTGATGAGCAGAGATGAGGAAGGTGAGTTAACTTCAAAGTTCAGAGGCAAAAGAGGCCATCCTCCGAATCGTTTGATTCATCTGATGGTGGTGGTGTAGTTCACCTCGGTGGGATACAAGAACTGCGAAGTTGTTAGACTTTGATAAAAACTCATTATTAACATTTCAATTTATGTGCACTGAACCAGGTTTTAGCCACAAACTTCTTAAAGAAATTCAATGTGAAGACACAAAACTGTACAAAAATATTCTTCGAATGACACCGGAACAGTTTGGAAAGATTATAACCAAAGTTGAACCTTATGTAACCAAACAGGATACAAAATTTAGATACTGCATACGACCAGCTGAGCGATTGCATCTTACTCTTCGGTATCTGGCCACAGGTAAACTATTTTAATATGGCTTGTGATATTTTTTAAAGGACAAAACTTTATCGTGAGCAGCTTGAATCGGCTTAGTGCTTATTAAGCGTATGAAGGGTTTAGTGGACGAAATATTTATCATTGATTTGGCTTCATGAAATGTTACTCTAAGAAGAGTTCTATATTCAGACTAAAAAGTTCTGATTATTCCGGTTAACTGCACTGTGCGCTTTTTTGTACACTATTTCTCTGTATTTTATAACGTTAGTTATCCACTTAATTTTGGCATGAAAAATCTCGTGGTGACATTCGTTCGAAAATTGGTAACTCTTAAAACATTAAGACTTTTTTTTATTAGGTTTTTCAACAACTTTGTTGAAAAACCTCTGTATTTTATAACGTTAGTTATCCACTTAATTTTGGCATGAGGAATCTCGTGGTGACATTCGTTCGAAAATTGGTAACTCTTAAAACATTAAGATTTTTTTATTAGGTTTTTCAACAAAGTTTTTCCTAATATTCTGGCCAACAACTTTGCTCAACAAGTAAATGTGAAAAAAATCGCATCCAGTGGGTCTTATCGAGTGTGCCTTACAAAAATTTGCACATGGTGTATGAGTGATTTCATTGAAGTTTTGAAAGTGGACCAAAGATATGTTACATGTCAACGTTTTCAGGACAAGTCATCACGAAATTCCTCATAGCGAAATTAAATGAAAAGCGTTGAAATTTTCAAATACACATTTTCTTGCCGCACAGTTGCTTGTTCACGATAGAATAACTTGTTTTTTTACCAGAACTTAACATTTTTTAATATTTAAATTCTTGAATTAGGTGAAACGCAAACATCACTTCAATTGCCGTTCCGTATACAGCAATCGACCATATCAAAAATACTCAAAGAAAGTATTCCAGCCATATATTTGGCGATAAATGAGGATTTTTTAATTTTTCCAGAAAGTAAAGATGACTAGTATAAAAAATCGAAAGAGTTTTACGATTTATGGGGATACCCCAATGCTTTAGGAGCCATAGATGGTATATTAATAATAATAATAATAATAATAATAATAATAAATTATGTATAATAATAACCACTTTACTCTAGGAAAACATTGCAAAATAAAGCCATTAAAAAAGGCTGGATCAACCTATTTTAACTACAAAGGGAACCACTCCTTTATTTTAATGGCTATTGCAGACGCCCAGTATCGGTTTTTGTATGTGGATATCGGAATAAACGGACGAGTGGGTGATGCAGGAGTCTGGCTTCGCTCTGATTTAAAATATTCCATAGAGCAGGATAAAATAAATATACCAGCCCCAGACTACCTGCCTTCGTCTCGTATTTTATCTCCATATGTATTTCTGTCTGACGACGCTTTTGCATTGACGGACTATATGATGAAACCATATTCACACATCGGGCTAACATCTAGCTAAACTCTTTATAATAAAATGCTTTCCAGGAGTTGCCGCGTCGTCGAAAATGCGTTTGGCATTTTAGCAAATATATTCCAAGCTTTATTTTCGCCCATTAATCGTGAACCTGAACGAGCAGTTGAAGTTGTTTTAGCGGCCGTCTGCTTGCATAATTTTTTACGTTCTGAAAATATTCAAAATAATTCTACCTTTTACAATCTTCCAATTGAGCATATAGATCATATAGTTGAAAATAATTTCACCGATATTGTTTCTGATAAGAGGAAATCCAAAAAGATTGCAGAATATATTAGAAAGAATTTTCAGGACTATTTTAAGTCGCTTGCTGATATAAATAAAAACAGATTTATGTAATATTTAAGTTTTTTCTTTTATTTATTGCTTGTTACTTTTTTATATATAAAGTAAAATATAGTAAGTATCTGCCCGAAACTAAAATTTTAGTAGAAACCGAGTATTTGTCCCTTTACCGAAACTGAATGTAAATACGAAAACTAAAAATGTTTCAAATAATTTGTTTTAATACTGAAAGTAAAAAGAAAAGATAACATACTCATATGAATTCAATAAAGAAAAATAAAGTACATACATATAATATACATATATCTGTGTCAAAAAAGTAAAGTTAAAGTAAAACTGCTAAACAAGACTAATGACTATCTTTATGCTCAGTATATGTAAGTGATTTTAATAAATTTTACTTAGCACTACGTTTTAATTGCTCAGCTTGAAAATTCATTACAATGTTAACATTTTTTTTTTGCATTAATTCTTAGGTCGGCATCCAATTTTGAAATTTCTGTAGAAATGCAAATGCCAAAAGCCGAGTCCTCTTTTACTTGCTCTTGGCCAATATTTGAAGTCACAGCTTTGGTCCATTCTTTTGATGCTTCAATTAATGTTGACGCTATTGAAGTTTTGTAATCTGATTTTGTAGTCTTGGCTTTCTTTTTCGGGTGCACAAGTGCATTAGATGAGGGTTGCGATGAAAGTTGCGTCTGTTTTGGTGCTGCCTTTACATCAGATAAACCAAAGTCATTGTCGAAACTGTCATTGCAAACTTCAAATAAATCGTCGAAAGATGTATTACTGTTAAGAGAAATTGGTGTGGAACAAATAGGACGTTTTTCGGTAGTTATTTCGTTACAGAAAAGTTGCGAACTTCTGGCGCCACACTGCGAAGAACTGTCTTCATCCAGAAAATTATTACGGAGGTTCTGTAAATATGTTTAGGTTTCAGTACCGAAAATACAAAATTGTTGTATTTCAACAATAATTTCTTTAACAGAACGAATAATTGAAAACTACGCACTGTATAGTCAAACAATTATCTTTTTTCGTCGTCGCTTGCTGGGCACGTGCAGGTTAAACGTTGAATTTAATCTTAAAGATTTTTCGATTAATCTTTGTTACTAAATAAGTGCTATTTTATTTAAATATGGATACAGAATCTTTTTATGGAGTAACCCTCAGCGAAAAAGAGCCTTTAGCTCAATTTGAAGTGGACGAATCAGACATACATGCATTAGATGTACAAAAACTAATCATCAAACAGATTTGTCTTGGTGTAGAGGCAAAGGAGGGAGAATTTAATGTGATTCAGGCCGAGACCAAGGTTAACGAGAAAGAGGTGTTAAAGATTCCAATTGCTGTACTGAAGGTTGGCGAAACACGTGTCCTACGTCCAAATGTTGAATTTCCAAGTGCCTCAGTCACCTTTAAATTGATTCAAGGCACTGGACCTGTTTACATCTATGGACAACATGTAGTCAGTGAGGCTATGGAAGAAGAATGGTATCATGATGATGTAGAGCCTGAAGAAGATTACGACGATGAGACGCCTCCACAACCACAGACAAATGGCAAAAATAGCAATAAAAAGAAATAAAAATGCATTTGTGATGGCAGATAAAAAACCACAAAGAAATCTTTTATTTTTCTACATTTAAAGTTTTAAGCTTATAACATAACTTAATAATAAAAAAAGGATATAAATGTAGTGAGCAATCGTCAAACAGATATTAAAGAAGTTTACTCCAGCAATTTAAACATTGCGCCTACTGTTGATGCAATTTCGTTTATATATTTTTTTTTCTTAATACAAAAACTCTATACAATAAGTACTTTGAAAACAAATTAAATGCAATGCATGAGAGGCTAGCGTAAATTATTTGTAATGCTTCTCCTTAAGACGAACGGACAATCGTTAGGACGGTGTAATGCTTTAATAATTAATGTAATTACCTGTAAGCTTCGTTTATTGAAGTTATTCACAGAAGAAGTAGTCACAGTTGTACTGGTTAAGAACTCCAATCTGGATTTATACTTCCAGTTGCATTGGATCTCTTCCAAAGCCTTCGAACTGGCACCACTTTTCTCCGCCCGCAGAAGTTTTTGTGATTCAGCTGAGAAGTAGAACTTCAGGTTGTTCCACTTTTTGACAACATCCGCTGAAATTATAGAGGCCTTAATTTGGTACTGGATATCATTTAAAATGTTAATATATATTAAATTATCATTTGTAATCTCCACAGTTGGACAAAACTCCTTATTGATTTCTTCCACAACTTTAAGCCAGAACTCCTGCTTTTCAATTTATTTTTTTAAGATATATTTCTGTAGTCCCATATAAAGCTGGCTTCCTGTACGCGATCAATAAGAAAACTTATTATTTCATCGTCCCAATAAATTTTTCCCATTTTTACAACACAAATTTATTATTTTTCAAAATTTTAAAATTTCTTGGAAATGTCAATTTTAAACAGCCTACTATCATTATCCCTTTTTCACAAAGTATTTTTTTCCTTTCACCCACTGCTTGTTTTAAGATCTTAAAAATGCAAAAAAAAAGCAAGTGTTATATGGGCTTTAGCAATTTAATTTTTATTTTTTAAAAAGCTTTCAATTTTCACTTCATAAACGAAATTTCATCAACTTTCTCAATACTTTCATGAACGAAGTTTCCTAAACATTTCGGTCTTCACTTCATTAACAAAATTTCATTAATTTTCTCTCTCTTTTCGTTTACCAAATTAATACAACGTTCTGCATTGCGTTCTTGCATGAATTTGGAACATTTACTTACATGAGATTTTCGTCAATTTATGGCCGAATCAGCATGTTTCGTCAATGAATCGGAAAATCACACATGATTCTTTCACGATTTCTTTCAGAACGGAACTACTGGGTAAGTACATATTCCATAAATATCACAAAAATAACCAGAAAAATGTTTGTTGCGAATAAATCGCAGTTGATTTGGAAATACCGCAGTGACGCAGTAAACATAAAATTTTTCGAAGTTCGAACAATGATCGTGCACATTTTTAAGACACTCTTATTTAATCTCAGCAACGCTGTTTGATTGCATGCGCAAATATAGGAAAGAAAAAGCAACAAAAACCACACAGCTGTCTTTTTTCACTCTCCATTTCTGCTATCCCACAGCACCGCTTAGCTTGGTTTCTTATTGCTGTTTTTGTATGGGGAAAAAGTGTTTTTAATTTCAAATTTTTACAATGGCAATCTCAATGGCAAAATATTTCAATAAAAATTATATTAAGCCGTTGTTATGAGCCTGAGCTTTCAAATGATATAAGTTTGATTAGAATTGGTTGTCTTAGAATCGGTTAAAGGGGGCTAAAGTTTTATGTTTTATGTTTATTATATATAGATAATAATGAACCTCACTTAAAAGTAAAGAGTAAATTTTTAAATTTAAAAAAATTGACTTCTTAACTTAGCATTAAAATTATAGCCTGCCGCATTCCTTTCATCGGTAGGCCTGCTTTGTTTTTCATCTGGGAGGGTAACGCAAACACACACACACAGATGCAAACACACATCCAAGAAATAACAAAGCGCGTAATTTATGTTGCAGGCCGTGGCTTTTGAAACCACAGTGAAGGTTGTTTTGAAATTTAATCAACGCATTGCAATGTACAGCAACGCATTCCAACGCATTCTATGTAATTCAATGCTTGTCCCAGGATAGTGAAATATTTACATACATTCGCTATATTTACACCCTCCAGGAAAAATCAGAAGGCTTTCATCTAAAAGTGATAAAGAAACATTCCCCACCGTATCTTTTGGAAGCTTAAGGGTAGTTTTGTATTTATATTGTTTCCACACCGCTTATTTAAGAATGCATTTGGAAACTTTTATTTATTGTCAAGCAATGACAGTAGAAAATATTAATATCATTGTTTTCTAGCCGCTTTTGTAGAATTCGATAGTCTAGTGGTAGCGCGCTTGACTGTCGCTCAGGGTTCCCGGGTTCAAATCCTGGCCGGGCATTTTCGTAACAAGGGAGAGGATTGTTTCCACATTAATTCTTAGAACAGGGAAGAGGACTGCTTGTAATTCGCTTTTTAAGACAGCGGAGAGGAATTTTTCCACATTCATTTTTAACACAGCTGAGAGGAATGTTTCCCTCTAATGACGTGCTATGCAAAAAAAGCAATGGAGTGTGCAACAAAGGGGAATGCTTCCTACATTCCATGGAATGTTTCCTGGTAACATCCGGGAATGCTCACATTTCCTGGAGGGCAGTAGCTCATCCACACACACATATATGTTACATAAGCCATAGTTGCTCTTCTGCGTTTCACGTTTGTGTGAGATTATAAAAAACTCATATCGCATTGAATTCAAGTAAATGGCATTGAATTCAAGTGAATGTCAATAAATTCCGTGAAGAGCGTATTATTAATAATAGTTTTCAGTCTATTCATTTAACCTTTGTTTTTGCACTTACAGGAAAATATTATATTATATTATAGTAGCAACAGTTAAATCCGGATAATCCGGATAAATGGAAAATAGGCAGTGTCCGATATTCCAAAATGTCTCGATTACCAAGACCTACAATTAAATCAAAGCTCCTTTTGAATGAATCTCAATTGATTATACTTTGAAAAGTTGTTTTTAAAATTTTACTTAATATAAAAAAACTATTCGTAATTTTAAGGAAAATTTGTAATTTTCATTTGGCGAAATTTTGTTAAGTGTTAATTTTTGTGTGCAACATCTCACAGTCTTAAAAGTTTCAAAATGTTTCCTGCAGAATTATGTTTTCTGCTTACAAAATATACACGTTAAACGCAGATTAAGTTCTTGCCATATAGCATATACACATTAGACTCTGGTTTTTATTTGTATGGAGAAAAAAAAATTTCGTTTGTTTTTCTTGAGCACCATTTAAATTTGTGCATATACATTAAAAATGCATAAAAAAAACTTTGAAAAAAATATCTCTTTATTAAGAGGGGGTGAAGTTTGTTCTATCAAAAAAAAGGCCTATTTTCAAGAATTTTTTTATAATATATTATGCCATAAAAAGCAGGCATAATGCCAAAGAAATGATTTATTCAATAATATTTTTTTGATTTCATGACTTTAAGCTTTAAAATCAGTAAAAATTTTCAATTCATGACTTTAAAATCAGTTGGAAAAAGTTTCTGTTGAAGTCTCTTGATTCATTCACTATGATTGAAGTCGTGCTCCTTGGAGTCATTGATTGCATTCAATTGTAATTAGTTTGAAGTCAATGAAATCATTAGAAGTTATTTGAAATCATGTTTTAAATTACTAAACTCGTGAAATAACTTGATTATCAATAAAGTTTCTTTTGTTTTTTGGAGGTACTCTAACCCAGAAACTAGGAAAAAAGTTAGAAATTCGAAATTTTTTCACTAAAACGATAAAGAAATATAAAATGACTTAAAATTCTACTTAATGATTTCCCTCAGTCATGATTTAATTAATTCCAAAAATTTGACTTCAAATTAACTTCAAAGACTTAAGGTGATTGCTATCTTTTCTAAAGCATAAAATAAAGGAATGCATTTAATTAGATTTTGAAGACAAGATTGCGATTTTAATTTTATTGAAATCAGCAATGATTTCAAGTTTTTGTATGAATGCAATAACTCAAATATGGGTTCAGGATTTCATGTGTTCAAGTCATTGCAATCCAAAATAATTTAAGAATGCAATCATAACCTGAAGCCATTGGCTATGAATTCAGACTGATTGCAATCTTTTACAATCAGTAAAAATCAGTATTTTAATTAAAAAAGAAGAAATCATTGTTTATCAGACTAAAATAATTTAACCAGCCGTCAATGAACATATTTTTTGACACACCGCCAATGAACTGGGTGTGTTGGTTGGTTTAAATGGTGCTGTTACAGGTACAAGTAGAATCAAAGTAGCTCTAGTTGAGCCATTTTGATACCCTAACTTTATAATATTGTGAGTTGAGTGAGTATCGCACTGTTAGTTTATAACCATCCAGTGCGGTTGATGAACGTTAGAATATTGTTGATTTTTGTTGTTGAGATAACTAAGATAACTAAAGAAGGGCTTACCTAGCGCTCTTAATCTAGACCTGTCTAGGACCGGGCAGGTGCACAGAAAATGAGTCGGTGTTTTTTTTTCATTTGGGTCTCTGCAACTGCGACAGTGGGTGTTGAAGGGCAATCTGATTACAGCCGTAATTCTAGCTATGTCCTTCCGGGATCTTGAGAGCATCTCCTAAGTTCTGCCTAGGTTGTAAACTGGAAACAGTTTCCTGGAAGTTTTGCTAGCAGTAATTTTTTAGTAGTAAGGGTGAATTCCTTCCTTAACGGTGCTCAGTAGAACTGCGACTGGTTCCGCTTTTGAAACTTCAACTGATGAACCCCGCTTAGCCAGTTCATCCATCTTTTCATTACAATATATTTTCCTATGGCCACCCCCAGTTTTTCAGAGTATATTCCAGCTCCCACTTATCATGGCGAATTTAAATTATAAGTAACAGGTTGAACATAATTTTGACGTACATTTTTTTCGGTATACATAAATCGTTTTGTTCGTGGGGTCTATTTGAGAAAAGATCTTGATGTTTATCAATATTTTTTGCAATACTCTACCTAATTAGAATTTGTACCTTTACGTAATAGGCGCGCCATCTTTCAAAATGATTACTCCATTACTGAAAATCGTTAAAGATTGTTTGAATAAAAACCATGGATGAAGGATGATTTGAAAAAATGCTTGAAAAAGAATAATATATTGCATCCAAAACAATGGAGGTGTCTTCGAAACTCAGATTAGTTTTTCTTTTCTTTTTCATAAGAACTTACTTAACCCATTTTCTACCGGGCTCCTTATTTTTTTGAGAAAAAGTGTCAAACTTCTAAATATTGTAACAGTGGTTTATGCAGTAGTGCGGTTGTGTGTTGTCATTTAGTTTTATTGAGTAGGTATGTAGCGTGTGTTTGTTTCTATGGTCTGGTGTCGTAGTGCGGTTGTGTGTTATTGCTGCTTTAATAATAATAAGTAGAAATATTTAAGTAGTACAATATGAATATATATATCGATAATATTTAATATTATAGTTTACGTAGTGTATAAAAATATAATATTTGTAACGTCTTTATATTTATAATAATAAGTAGGAATATTTGAGTGATATAATATGAACATATATGTACATCGAAATTATTTAATATTATAGTTTATTTAGTGTATAAAAAGTATATAATATTTGTAACGTCACGTTACAGTCTCCCCCCACTTAGGAGAATTTCTTTATGTATACTAAATAAATAAAGATATTTAAGACTTAAAATATTTAAGATATTAAAAAAAAAGAAAGGAAGGGGAAAAGGGAGAAAAGAAACTATTGTTAAATAACGGTGAATACAATAAATGTTATAGGTAGGTGGTGATATTTCAGGGTATGTGTGGAATCCGGATCTGTGTCAGTTGCCTGTTGGTGAAAATTCTTTTTTTCTTGTAGTGTAAGCACGACAATTCTGCTTGCGTCTCGTTGAGAATTTTCACACGGACCACAGGTTTACTTGTTCGGCGCAGTACTGCAGCGATTTTGCCTGGTGCGACTGGTCGTGTTAGTTTGCGTTCCATCTTGAGGATCCGGATAATCGTTGGTTTTTTTTTTTCTGGTCTCTGGTGATATTATTTTAGATGCTGCAGGTGTGCTCGTACTCGGGTCTTTCGGGGATTCTTGGTATATGTCAGGGTTGTACCAGTGTCTATGAGAGCTAGGGTTCTTAAACCGCATATGTTGACTTCAACGTAGAATCGATTTTTGATACTTTCTGCTGATGCAGTGGCGTCAGAAGTGGTACATTTGCAGGAATTTGAGAAAACGCCCTCTTCGCCACAGTAAGAGCAAAAGAGTATTTTCTGTGTGCTCTTGCAATGATGGCGTTGTTGACCATATTGTTTACATCGCCAACAGTGGGTGCTTCTATTGTAGGACATGTCTTCGCCTAGATAGAAGGTTGGGTGTTGACGGCTAGTTTTTGCTTCATCCTTTTTTTTAACAATTCGTACTCATCGGTCATTTCCATTTTTAATAGGTATACCCAGCCGACTGAGTCTGGTGTTAAATACTGAGTTTCCTTGCTCGGCTATGAAAAGCCAGAGTCGGCTGCTGCGTCAGACGGCTGCTGCATATTAATATTATTCTGCGTTTGACCTAATCCTTCGTCGTGGGTGGTTGGTGATTTTTTTTTCCACAGTCGGCGTTGGAGTTTGGTCCCTGCTCGGGCGCCGTTTGTAACAGTGGTTTTATCTTATGGCTGAGGTCAGCTCAGCCGTGCCAGGATCGAGTGAAAGATCCACAAACTTTCATCAAATGAGAACGCAGTTGGTGTTGGTTTAATATTATAATTCTGTATTTTATTGATTTATTCTCCTTAAAAATACTTAATGCAGCGTAACGTCAGCAGTTTGGGTAACAGTGAATGTAAGCGGTCGAATGGTCGGAGGTTATAGGTCCAGCTGGCGGCAAAATCGGTATTCGGTTAATCGGTAAATCGGTGAATCAGTGAATCGGTAATTCGGTAGATCGGTATTCGGTAATCGGTGGATCGGTAAATCGGTGAAAGGTTATCAGCAATCGGTAATCGGTAGATCGGTAAATCGGAAGATCGGTATTCGGTGAATCGGTGAATCGGTAATCAGTATTCGGTAGATCGGTATTCGGTAGATCGGTAAATCGGAAGATCGGTATTCGGTGAATCAGTATTCGGTAGATCGGTATTCGGTAATCGGTAGATCGGTAAATCGGTGAATTGGTGAATCCTGCCAGGGCCCCTAAAGCGAAGATCGGTAATCGGTAGATCGGTAAATCGGTGAATCCTGCCAGGGCCCCTAAAGCGAAGATCGGTAATCGGTAGATCGGTAAATCGGTGAATCCTGCCAGGGCCCCTAAAGCAAGACTCATTATTAATATTTTTAGAAAGTTAATATATGCCGGACTGCGTTGGGCGAACCAAAGACAGGTTCTCAACGCAAGTGCGACGTCATCAAACGGAGACTCAAAGGGAAGAACCAGCAAGCTGGCTCGCCATCGAGTCCCTGCAACCAAACCAAGCAAATCCCAATTAGAGTATGCCGACTGCGTTGGACGAACCAAAGATTGGTTCTCACCGCAAGTGCGACATCTCAAGCAGAGACTCAAAGGGAAGAACCAGCAAGCTAGCTCGCTATTGAGTCACTGCGACCAAAAATATAGAGTATGCCGACTGCGTCGGACGAACCACGGACTGGTTCTCACCGCAAGTGCGACATCTCAAGCAGAGACTCAAAGGGAAGAACCAGCAAGCTGGCTCGCCATTGAGTCATTAAGTATAGCTTACCTAAAGCAAGACTGCTTTGGTTGGTTTTGTGTCGCACTTTTATTCGATATGGACAGAAAACCAGTTGGGAATTATACGTTCAGTTTTGTCTTTGGCCTGCCTGGCTATGCATAGATAGGTGGTGTGCAAAAGAGTATTTTCTGTGTGCTCTTGCAATGATGGCGTTGTTGACCATATTGTTTACATCGCCAACAGTGGGTGCTTCTATTGTAGGACATGTCTTCGCCTAGATAGAAGGTTGGGTGTTGACGGCTAGTTTTTGCTTCATCCTTTTTTTTAACAATTCGTACTCATCGGTCATTTCCATTTTTAATAGGTATACCCAGCCGACTGAGTCTGGTGTTAAATACTGAGTTTCCTTGCTCGGCTATGAAAAGCTAGAGTCGGCTGCTGCGTCAGACGGCTGCTGCATATTAATATTATTCTGCGTTTGACCTAATCCTTCCTTCGTCGTGGGTGGTTGGTGATTTTTTTTCCACAGTCGGCGTTGGAGTTTGGTCCCTGCTCGGGCGCCATTTGTAACAGTGGTTTTATCTTATGGCTGAGGTCAGCTCAGCCGTGCCAGGATCGAGTGAAAGATCCACAAACTTTCATCAAATTAGAACGCAGTTGGTGTTGGTTTAATATTATAATTCTGTATTTTATTGATTTATTCTCCTTAAAAATACTTAATGCAGCGTAACGTCAGCAGTTTGGGTAACAGTGAATGTAAGCGGTCGAATGGTCGGAGGTTATAGGTCCAGCTGGCGGCAAAATCGGTATTCGGTTAATCGGTAAATCGGTGAATCAGTGAATCGGTAATTCGGTAGATCGGTATTCGGTAATCGGTGGATCGGTAAATCGGTGAAAGGTTATCAGCAATCGGTAATCGGTAGATCGGTAAATCGGAAGATCGGTATTCGGTGAATCGGTGAATCGGTAATCAGTATTCGGTAGATCGGTATTCGGTAGATCGGTAAATCGGAAGATCAGTATTCGGTGAATCGGTGAATCAGTATTCGGTAGATCGGTATTCGGTAATCGGTAGATCGGTAAATCGGTGAATTGGTGAATCCTGCCAGGGCCCCTGACACTATTGTTAAATAACGGTGAATACAATAAATGTTATAGGTAGGTGGTGATATTTCAGGGTGTGTGTGGAATCCGGATCTGTGTCAGTTGCCTGTTGGTGAAAATTCTTTTTTTCTTGTAGTGTAAGCACGACAATTCTGCTTGCGTCTCGTTGAGAATTTTCACATGGACCACAGGTTTACTTGTTCGGGCGCCATTTGTAACAGTGGTTTATGCAGTAGTGCGGTTGTGTGTTGTCATTTAGTTTTATTGAGTAGGTATGTAGCGTGTGTTTGTTTCTATGGTCTGGTGTCGTAGTGCGGTTGTGTGTTATTGCTGCTTTAATAACAATAAGTAGAAATATTTAAGTAGTACAATATGAATATATATATCGATAATATTTAATATTATAGTTTACGTAGTGTATAAAAATATAATATTTGTAACGTCTTTATATTTATAATAATAAGTAGGAATATTTGAGTGATATAATATGAACATATATGTACATCGAAATTATTTAATATTATAGTTTATTTAGTGTATAAAAAGTATATAATATTTGTAACGTCACGTTACAATATCATGAATCGAGGTCTAAAAATAAGTTACAAATGCTCAGATTACTTACTGAGTTGAAATTTTTTCCGTTACGAGAAAAAATGTGGTGGTCGTTTTTCCGCCCAGCAGCGTAAAAGGTGATCAAATACGGTAAAAAAATTCCTCCAATAACCTTTAATTATTGTTTCTTATACAGCTAATAAAAGTCTAAGAATCATGATTTTTTTCCAGCCCTGAAGGACTTAGTTTAAGAATATTGAACAATTTTTCAATAGACCCTTAGGAAAGTTGAACATTCAGACATTTTTTTTAAAAAAAAGGTGATTAAATTCCATATATAGAAGCGGAGATTGAGCATAAGCATGATGGGTCCTTTCACTGGTAGGATAAACGACCAGCGGTAGAAAATAGAGTTGGGTCGTTCCGGACCTGCATAGTTCATGGAACTATGTTCACTCTCGGACATAACTTAATAGAATTTTTTGAGCGACGACAAGTAAGCCAATTATGCATGTGAGAGAGAATGAAAGAAATAATAGATAAAATTCAAAATGATATATCGTCATTCCAGTTGTGTGCATTGTTCAGCATTGTTATGTTTATATTTGCTTTTAACGTACGAAACAGAACAATCACGAAATGACATTTTGTTTTTGTTACTTTCATTCTTATAGAGAACTGCTGGAACTATATAGTTCCGCGGACATGCTTAAAGCTAACTATAAGATGCAAATGAGTTTCGAGCTTTTGAGGAACTGATTGGATATTATTTTTGCTCCCTTTTCAGCAACTTTATAAATTTACTACATAAAGTTAACATTTTGATGGTTAAGAGCACAAAAGTAATAGTGAAAGTTTTTAAATATTCAGAAACGCTCATTTTGTTTTAAATTTTTTTTTTGTGTGCTTAACCATCGATTTATAATACATTTATTATTAATATTTAGATATATTTACTCCCTTACTATAAAACATATACTCCTTCTTTAAGCTCGATTTATGTACATTAAGAGAAAGGGTAGCACTGGCTAACGTGGAAATGGAACTCAAAAAAACTTTAAAACGTTTATTTTTAACGACGCCAAGTATTTGATCTGCAGCAATTGTTTTTATTTAATTTGTTTTGGGTTTATAGTTAAAGATTTCATTGTGTTTAATTTATTGTGAAGGTGGTACATAAAGTATTTTTTCTGATTTATATTATTTATGAATAATTTTTAATGCAGATTTAAATATGGCAATGCGCAAAAAGACAAGTATCTTGTGGAAGCATTAAACAGAAAGAGAGCCGAAAACAGCAAAATGTAAATATTGCTATCAAGTAATTTTATTTACAGCTGGAAGTTAAGGAAAGTTGGGTATGCTTATCAAAAAGAAACATCCAACAATTTCCGCTAGTCCCATACGCCAGTCACTTGTATCGCCGGCTTTAAATAGCACAACTGATGATGCTGAAATGGAAATCGTGCCCGAAATGGAGAGCACGAAACCAATTCCTCAAAAGAGAAAATCTAAAATAGATGAACAGCTCATGGATATGATTGCCAAAGAGTATCATGCCTTTCGTCTTGTAGAAGAACCTGAGTTTAAAAGATTGGTTTCCCTATTACGTCCCTCCTATAACTTGCCCACCCGAAAGACACTTTCTCAAGTCCTTTTGCCGCAGCTTTTCTTACAACTCCAGCACAATGTTCAAATTAAAATAGCGAACGCATATGCTGTGTGCTTAACCACAGATGCCTGAACTTCAAGAAATAACGAAAGCTTCATTGCTGTTACAGCCCATTTTATTGATACTGAGAGTGCAGAAATGCGTTCAAATTTACTCAGCTGCATTGAATATGGTGGGAGGCATACCGGCATTAACTTATGCTCTTTTTTGAAGAATGAGTTGCGCAACTGGAAAATTGAAAACAAAGTTGTAGCTATTGTCAGTGATAATGCGTCGAATATCCGTTCGGCAATACAATTAGGTGGGTGGCGGCATATAGGTTGCTTCGCACATCTTTTAAATTTGGTAGTGCAAGCTGGAATCCAACAGATATCTGTAACATTTCAAAAAGTTAAAAACATCGTCGAGTTCTTTAAAAGAAGCCCGCATGAAGGACTGTATAAATTGCATGAAATTCAAGGTCAGATGAATGCACCTCTGCTAAAATTAAAGCAAGATGTTTCTACAAGATTGAACTCTACGTTTGGAATGTTAGACAGAGTTTTCAAGATTAAAGATGCAATTATCGCTACGCTTGCACTCCTAAAACATGATTTGGCATTAAAAACCGAAGCATGGAATGAAATTGAGGAAGTTATTCCAATTTTAAAAGTTTTTTCAGATATAACTGTTGAAATTTCATCGGAAAGAAACGTTAGCTTGTCAAAAGTGATTGTTTACTGTCGATTTTTAAAACGTCAGATAAATGATCGCTTTACTCATGGCTTAATACACCCCGGACCAGTTAAAAATCTTTAAGATGTTCTGCAACAACAAATTCATGCCAGATTTCATAATTTGGAAAAAAAAGTTTTTTAGGCAGAAGCTACGATTTTGGATCCACACTTTAAAGGGAAAGGATTTCGAGACGAAAGCAAGTTCAAAGCAGCGTTTGAGGCATTAAAATACAAAGTTAGAAGCGTAATACGTCAACCTCCATTTTCAGATGCAACGAATCCCGTCATTGCACAAGCTAATCAGCACAATCAAGCGTCAACCAGCAGGAGTGCATCTTTGGGAGGATTTTGACAGAGAGGTAGCTAGTTTAGTACCAGAAAATTCGATAGCGGCTGGTATAGTTAAGCCCGAAAAATACATTCATGAGCCAATAACAAGTAGGTGTGATGATCCCCTGCTTTGGTGGAGCGCAAGAAAGAGTGTTTATCCAATTTGATACCAACATGTCCTTAAGAGGTTGAATATAGTTCCATGCAAACGTATTTTTTTCAAAAGCGGGGTTAACTCAGACCGAAAACCATTAGAGGCTGTCAGCAGAAAAAGTTTCGCAACTTATTTTTATAAACAGCAATTTAGAAAATGCAAAATAATTTTTATTATTTATTATTTAATTATTTTTATTTACTTCTAACTTTGAGCTATAGACATTTCATTTTACATTTTTTATAACTTTTTCATTTTCTTTGTATTTTTAATTTTGTTTTACTATGGAAAAAAATTTATAATGAATATAAACTCTTTTTTTTATTTTAGTCAAATAAAACTATGCATTGCATAAGTTTCCTTCGTAAAATATAAGTATTTTTTTTTAAGTTTCTGTATAACAATTTATTTTTCTAATAACTCATACATATTTTTTAACTTTTTATTTTAACTATTTTAATTAATTTTTATTTAACTCTAACCCTCCGGCAAACATTTTACCTCATAGACTCCGGGAGGGGGTCACCGGTGACCCCCTGAAGTGCGTGGATGTTTTTATTCTCTCTCTCCAATCTTATTCTTGTTTTTTGAATTTAGTGCGTGCATGTCAGTTCATGTTATGCTTTTAGCATAAGCAGTTGATGATTTGTGGTTCGTGCACATAAAATAATTTTATTCTTCAATAAAATGCCGAAACGTGGTAGACGTGAAATGGATGTGGAACATTCTGGTGAATGTTCAGATTCTGCTGCGGCTAGAGGTGAATCTTCAGGTGCTGCTGCTGCGGGACAATCCACTAGTTCGGGAGAAGGACAAAAGTAAATTTTTATTCCATTTTTTGGTCTATTGTCATTGTAATTGTCCATTATTTTGTTGTGTCCATTGTGATTTCTTATAGCAAAAATAAATCTTTAGATAGGCTTCCATGGAGAAGAGGTGTGCTAAATGTAAACGCGTAAGTTTTTATGTGCATGATTCGATTTTGATATTGTTTTGAACGAGTGTTTATATATAGATTAACTGCAGCAAACATGGCTTTCTTGTTTGAAACTGATGATGAGGATGAGCCTGTTGAATTCCAAAATGACAGTGAAGATGAATGGTTACCTGATAATTCTGACATTGAAGATGAGATCGTGGTTGAATCACCTGACATCGATGATGAAGACGAAGACGAAGATGAAAGTCGTGGTGATATACCTATTATTGGCGAAAAATACATTGCACCAGACTTAACGGAATGGTTTAAAAACCAGTTGCCACAGGGAAATGTACCATCACACAATGTTCTACGTAAAAAAGGTGATTCATTCATTCGTGGATATTGTGTGAATAGTTTCTAAGTAATGGTTAGGTGGACCTCATCGAAAGTTTCGAAAAGAAATGACTGCCAAGGAAATATTTGATGAGTTTTTTACGACAAACTTGAAAGATGAAATACTCAGACACAGCAATAAAAAGGGCTTAGATTTAGCTGCGGATTTCAATAGAATGCATCATGCTGAAATTGCTGCCCAAAATATCAAAAAACGTGATTTTCGTGTAATCAGTATTGATGAGCTGAATGCTTTTCTTGGAATTCTTTTGGTAATGGGCGTGAATGGCCAAAATGACGATCTAATTCCATGGCTTTGGAGTGAGTGCAGTCATCCAATCTATAAAGCAGCGATGAGTCGTGATCGATTTCAACAGATTCTGCGTGTCATCCGTTTCGACAATGCATATACCAGAGCGACTAGAAAAGAAAGTGATAAAGCTGCCTCAATAAGTGACGTTTGGGAAATGCTTATGAAAAATTTGAAAGAAAACAATTATCCAGACGCGAACGTCACTATTGATGAGCAGTTGTTCCCGTTCAGAGGTCGGGCAGGTTTTATTCAGTACACCACATCAAAACCAGTCAAATATGGGATCAAGATTTTCTGGGTATGCAACACAGCTGATGGATATCCACTTTTTGGAACTATTTATTTGTGTCCACCTGGTACTGAGAGACAAACTAACGTTGGGCAAAACATAGTTCTGAAGTTACAAACAGTCAGGGTTGAACGTAACAACGGATAATTTCTTTACGTCGTTACCGTTGGCCAACCAGTTAAAAACCCGAGGCATGAGTATCGTTGGAACCCTTCGTTCGAATAAGCCGTATATTCCCAGAGAATTAAAGCCTAACCGTACCGATGATATTGGAACACATCGATATGCATTTAGCAAAGACACTACTCTTTTGTCCGCTGTCACAAAGAAAAATAAATCAGTTTATTTGTTATTTAGTTATTATTCAGTTAATTATATACTCGTGTGACTAATGAAAATGGAAAAGAAGAGATGAACCACTATTACAACAAGACAAAAGGTGGTGTTGACGTTATGGATCAGATGCTCTCCAAGTACACAACGAAACGCAAAACAAATCGTTGGCCGTTGGCTTTATTTTTCAATATGTTAGATGTAGCTGCATTAGCAGCATTTTGTGTTTTCAGTAAACTGAATCCGGAGAAGTCTAAAAGGCGATCTTCTAGACGCTATTTCTTGACTCAGCTTGGAAAAGATTTGGCAACAGCTAACATGGAAAAGAGAGCAAATGATCAAATGGTTATAAGAAAAACTAATTATAGAGCTGCTCTTGAGCTTATGCTCGGAATAACTATACAATTTGTTCCTACAGTTCCAGTTCCAGTTGCCGAAAACGTTCCTGTAGTTGGACCAGCAGCACCAGAGCCTGAGATGAAAACAAAAGATGGTCGTAAAGTTGCGAAGGGTCGTTGCTATATTTGCATTTTCAATGATCCGAAATCGGACCGGAAAGGTCGTACAAAATATTCAAATTGCAAACGCACAATGTGTGCCACCCATACCAAGAGCTTGCCACCGCTCTGTACTGGCCCAAATTGTTGAATTTGTATGGCATTCTATTAGCGGGCCACCAGCCAATTTTTAATTTTGGTCCAAATTCTTGAATTTCCATAAAAAAATTTCAACTAATTTTGTATACAACCTATAATTTTCTATATTTAATAATAAAATATAAAAAAAAAAAATACAAAATAGAAATAAAAACTGTGTTCTTATTTATTATTTTCATATAAAATGTATGGTGGCCATTGCGGGTCACCGGTGACCCGCTCCCGGAGGGTGAGGGGTATTGGACTTTGGCGCACTCCAGCCCGGAGTCCAAAAACGTAAGTAGCCTAAATCCAGCGAAAAACGCTTTAAAATATGCTCTTGATAGCTATCCTAAAATTTGATCACTGAAAAAAAATTTTCTTCGGAGATATTTGACTTCAAAGGTAAAATGGGTCAACGGTGACCCCCTCCCGGAGGGTTAGGGTTAATGAAATTGTGTGCCTTATAAAAGTTTCTTTTTAGTCATATAAGAAACTTATTTATTTTTTTTGCAAACTTTTAATTTTTTATATTTACCTTTCTCATACTATTAATTTTAACTAAATGCATTTTTTTACCTCTTATAAATTCTTTTTTTAATCATTAAGCCCTAGTCATTTGTTAATTTTTTGTGTAATAGACTTATCATGAAGTTACTTTTAATTCAAATGTTTCTGTTGCCTTCCAAATGAAGGCGAGAAAATAAAATATTTTATTCTCTGTTAGATAATATCTTTTAGATATATATAACCATTTCTTAAACAAAGATAATTTTTACAATATGTGTTATTGTGATAGAATTTTGTACCTGTTACTTTATATTTCAACTAAATTAAATTATTTACAAAACGATACAAGTTCCTTTTTTATATAAAATAAAGAAATGTTTTTCTTTTGTTTAAAAATATTAAAATAAAAACAATTAAAAAGCAAAAAATTGTGTTTAATTTGATTTAAGACTAGTCAGAGCGATGTGTTAAAATTCTAAATTGACCTTAACACATTTTCTCTGCAGTTCGACAACGCAGTTCAAATAAATACTTCACATAGTTCTGCAGTTCAAATAAACAAAGGAACTAGATAGTTCCGCGGACATGCTTCAAAGTCTCTCTGTAGTTCAACAAGCAAACACTCCAAATAGTCTATACAGTTCAAATAAGCAAAGGCACTAGATAGTTCCGCGGATATGTTTCCGTGAACTAGTTCCTTTCTTCAAAAGAATCGTTCCATGTCCGTTCCGTCTCTGGAACTGTTAAGCACAAGCCTAGTAGAAAATGGGTTAAGAAGAATACTTGTATTTTTGTTAGGAATAATTTAGTTATGATTTCAAGTTTGTTAAATTATTTAATTACAACCAACTTATTTATGTATATTAAGAGGTATGCTTATGGTTCTGATGGCATTGAAAAAACAAATTTAAACAAATTTTTTTTAAGACCAATTTTTTGTTCAACTTGGCTTGACTCCCACTCCGGACATCCTGTATATAATAACTTGATTTTAATACTTTCAGAGGAATTTCCGACCGAAAAGGTTGTTTTTTTTGGCTTAATTTGTAATTGTTTCTACCGCCAAGTAAATATAATTACTTAGTAAAAGTGAAAAAATATTACTTGCTTTTGTTTAAATAAAGCTTTTATACAAAAAAGACTATTTTTAATAGGATATATTTGGAACCTCATAGCTGGGTTTCAAGGTTTAAACTATTATACGATTAAATTTCCCAAGTAATTGCTAATGTTTTACCTCAAGAAATGAAGACGCTAAAACCTATCAAAACAAATTTTTCTTACAGAAACTGCATCAACATGTACTTGACCTTGCAACTTAAATTTATCGAAAAGAGGCTGAAGAAATGAATAACGGCTTGCGCCATTACAATCAGCGTCCTCAAATTACGCTTACCTTCTATATCTCCAGCTAGCTTGCAAAAAAAAGTACCCGATTCATGCACAGCGTTATTATTCTCCGTAAACTGTTTTTCCTTTTGTTTTATTATCCAATGTATCCTTGTTTTAAGCCGCAACTTATTTCAAGCAATGCCTGCAGGATATTTTTTTGATATAATGAACGTAATGCGAAATGCAGACAACAAATATACTCTGCCTCGCGTCTTAGAAATATCTGCGAAAGAGCGAAACAAAAGTGTGAAAGCAAAGTTTATAATGCCGACATAAAGTGGATTTTTCTTCAGCTTTTTCCGCTTAATTTTAACAATAGGAAGTTTGTTGAAACGCTCTAAGATAAGGATAAGCTCGACAACCCTAGAGTACTTTTTAAGATTTTTCTTACCGTCTGGATTGAGAAATAAAGGTGATTCAAACTTGGTTATGACTTAAGGTTGTGATTTTTATAACATACTTTTGGTTTATGATTTTCAACTAAAAACTTATGTTATTATTTTTGTTTAATTTCAAGTGTTATGTATGTAGAAATACATATCTGAATATAGCAGAATATAAGACAAATTTTCTTTTACCAAAAATTTTATGATGGCATATAAAATGCTGGAGCATTTTAGGGAGCTTGTAAGTAATTTCAGCTGAAGATAAAATAACCCTATAGCAATAGTTTAGTATCTAATATTTGAATAAGGAGTTATTACTTTAATTATTTTGCTGCCGATGAATGCGGATTCGCTAAAGCCACTAGAAGAAAGAAAGGGAGTCCTCTGGTACTCCTTCTCCAAGGATTCTTAAAGCTATATAGCAACGACGTTGTAGTGGAAGTTGTTGAGCCCCCAAGCTGTACGCCGGGGTCAGACCTGGAGGAGGTTATGCCACCCTGCTTAGTTGACCTTACCTGGGTGTCGGGCCTCTATCAAGAGGATGAACTTCTGGCGGAGGAGACATCCAAAGAGGAGGGAGCACACACAACGGTGGTGGGTGGCCAGCCATAAATCTGAAGTGGATGAAGGAGCTCCAGATTAACGTTCACCACTCTAAGCTTTCCTCGGCGAATCTAATACTCCACCAGAAAGAGTGTTAATTTGATATAGCCCTCATTCAAGAAACCTGGGTGATAGGGTATGCGAATTGAGGTAGGAGGGATTTGAGACACTTACTTACTTACTTAGTTGGCGCTACAACCGTATGTCGGTCTTGGCCTCATCCAAGAATTTGCGCCAGCCATTTCTGTCTTTCGCTTGCTGGCGCCAGTTGGAAATTCCAAGCTTCGTCAGGTTGTCCTCTACTTGGTCTTTCCAACGAAGATGCGGTCGTCCTCTTCTGCGTTGACCGCCGCTGGGTACCGAATCGAATGTTTTCTTCACTGGAGCATCGTCTTTCATGCGCTGAACATGACCAAGCCAGCGAAGCCGCTCGATTTTAATGCGCTTGACTATGTCGATGTCAGCGTACAGCTCATACAGTTCATCATTCCACCGTATTCGGTACTCGCCATTGACGCAGATTGGTCCGTAGATCTTACGAAGAATCTTTCTCTCGAATGCTCCTAAAGTCTTTTCATCTAAACTGCTCAGCGTCCAGGTTTGTGATGCGTAAAGTAGGACGGGCATGATGAGCGATTTATAGAGCGTGATTTTCGTTCGTCGAGAGAGGGCTCTGCTTCTCAATTGCCTACTGAGCCCAAAGTAACACCTGTTGGCAAGAGTTATTCTTCGTTTGATCTCAATGCTGATGTCGTTGGTAGAATTAATGCTGGATCCCAGATAAATGAAGTTCTTCACAACCTCGAAGGAGGTATTGTCAACGGTAACGTGGGTTCCAAGACGCTGGGACTGTTTGTTTGTTGACACTAAGTATTTCGTCTTGTCTGCATTCACTGCCAGACCCATTCGACTTGACTCTCTTTCTAATCTGGAAAATGCTGCACTGACTTCGCGCGTATTATGGCCAATGATATCGATGTCATCAGCATACGCAAGCAGCATAACACTCTTGTAGAATATTGTGCCACTACGTCTCAGATCAGCAGCTCGGATGATCTTTTCCATCATTAGGTTGAAAAAGTCGCACGATAAGGAATCACCTTGTCTGAAACCTCGTTTGGTAATAAATGGTGGGGAGAGGTCCTTCCCGATTTTAACTGCGCTGCTGGTGTTGCTCAGTGTCAACCTGCAAAGTCGTATTAGTTTTGCAGGAATACCAAATTCAGACATGGTGGAGTACAGGTGCTTCCTTATTGGGCTGTCGAAGGCGGCTTTGTAGTCGACAAAAAGATGGTGGGTGTCGACTTGTTTTTCTTGAGTCTTCTCCAAGATTTGTCGTAGCGTGAAAATCTGGTCGATGGTGGACTTTCCAGGTCTGAAGCCACACTGATAAGGTCCGATCAGTTCGTTTACAATGGGCTTCAATCTTTCACATAAAACGCTCGACAGGACCTTATATGCGATATTAAGAAGGCTTATCCCACGGTAATTGGCACAGATAGTGGGATCGCCTTTCTTGTGGATTGGGCAGAGCACACTGAGATTCCAATCGTTCGGAATGCATTCTTCCGACCATATTCTGCATAGAAGCTCGTGAATACATTTAAGTAGAGCTTCGCCTCCGTTCTTAAACAACTCAGCAGGTAAGCCATCAGCTCCCGCGGCTTTGTTATTTTTAAGCCGAGCTATAGCTGTCAGAACTTCATCATAGTCGGGCAGCGGAACCTCAACGCTGTCATCCAAAATTGGGGTTTCCGGAATATCATCTCTATTGGCGGGATTGTTGTCAGCGTCGCCATTTAGAAGCTTAGAGAAGTGTTCCCTCCATAACGTCAGTGTACTCTGGACATCTGTCACTAGATTCCCGTTTTCATCCTTGCAGGAAGAGGCCCCGGTTTTAAAACCATCGACAAGGCGTCTTATTTTTTCGAAAAATTTTCGGGCCTCATTCCTGTCACCATACATCTCAATCTTCTCCTGCTCGCGCTTTTCTGCCTCTCTTTTTTTCCGCCTGAAAATACGTCTCTCTTCCCTCCTCTTTTCTTTGTATCGCTCCTTAGCAGCGCGCGTTACAACCGACTGCAGGGTGGCTTTGTAGGCGGCGTCTTTCTCTGCAGTGGCGTCGCGACACTCCTGGTCGTACCACTGGTTTCGGCTAGGGCGTTGGCAGCCAATCACCTCTTCAGCAGCCGCACGCATGGAGTTGGAAATGTGAGTCCACTGCGCGCATATATCATCGATTGGAGGAGTGCTTTGAAGCAGGAGTGAGAGTCGAGTGGCGAAAGCATCGGCTGTCTGTTTTGATTGCAGCTTGTCGACGTCTAGCTTTCTCTGTGTAGGGTTGCGTGTATTCTTAGCTGCGCATAGACGTGTACGGATCTTGGCTGCAACAAGATAGTGATCCGAGTCAATGTTTGCACCACGGATCGTGCGTACATTTGAGATTGCGATTTGAGACACTGGTAGACAACAATGTAGGCAAGGCATGCCAAGAACATGCATCGTAGCCAAAATAATATAAATGTTGTCGCTTCACAGTACTACGATAGATATGTGGTTGCAGCCTACTTTTCTCATGAGGAAAGCTCTCCTTCAGATAATCTCAGGAAGCTGGTGGGCATCGAGGGGGGGGTTATCATTTCGGCCGACGCGAATGCACACAACTCCGTGGGGGCAGCACGAATACTAACGAAACGGGTGAGTAAGTTTTTAACTATTTATTAAGTACTAACCTGTATACTTTTTATAGGGGTGAAGAACTCACTTTTATTACTAAAAATAGAAAAAATGTTTTGGACTCTTATGGCATTTTCTTTTCTCGAAAAAATGCAACATTTTTTCTGCCCTTTTTGGAAATTCTGCCCTCTTTAGAATAAAAATAGCGACCACTACAATTGAATCGGGTTTTTTTTTGCGAAAATGTTGACCTCAAAAGAAGAAAAAAATTCAGATTTCGCAAAGATGACAGAAAGAGGGCAGAAAAAATGCAACATTTTTTCGAGAAAAGAAAACGGCATTAGTCTCAAGAAGAACAGTCCTACTCCAACCACCGCCAAATTGGGTATTATTTTCACAATGCGTCTCCTAAACTAGTACTTCCGACCAACGCCGTAGATAGGTGTTTCATAAGGGGGGGGAATTTGGGTTAGGTTAAATTGGCTGTCACTTTTCAGAGACGCACTTAAGCCAATGAGGCCAATTGCGATACCATAAGGGTTAATTTCCCTACTCAATTTCTATTTGATCTAATGTGAGCTGTTTATTTATCTGTGGATCCTGATGGATGACGAGGGGACGGGGGGAGGAGATTGCTGAAGCAAAAAATATAAAAAATCGATTCAAAGCAGGACGACAAGTATTTATTTAAGTAAACTAACGAAAACAGACATTTTAAAAAGAAAAATATATATATATTAGAGTGGGGAGATTAGTATGGAAAGAAAAAAGTGTTAATGGGCGCTTTGCGTTTCTGATTCTTGGGAGCAAAAAAGTCCACTAGATCATACGCTTCCAGATTTTGACTTGCAGTTTTTTGTCAGACTTTTGTCACATTTTTTTTTTTGAAATGTTGGCCTATAACAGCCAATCCATTGAGATTTTCGATCCAATATTAAGACAAAAATCTCAATGGTTTGGATGTTATAAGCCAAAATATAAAAAAAAAAAAAAAAAAACGTGACAAAAGTCTGAGAAAAAACTGCAAGTCAAAATCTAGAAGATCGATTTTCACCGTAGACGTATGGTCTAGTAGACTTTTTTGCTCAGTACAATCCCAAGAATCAGAAACACGAAGCGCCCATTAAGAAGTTCAAATCGCCCCACCCTAATATATATACAAAATAATCCTTGGCTTATGATGAAAAAGTGAAATGATCTGAAACAATATTTTTGAAAAAGTTCTCTCAATCTGCATCAAAAATTTTTAAATTTTTGCATTCGAATTAAAAAAATGATGTTTTTCATACACTTTTATGATTTTTTTCAATTTATTTTCACTAAAGTTGAAAAGTCTTAATTATTTCTAATGATATCCTCACTGGTCAGAATTGCTGGCCAGAATTGCTTAAACTCAAACAAATTAAAGCTAAAATATTAATTATAAAATTAACAAATACTGAAAAGATATTGTAAGAAATTAAAAAAAGTTATGAAGTTGTTTAAATTTTAAAAGTTTTTGGAAATAAAATAAAAAATATCAAAAATTTTTTGATGTCGATTGGAGAAATTTTTCCGGCCTATAATTTCTGATAGTTTTTTTTAAACTATTACGCCAGCCAATATTTTTACACAAAAATCGATTTAAAGAGGTTATTTTAAACCATTACAGCTCATGGATGGCTATCTGTAGAGTCGAAATATTATGGGAATCATCATAACATAAGCCCAGGTTTATTTTGAAGGAAAGACTCGATCAACTTTGTTCTTTTCAATGGAGTATTAGGCGCCTTAATATACATAGTTGTAGATACTTACATAGTTAGTTCATTAATTTTTTTTGGACGCGAAGTCAATTTATCGATGACAGTTGACTCGTTCATAGAAATATCCTTGTGAATATTTAATAGCACTAAGCCATAACATCATTCTATTAGATCTTTATCGGTTTTTTACAACAGTATAGTCAAAGCTGACTTAAATTAATATATTTTATGTATTAAATAAATTGAAACGAAAAATTCTGGACTCGTAGCTGCATACATTAATTGGTGTGCTTGAGACGAAGTGTAACCGCTAGAATTTGAGGAGAACATTTTTTTAAACCCACACACAGCTTAAAAAATTGTGAAACTGACAAATGTACAAATGAAATTCACTTTTACGTTCATTTAATAACACTGGAGGGACGTCAAAAAGACACATGAAGATGCCGAAAACGTAAACTTATTTTTTGGTCGTAGAATTTAGTGGCATACTCAGTTTTTCCCAATCAGATCAAAGTCTTGAGATATTTGTGATTGAAATTTAATCACTTTTAGACCAATTTTTAGTTTTATTTTCCTTATTTTTAAACTTTCAGAATTTAATCTACTTATAAAAATACTAGTTTGAGTAAAAAAATTTCAAGATTTGTTTTAAAAATTTTACGTTTAACATTCAAGTTTGGTCAAAATGGAGAGAAATTCAGAATTGCTTAACCTTTGAAAAATCATAGATTACACAAGGCTAATTTGATTGTCACGTTGGAGATATTTTTGAAAATATATTAAAAAGTTATTGTTAAAATACTATAAAAAATTTTTAAATTAAGGTCAAATGACGGTAAAATAACAAAAATCTGCATATCTCGAGAATTTGATCTGATTTGGAAAAAACTGAATATTCCACTAAACTCTACGACCGAAATTAAGTTAACGTGTCTCAGCGTTGTTTTTGTGTCTTTTCAAAAGTTGAAAATTACCTACAGTGTAATTTAACGAATAATTAGGCATTGCTTATCATTATTTGAATTTCACAGACTGGCTTAGAATAATTTTGTAAAAATAAAGTAAATTAAGAAAACCATTTATATTGTATTATATTTAACAATGCTAAACAAATTAAGCATGTACATTGAACATGTACATTGAACGATTTTCAATTTATCTTCATGTTATGGTAATTCAATAATTTGGAATATCTGTGCTTTTATTTAATATATAAAAAAATTTTTAATTGCTTGGGGGGGATTTGAACCCCTGAATTCCCCCATATCTATGGCGTTGCTCCCGACTAACATTCATAAGACGTTATGGGGATTAGCTAAAAGGTCTTTGGCAAAACATTTGCCATCAGGTCCGATTGACAAATCAAAATTAGCAACTGATCAAGTCGATGACCAAAGCAATGAATTGCTGTCTTGTTCCTCATGCCCTATAATGACAACAAGGGGAAAGTTAAAACCAAGGAGGTGGTCCTCCGTACTAGATGAACTTAGGATTGAATGTAAAAGGATCTGGGCAGCCTATAAGGTTACGCTCAAAACTTTCAAAACTGAAACCAGAAAAGCTAAAAGGTTCTCTTTGAAACAACTCTGCGAAGGAATTGAACAAATTTCAGAGGCATTTAGGCTTTTTTTTATTCTAGACTGAACCAACGCTCAGTCTTGATCTGTAATCATAAAAATACGATATTTAAACCCTTGCCCAAATATACGAACTGTACTCCATTTTTGGCCTAATATATGAGGTGTAGATAATGCGAAGATCAGTTGGAGTGAAATATTTTTTGCACAGTCTCAAAAATACTAGGCACTTGGCCGCTTCTTTCGACACATCAAAGATATGATAATTCCAACGTAGATCAGATTGGATGAATGTGCCCAGAAAGTCAAGAGCGGCTGATTCCACAATATCCACCCCATTCATATTGAAAGGAGCTAATGTACCACCCATCCGCTTGTGGTTTAGCAGACAGCACTGTGTCTTACTTGCATTAAACTCTACTCTATTAGCAAGACCCCACAAGGAGATTTTTTGTAGATCATTAAGTAGTGTATCATTCATATTTTGCCTTTTTCTCTTAATCTCCATGGAGCGTGGGCGTTTTTTAAATGAGTATGAATGGGAAATGCTACTGTCGTCCGCAAACGAATGGTTTGGGTCATAAGTCAAAGATAGAAGGTCGTTGATAAAAACCAGAAACAAGGTTGGCGATAGACCTGAACCCTGCAGTACTCTTAAGTTGGCGGCGTGCTTCTCGGACAAAATGCCGTAAACTACGACACGAATCGTTCTGCCCTTGAGGAAACACGTGATCCACCGAGCAAAAGTAGCACCAACACCGTATGCAATTAGTTTTGACACGAGTGCTCTAACCGAAAAAGTAAACACATTGATTCCATTCTCGGTTCAAAAAGCTATGAGGTCACTAATTGAGCAGGCCCTACAAAAACCATATTGACGATCACTGAGCAGTTGGTTGTGCTCCAGATAATTCATAAAATTGAACTTTATAAAGATTCTTGCTACGCAAGATTTTCGCTGGCACGCCTTGCACACCCGGCTATCTCAAAAAATTCGATGGCACATGGACAGTGTCTAGTGAGCAGTCTCTCAACCTCCTGTTAGACAAGCATTTCCCTGGTAGTGTTGCGCCTATGAGTGCATAACTGTCTAACCCTAGCTGTTTTAAGCAGGGCACCGAAGGCATAGTCTTTGATAGGAAACTTGAATGGGCGATAAACTTCAAGCCCTATAAATCACCAGGGCCTGATGGTGTTTACCATGTAGAAATACAAAAAGCTGCGAAAAATATTTTGCTTCGTATTATTTTCAATTTCTTCATAAGTCTGACATATATTTCCAACGCTTGGAATAAATCAAGAGTGGTCTTTGTACCTAAAACAGGGGATACATAACACACCACTCCTAAAGATTTCAGGCCTATAAGTCTAGCGTAATTCCTCTTGAAGACGTTATAATGACTATTAGATCTGTATCTATGCAGCAATATTGACTCTGCTCTCTTATCGGCATCACAGCATGCATATAGAAAGGGAAGGCCAATGGAAACAGCTCTACACTCACTGGTAGGAACCATCGAAAGAATCTTCCACCATAACAAATTCACTCTAGTTGCTTTCTTACACATAGAGGGAGTATTCAATAATGTTGCGCCTCAATCTATACGAGTAGAGTTTCTTGGGTTAGGTGTGAATAATATCATTATTGATCTAATAGATGAGCTACTCAACTACCAAGTAGTCTTACCAGACCTAGGTGCTTACAGCCCTGTTCGATCGGTGACAAGAGCTACGCCACAAGGCGGATTTCACTCCTCTGGAATCTGGAAGTGAAGAACGTACTGCTGTCTCTCGAGATGGAAGGCTGTGTAGGGGCAACATACGGCAATGACCTAGTAATAGCAGTAAGAAGCCAATTTCCCACTATTCTACGTGACGTTTTCCAATTAGCTCTTTGCAAACTCCACCAAGGGCCGAACTTGTGGTTTCCTTGTGGTTTCGGAGTAAATATAGCCAAAACAGAACTGGCATTTTTTACAAGGATAAACAAAATTACTTCCATCACATCAATCGTGACAAATGGGTCTGCACTGTCAGTTTCAGAAAGTGTAAAATATCAAGGACTCATCTTCAAGGATGCTTGATAGGAAAGCTGAGTTGGAAACTTAATATTTTTGAGTGTTCGAAGAAAGCGACAGTTGCGTTGTACACTTGTAAAAAAGCTATAGGAACAAGATGGGGTTTTTCCCTTTGTATCGTTCACTGGCTATCAGTGATGTGCGGGGTAGACAACTTGATGTCAACAAAACTATTGTCGACGGTGTCAACAAAACTATTGCTTTTAATGATGTGTAGATAATTGATGTCAGAGGCTGCATGCTTACTGTGGTATTTAATTAAATTCATTCAAAGTCCGGAGTATTCCTTATTTTAACGTCTTCCAGACATGCTTTATGTTTAATTGTTTAATGTGCTAATTTGATTTAATTGAACTAATTGAACTAAAAGAATTTAATAATCAGCACTTAAGAACTTGCATTTGCGCAGTGTTGCATTTTACTTACATTGTTTACACAATTGTCGATATTTTCTACATTGTCGATATTGTCGACGCATTCTGTACATTATCGATACCAAAATGTAGACAATTAAAGACGACGCGCCAAAAAACATCACTGCTGACTATATACAGGGGTCATTAGACCCATACTTCTATACAGAGAAACGATATGGTGGCCATCTTTGGAAAAGGCCACATATTTTAGCCAGCTCCAAAAAGTACAAAGAATGGCATCTATTTGCATCAGTGGTGCTCTGAGAACAACAGGAACAGCGGCTTTGAAGACCATACTTCACTTCACTGTCTACCGCTTGACTCGGTTGCCAGGCAAACAGGAGCTTGTTCGGCGGTCAGACTGAGGGAAACCGAAGTATGGAGGAAGAGTATACACATTCATACTCTACTTTTATAGCACATACTGGAATAATGTTCACAGTGTAGAAGGGCCACAGTCACCTTAATACCAAAAATTTGGGAAAAAAGACTACCAAAAGACGCTACCAAAGTCGTTTAGACTCATTATCCTTACCGCATTTGTTCTTAAAACAATGGAAAAGGTAATAGATAACTATAGAAGAACTGAGATCCTAGAGATTGCGCCAATGCACCCTTATATACCAGCTGATTAGGAACATCCAGTCAGCTCACAAAATCAAAGAAACCGTACTCGGTGCTTTTCTAAACATAGAGGGAGCCTTTGATAACACTTCTTACGAGGTTGTGAGCAAGTCATTACAAAAAAAAAAGAGTAAATTATATGCTCAGCATATGGATATGCTAAATGCTTAGCACTTGAACTGCAGAAACAAAAGTGGGAAGCACCACGAAAAGAATTAAAACAACAAAAGGCTGCCCACAAAGCGGAGTCCTTTCTCCACTGTTGTGAAGTCTTGTTATAGACGAACTACTATCGATGCTAACCGAGAATGGCACAAAATGTCAAGGTACCGCAGATGACATCGCCTAAATAGCGAGAGGGAAGTTCGAGGAGGCACTCTGTAACCTGATACAGAGATGACTGTCAGTAGCAAAGGAATCGTGCAAGATAGTGGGATTTAATATCAACCAAGCGAAAACTACCATAGTACCTTTTACTAACAAAAGAAGCCTGCCAAATCTCCGAACTATGAGAATGGATGGCACGGAAATTGGCATCAAAGGAGAAGCAAAGTACCTAGGACTCACACTAGATTCAAAGCTTCTCTGGAGAAGACATGCAGAGGAAACCATAAACAAAGCAACGCGCGCATGCATGGTATGTAGGAACCTGGCGAGGAAAAGCTGGGGTTGCAATCCAACAATTCTTCGCTGCATGCATACCATGATGGTGAGACTCATCCTGACCTTTGGTGCAATAGCATGGGCTAAAGGACCAAGCTAACCACAATAAGTAATATGCTTACAAAGGTGCAGAGACGGGCATGTGCATACATCACAGGTGCCATGAGGACCTGCCCTACAGCAGCACTAGAAGTAATTCTGGACCTAACACCCTTACACCTTGTCATAGAGGGAGTTGCTAAGTGAACTTTGCTATGCATCGCTAAAGAGGGGACAGGTTTAGGTAAAACTATCAACAGTAGAGAGAAGAAGGATATTGCAAAGCACACACCTTACATCGATCTACTAAGAGACGATATAGTAAAAAGGCACAACTTCGAAAAAAACTTCGAACTTAAGCTTAGTACCAAGAAATAGTGGGACAGCGAGATAATATCGTAATTCAAAAAACCACACAGAATATCGTGGTATACGGATGGCTCCAAAACATTGAAAGTCATAGGCGCAGGATGGTACGGACCAAGAACCAAGTACTTTGATCCTATGGGGACAAAACCCAGTATATTCGAAGCGGAAATCCTAGCAATGTGTGCGCAATTCAACCTGGACCGGAAATACAAAGGTCAGGATATAATTGTGATGTCAGACAGCCAAGCAGCAATTAAAGCATTAGTTTCCTGTGAAATATCATAGATAATAACATGGGAATGCCTAACAAAACCCAATGAACTAGGCAAAAATAACACTGTTACCATACTCTGGGTCCCAGGACACAAAGGAATACAAGGTAACGAAGAAGCCGATGGCTTAGCGCGACGGGGTGCAGCCACAACGTTTAAAGGATCGGAACCATTCTGCGGATTGGGCACACATTCTTTAAAAAAAGAACTAAGAAAGGAGGAGAGGAACATGCGTTCAAACCTTTCGAAAAGCCTCCGAAAGCTGAGGCAATCTAAATTGCTCCTCGGAGATCAAAATTGTGCATAAGCTTAGGTAAACCAAATCTAAGAATTCTAACGGGTTCCTTACCCTTCAGATGAAATTGATCATCTGATGAAATTGGGCATAGAAACTGATAGTAACTGTCGTTTCTGTGAAGAAGCAGCGGAGATTCCAATACATCTAATTAAAAACTGCGACGCCGTGGCTTGCAGACGTAAACTAGCACTGGGGAACTATGAGCAGAGTCTAGAGCAAATTTCATCCCTTGAACCTAAGAACATTCCCAAACTCATCAGAGAAATAGGTCTGGATGAAATTCTGTAATCCGCCAGCCCAGCGGAGCTTGGAGAAGGAGGTACAATAGATCTCATTTAGGCCACAGTACGCATCTCCATCAAATAACATTACCATTACTGGAATAATGGTGCCAAAAAGTACGCTAAAAATTTTACCTGAGATAAGTATCAATTCCGTAAGCAGCTCCAATTTGTTGCAAAATGTCTCAAATTCTTTGATGAAGTTGTTTTGATATAAGTTAAATTTGAAAAACATTACATTTTAAAGTTTACTGTTATATGGGAAATAGGCGGAGTTGCTGGCACATTTAAAAAATTTTTGTTTGTGATATAATAGAGCTCACTTCAACTGATATACCAACTTTTATTAGCGTACGACGAATCCATCTATTTATAGATAACTTTAAAGCATTAACCACTGTGTGTCTTTTCATCGCTACTTTTTTACTCTAGCGAATGAAATAAGGCTCGGGGATAAAATTTGGCAAATGTATCTTATTTAAATGTATAAAGAACTTAAATGAAACTGCTACTTGATAAAACTCTGCCTTTCTGAGTTAAATGAAAACTTGTGAGTGTGTCACTGTAATGTCATTAACATAATGCAACATTCACGAACTGGGCCTGGAAGGCTTACACAACTATTCAAAGGCCTGCTCACTTAAATGCTAATTAAAAGGTGGCAGTTTTCGGTAATTTCTCTGCAGGTGGCCGGAAGCTACTACTATTTCCGGCAATAGCCGCAAGTGGAATGCATTACGTGATTGTATTTTTATTATGTTTCTTTCCCCGACTAATCATTTAACTCATATGCTGTAGAATTTTTTTGTTTCTGTTTTCTGCCAATTTTACTTGTGTCTTGACTGTTTGTGTTTTTGTGTGTCTGTCTGTTTGTCTGTCTGTTTATCTAACTAACTATGCAGAGATGAAAGTGAATTATTGCTTACAGCTAAATAATATTAGTGTAAGCGCAGGTATGTGTGCGTTCACTCGTATGTCTTAGCAGTAATTATAATTCACTAACAGCACGCATACACGCACAATTTGTGTGCGTGATGGGCGTTTTGTCGATGTGTATGTATGTATGATTGTGTCAGTACACTAATGAGGGCAATTATGCATAGATAGTTTATTCCTAGATTTGTGTACATAGCTGTAGCTACTTTCTAGGATATCCTTTGAGCACTTGCCGAACGCTTTGCTATGCTATGTTTGTTTGTATTGTACGCTTGAGTGAGAGAACATGTGTGTGTAAAATGATGAACAGATTAACTTGTATGTATGTAGATGAATGTAATTTAGCTGTGGAAGTGCTCACAAACCTACACACACCTACACAGTTTGTAATCGTATAAATTTTGGTTTCTTGTTACGTGCATAATTTTTAATATTTTTATAACTTATGATTTTTTGTTGATAAGACAAAAGCGTTTATGTCCAAGTTTTTTTTTAAATGATTAAAATTTGTTTAATGAGCATTACTCGATAATTCCACGAATTAGTTTATTTGCATCTCCATAAATTTTTGAAGGGTTTTTTTAAAATACGCCGATTAAACTCGCCTTTAAAAATTCTTTGAAAATGTTTATTTTACAATTTATTATATCTCGTAAGACAAGATTTATCAATTCAGCGTTTTTGGAGGGAAAAAAATTTGTGTCGATAACACTGTGCGACAATTTAAGGGTCAATTGGAATAACCTCAAAAATCTCAATGGTTTCTATTATTGCATGGTCTATATATCATGCCCTCATGTTCAGTTTTATCGGATTAGGTCAAATAAGAGAGAAATTCAAGGTCAAATCTCACCTTTAAGTCACAAATTTTTTCTTATAACTCTTTAATTAAATTCAAATCCTATGTAGTAACTGCATCTAAATATTTGCAATGGATGGTTCATTACATTTTGAGACCGTCTTTTGCTCAAAAAGTTACGTAAGGGGTTAATATTTTCTTCGAAAACAGGGCTTTAAAAAAAAAAACAAAATTTTCAATGTTCAGTTCAAAAAGTTCAGTTACTTTGTATTTATCTTCAAACACAATTAGATTTTGCTGAATTTTTGCATACATCTTAGGTAAAATAAAATAACCACCTCTGAAAAGATCAGAAAAATTATATGTGCGCATCCAAAGATATTCGGATTCAAAAATTACCAAAGAGGTAACTTCGTTAATGTAAGCCCTAGCGTAAAATCATTCAGATTAAAATTATAGATCCAATAATGTTCTTCAAAACTGTCCTTAACATTTTTACCGAAAGAGTTACCGTTTTGAAGATATGCACGTAAATGTGTTATTACATTATATATGAAAAATTAAAACTGTTAAAATAAAAATTATTTATATTTCCATTTCTTCTCAAGTTCCAATTAAAACCAAAGTGTTCACCGAAAGTAAACTGTATAAGGCCATTGAACAACACAAAAATTAAAACTATAGAAATTAATATTAATGTTATTGTTATAATTTATTTAAAATGACTTCTTTAAACAAGGTTAAAAAATAATGAATTGCTTAACCTTTTAATTAAAGTTGCAATTATGATTTTATTAATAAAATTATAAATTAGTTAATTTCCATGTCATCGTTATCTTCATCATCATCTTCAGCATAATATTTTTGTGCGACCACCAGCAAATATCACCAATTAAAGCTTCGAGCTTTTAACCGTAATAGCGCTTTTCCATAGGCATGTTTATTTGGTGGAATCTTTCTCCATGTTCGTCTGATTCCGATGCTAATTGGAGTTTATAAAACTCAAGATGACAGTGCAGGAAATAAATCTTGAGAGACAAGGAAGCACCTTTTCTTTCAAATGATCCGAGCATTGCGGCTACTAATTGTGGGTAGTTTTCTAATCGATTTTTCTCAAGAAAGTTTTCTATAACTTGTTTGGTTGCATTCCAAGCAATGAGCTCTTCATCGGATAACCTTGCATCAAAACTCTGGCTCTTCATGAGGTTTCGGGTATCAGGTCCATTTAATAAACCTATAACGACGGGAATTAATAACTATATAAGTAAAACGCCAACTCAATCAAATACCTTTCCAGATTTATTTTACAAAAATAAAGACTAGTTTTTTGCACTTGCCTGCCTTAATTTTTGCGTCGCTTAGTTTAGGAAATACAGTTTTTAAGCAATCAAAAATTTCTGATCTTCGAACAACAGTCTTAATAAATTTTTTACTATTCCTAGTTTAATATGAATCGTTGGCATAAAAATATTTTCTTTTGGAACAAGTGGAGGACGTATGACATTATTGCTACTATTTGAACAGCTGCTTCTTGACAGCCAGTCATACTTCGCATATTGGTTGTCTTTAAAACGGGTATCCCACAGACAAAAAAAGCACAGATGTTTTGTGTAGCCTGCTTGTAGTCCGCGCAACAAAGCTACGACTTTTAAATCGCAAGAAAGTCGCCATTGATGTTTTTGGTACTCTACTTTGTCAAGGACAATTTCCATATTTTGGTATGTTTCTTTCATATATGTACTGTAAGCAATCGGAATGGATGGTTTCTTATTGAATTTATGAAGCAGAACTACTTCCAAACTGGTTGTAGACGAATCTATGAATAATCTCCAATCTTGCGAATCATAAGACACATCCATCAATTTTTCAATGCTGTTACAAAAACAAAAGTATTTTCAGGATTGACTGTGAACAAGATTTGAAACTGCCTTTGTCGATTGCAGTATCCAGTAACCTTTACTCGAGCTAAATTATTTCCCAGATTTAAAAGAAAAGCTAGTTTTTCTGATTTTCGTTGCGAAAAATTCAGCTCAGCCACCATAATATCCATAAGTTCTTGCGATACTGGAATGTTTCTATGCGATGTAGATGGTACTGGTTCATAAACCGAATAAAAGTAAACGTGAAGTGTTTGTGTTTGATATGAAGCTATATCATAAAAAGTTGGAGGTATTGGAATTGGAATATTATTCGAATGTGGCAAAGGCCTCTGCGCACTCTGAACGCTTACGTATGTAATTTTTCGTTTTTTGATTCTGATTTAGCCAAAGAAAGGGTTTGCACATACATAACAATTCTCGCTTACATGCTCTCCAGGATCCATCCACAGCATAGGTACTCCAAAAGGCATAGCAGCCCGTTTTCTTTTTAACCATGCCAGAAGGTAAATATAGCAACTTCGACATAATTTTTTAAGTGCCCACGTCACGTTTTTTAGTATTGGCTCTCCGAAATATTTTTCACAAGCCATTTCAGCTTCCGCACTGAAGGAAGCAATGCTTTTTGTTAAAGGTATTTTACCACAAACATAGCAATTCAAACTTAGTTTATTAATGCAGAGAGTCATTACCAAAAATCAATTTAACAATATGAAATTATTTTAATGCACAAAAGTTTTGAAAATTTCCGACTCAAATTTATCAAATGAATGATCGTATCTTAAATTTAGTTTTGACACCTCACTTAAAGGCGACTACAGCCCAGCTAGACACTTAACTGTTAGATATGCTAATGAAATCGTACGAGTAAGCTCACTATCATTAAAAGAAGGGGTGGGCAAATCTTGTGATCTTTTCAGAGGTGGGTTATTTAATTTTACTTAAGGTGTAAGTAAAAATTCAGCAAAATCTGATCTTTTTGAAGATAAATACAAATTAACTGAACTATTGAAAATTTTGTTTTTTTTTAAAAGCCCAATTTTCGAAGAACTTTTTGAGCAAAAAATGGTCTCATAATGAACTATCCATTGCAAATATTAAGATGCAGTTACTACAAAGGATTTGAATTTAGTTTAAGAGTTATAAGAAGAAATTTGTGACTTAAATGTGAAATTCGACCTAGAATTTCTCTCTTATTTGACCTTATCCGATAAAACTGAGTATGAGGACAGAATATGTAGACCATGCACTACTAGAAACCATTGAGATATTTGAAGTTATTTTTTCGTGTCGCACTGTGTAATCAATGCTACAGATAAAGTCTGACTTCAAAGTTTTGAAAAATCTTGCTTCAAAGTTTTCAATAACCATTTAATTTATATAAAAGGGTATTTTGTTTTTATGGACTAACTTTGGCTAAGATCATGCTAGAAGCAAACAAGATTTTGTGTGTTCATAGTGAGATATGCGTGTAATACAGCTAATTGACTAACTCAGTTTTGTCTTAATTCAACTTAAACGATTTTGCTTTTGGACACTGAAATAATTAATTTAATTTATTTAATTTTGATTGCTATTGTAAAAATAATCTGCAGAAATGTTCTCTGTGCATCATCCACATACATTTTCATTGCATAGTTTTAGGATGTTTTTTAATTTGGGCCTAACTCCAATTCAATTCATAGGGGAAAAAAGTTGAAAGCTTACAATAATTTTTGTGAATCCCTGTCGATCTTGGCCTTATCTAAGAACGTGCAACAGCCATTTCTGTCTCTCGCTTGCTGGCGCCACTTGGAAATTCCAAGCTTCGTCAGGTTGTCCTCTACTTTTTCTTTCCAACGAAGGTAATGTCGTTCTCTTCTGCGTTGACCGCTACTGGGTACCGAATCCAATATTGTCTTTAATGGAGCAAAGTCGCTTGATTTTAATGTGCTTGGAAGCTCGTACAGTTCATCATTTCACCGGTATTCGGTATTTGCCATTAACACAGATCTAGGCTCCTTAAGCCTTTTCAACTAAACTGCTCAGCGTCCAGGTTTGTGATTCATAAAGTAGAACGAGCATGATGAGCGATTTATGGAGCGAAATTCTCGTTCGTCGAGAGAGGGCTCTGCTTCTCAATTGCCTCCTGAGCTCAAAGTAACACCTGTAGAGTTATTCTTCGTTTGATCTCAATGTCCGATCTGTGCATAAATGAAACACAGAAACATTCGACTGTAAATTCAGACCAAAATTGGAGTACCACATTTGGAAATAATCATGTATAGACTTTGAACCTGCTTTTCAATGTTTAACACATTGAATGGAAATTTAAACTGCTGTTACGAGAAGGCTTAAATAATCACGGACAACACAATTAAGATCTTTATAAAAATGGGTTATGTCTATAATGTACAACAAATAGGCGTAGTAACACAGTTCATATGTAAATATGGAAACATGTAAACATTCATTGAGGTAAGAAAAAACCAACATGAGGTCATAAAGGATAAGAAAGTGGTTAAGCAACTTAAGCATATTAGTCTCATGTGTTTGCTATCCATGATATTTTTGCGTAAAAAATGCTTCTAAATGTTTGCATTAATTTTAAGAAATTATCTATTATGTATTTATTGCTCTTTTGGTTTTTAATTAGCGTTTTGCATATGAGCATTTTCACAGTCGAGCACGCAACATTCGTATGCCTTCAAGGTGCAAAAACATAAAGAAAACTCAACAACAATATTTAATTTTTTATTTTTTAATAGCATTTTAGTAGCATTATAGTTAGTACAAAAGGTAGTTTCAATAGATTTTATGTTTCCAATATATAAGCAATAAACATGGGATCTAGTACGCGAAAAAAATGGAACTCGTTTTCTACTGCATTTAGAAAAATGCAGAAATTTGCGAAACGCAACAAAAATTTTTAATACGACTAATTTTAAACTAAAATGGATTAGTGAGGCTTTCTGTTGATAGTTGTCATGTTGAAATACTTGTATTAGTTTTTTTTTGTTTTAAGCATTAGTATAATTTAGCAAGCGACATTTTGAACATCACTTTTGTTATAAGGATTTATAAGGATTAGTACAAGTAATTTCAACTTAAGATTGCATTAACTACCAAAAACATCGTATATATTATTTGTGAGTCTTACATTAGTAAAATTAATAATTAAAATATATGGGTACTTTCACAAAAAAGGCTACCGTGACCAAAAAATTAGAACATGTTAAAAACTTATTATTTGATGATATTATCTAAGAAAAAAATTTTAATTTAATGTATTTAAGCAATTGATAATCAAATCGTTTCCACTTTTTCACAAACGCAGTTTTTCTTTTTCGTAAATGTTTAGTAAACGTTTCGTAAACTTTCTTGTTTTAGAAAAATGGAAGGCATTGACTAAAGATAATGAAAAAATGGTTGAGGCAAGGTAGGAAAAATATATTAAATTTCTTTTTAATTACTAAATTACATAATAACTAAACTACCTAATTACTTTTTACCTATTTACTTAATTTACCTAATTACTTAATTACCTAAATGAACTACAATGGAAAAATTTGAAACATAATTATTTACTGTGACCACACTATGCGCTTAACACAGACGACGTATGACTTTTCTGAAAGCATGTTAAATTAATAAAAAATATTGTCTTCCAACATTTCTGTATGGCTAATAAATTCGCAGATCTAGGCATAGTAAGAACTTTGTCCGAAAATGACTTCCGTTTCGTGAAACGTCTGAACGCATATCTATATATATAAAATAGGATGTGTGTATGTATGTAGCGTATGGACTCCAAAACGGCTGGGCCGATTTTTATGAAATTTTCAGGTAATTTTCATCTTGGTACGGTGGGTAACATAGGTTATATTTGGACCCGATAGGTGGCGCTGGGGTGGACTTATATCGAAAATTTGAATTTATGGACCAATTAAACTGAAATTCAGAATGTATGTTTGTTTGATCATAAGAAAATAATTTGTGTATAAATGGACACGGTAGGTGGCGCTGGGGTGGACTTATTTCGAAACTTCGATGGCGTGAAAAATATATAAATACTTTTAATTTTATTTTATAACGAGGGGAGTAGCGAAGCACACCGGGTTCAGCTAGTTTAAAATAAAAATTTTGTTCCAAATTAAGTTAAATAAGAATTTTAAAATATTTTTCTTATTATACCAATAGACAGCATTTTGATAATATACACCTTTCCCAAATATATCTCTGGATCGTATTAAAAATGTTTAAAAGAAGCATCCGAATGAAAAGTCCGACACGCTGGATTTGCTCATATTATTTTTGAGTCTTACATTAGTAATATTAATAATTAAAATAATAAGACTACATATGATGCTAGTGAGAAAATGATGATATATGTATTATTATACCCCCACGCGTACTGCGTAAAGAGTATATTTACTTTGTCACTCCGTTTGTAACGCCGATAACGAGGCGTGGCCGGTATAAAAAGTACAGTATAGTCTTGCTAATCCGGACACATATAGTTGCGGTATATGTCCATAGTACTGGATGTGTCCGGAATACAGAAAGCTGAATAATTCTGAAACAGTTTTAAGCTTATTTAAATGCATAGTTTTTTGTAAAGAAAATATAATCTATCTTCACTTTTTTTCTGTAATTCAATTTTTATATTCTCTCTTTATTTTCTTTCATCTCTTGAAACGTCTTAATTCATAATTTTATATTTAAGGTATTATTTTACTCTTTTTTGTTTTTATATAAATTCAAACAAAACAAATAATGCTACTCTAGTTAAGTTAATTCATGTTAATTGATAAGTTTAGTTGTTATAGGGTGGTTAAATTTTAAGGGCCGATGTTGAATGTGAACCACACCTAAACGTCAAGTTTTTTCTGCATTTCATTTAACATTTCTCAATTTCAGACTAATTCAATTTGAACCATGGAAAGATACACAATCGAGCAACGCGTAAAAATTTTTCAGGCTTATTATGAAAATGGACGTTCAAATCAAAATGCATATCGTGCACTTCGTGATTTTTTCGGTCAAATTAATCGTCCAAATGTGCGTACAATCGGGAAAATCGTGCAAAAATTTGAGCAAACCAAGTCTGTAGGGGATGTGAAAACACCAGTGCATACTCGTACAGCTCGTACTGCAGAAAATATTGCTGCTGCTCGCGATAGTGTGGCTGAAGAGCCGTCCACCTCAACTCGTCGTCGTGCAACAATTGCACCTCTCACGGTCTTCGTTGATCAATATTATGCATAAAGACTTGCATTTACATGCTTACAATGTACAATTGACTCAAGAACTAAAGCCTCTTGACCATTTCAAGCGTCGTCAATGGTCAGAATGGTGGCAAGAAATGACAACAGTGGATGATCAATTTTCGAAGAAAATCATCTTAAGTGATGAGGCACATTTTCACCTCAGTGGATTCGTCAATAAGCAGAATTGCCATATTTGGGCGAATGATAATCCAAAAGTGATTGTCGAAAAACCAATGCACCCACAAAAAGTGACTGTTTGGTGCGGTTTAAGGGCAGGCGGCATCATCGGGCCGTATGTTTTCCAAAATGAGGCCGGTCAGGCAGTTACTGTGAATGGTGTTCGCTATCGTGAGATGATAACGAACTTTTTATGGCCCGAATTGGAAGATATGGATGTGGACGATATGTGGTTTCAACAGGATGGGCCACTTGCTACACAGCTAACGAAACAATGGCTCTTTTGCGCGACAAATTCAATGGCCTTGTTATCTCACGTGGTGGCGATGTCAATTGGCCGCCAAGATCATTATTTGTGGGGGTGCCCTCAAAAATAAATGTTACGCCGACAAGCCAGAGACAATTGACGCTTTAAAGGACAATATTCGTGAAGCCATTGGTGAAATACAGCTGCACACAATCGATAATGTGCTTAAAAATTGGACGGATCGTGTAGGCTACTGCATGGCCAGTCGAGGCAGCCATTTGAATGAAATTATTTTCCATTATTAACCGAAAAGATTGTACTTTCAAATGAAAAAAGAAATTTGAGAAAATATTTCGTAGTTTTTTTTTTTATAGAATTTTCAAAAAAAAAAGTTATTTGGTGGACCCTGTATACATAAAAGAGAGCAGCGTTATAACGCTTATAACTCAAAAACGGCTGATTTCGATGATTCATACCAATTCGAACTGGTCTCCGACCAAACAAGAAGAATACATTAAAAATTCCCGAAAAATAAAAAAAAATATGAAGAAAATTCTTTTTCCCATACATTTTATATGGAGCTACTCTACGACGCATTCTGGATGATCGATGACTTTTTTTTGTAGCAATTCTTTTTGTCGCATTTTTTTTTGTCACACATTAAAAACAAACATAATTTTAAATGCTGGTTCCGTCAGAGATTTTCAAGTTCCAACAAATTTTTAAGTATTCGGCCACAATTTACACAAGCAAGATTATATTTGATGGGCGTTTGGAAACGGGGGCTTGGCAGCAAAACGCCTGGTTTCACCTAGTTTTAAAATATAGTAAATAACAAAGAAAGCCAAAATAACCATGCCCAAACCTGGATCCGAACCGGGGACATCTGAGTTGATAGTCTAGCGCACTCTTCACTACACTACAAAGGTCAATCTACAAAAGTGGTATTTGGCTACACCAGACTTAAATGCTTCTTTTGCAGACCACTCCGATGAATTTCCTTAACCCTCCGATGGGTGAGTCATCCTTTGCCCTTATATGCAGTACAAGGTCCCCAGGGACCTATTTGTATTTGTATGGAATTTTGTACGAAATGTTTTTTTTTTCAATTTCTTTTTTTTGTTTTGTTACTATTATTTATTAATTTTAAATGAATTCCAGAACTTTTTTTTATATACTAACACTATGAATTTTTTGGAGTTTTATATGAAAAAAGCTTAAATAACTATTGTTGAGTAGATTGCCCTCGTCCAAAATATTTTCTGTGCAGGTGTTGCATCGATGTATGAGTGTAAAATGCTCTGCACAAATTGGATTGTTGTAGGAATTGCAATAGGACTTAGTTTTCTGCTGCCGTCCGTACTCAGAACGACATAGGCGACATGAAGGTCTGTTTCCTCTAGGTGCAAATGGCGGTGCAGCTGCTTCTGCTTCTGTAGGTCTTGATAATATGTAAAAATAACAAAAAGGAAAACGAACAAAAATATGTAGTTATTCTGCTTTTGAACACAAGAATTGATTTTTCTCAACTTTACATCAAGCGCTTCCATTGCGTTCAGTATCCTTGGATATGCGGTTATGCGGTTGTTGAGCGCTCGTTCCTCTATGTTTGACTGCCATTTGTTTTGCCAGCATCATCAGGAATGACCGTCGTCTGTCACTTCTTCGAATTGGCTGCATTTCATTACATAAAATAAATGCTGCTAATGTAGCAACGTCCACCATATTATAAAAGATGGCCAGTGACCAGCGGTTTGTTGAGCGCTTGCATGTATACGTGCCGAGAATCTGGTTCATTGTATCAACGCCTGATTTGTTGAACATTATACACCTCAAGTATAATGTTGTGTGGACAGAAAAATGACCGCTTTGTTCTTCTTGGGCACATATGAACACAGCGCTACATCGCCTTCGTTGAAGTCGAACAATGTGCTGTTGACAGGACGCATACGATTTTTTTGGAACTCCTGTGGCACAAATGTCTTATTCGAGCGCACTGTTCCAACAAATGCAGTTTTCTTCCTGATCAAAATACGCACCAATTCCAAAGTGGAGAAGAAATTTTCAGCATAAATTGTGCGACCTGCATCCAAATAACTCTGCGCAAGTTGAAGTACAACATTCTAACCTTGATTGACCTCTCGTGTTTGGTCAGGCAATTTACCAGAGTAAATTATTCCTTTGACAGGATAAAATGATTTCGAGTCGCACAACAACCATACCTTTATACCATACTTGGCAGGCTTCGACGGTATGTATTGTGTGAAGCGGGTGCGGCCTCTGTATGTTAATAACTGCTCATCAACGATCAGTGCATCAATCGGAGTCTAAGGTGCTGCCAAGTTAGACTGTAACCTTTGCCAAACATCATCAATAGCCGCAGTTTTGCTTCTGGTTAGTCGCTGCTTTCACGTATTTCCATTGTCGAATCTAAGACATTGTAGCATGCATCTGAAGCGATCATACGATAATGCAGCTTTGTATATTGGACTGGGCGTTGTGCCCCATAGCTCTGAAGCAGGTTCACTGTTCGATTTGGTGAGTCCAGCGTACAAAATAATAGCCAAAAAGGCATTGAACTCCTTCAAAGTGATTGTTTTCCATTCTTTTGTGTTCGTTGGATTTTCCAAATTCCATATAAGTAGAATAGCTATGACAGTTCTGGATCAAAAACGCGTGTATTTTCTTATGGGCCTCAAAATTCACAAAATTGTGCCCGACTGCGCAGTCGGCGTCGTACGATCGGTCAAGTTGCCCGATAGTAGGGCGGCTGAAGCGTGTTGTTGTTGTTGCAAATTGGCGATAAGCATGCAAGATGTACGGACGGAGGGATAGCTAGGGGGGTATGATTGGTCAAGCTAGCTGAAGTGGGAGATAAGCATGCAATATAGGCAGATGGACGGACGGACGGATAGTTGTTGTTACTATAAATCAAAACTGCAAGTTTAAGATAAGGAAACAGTGTAGAAGTCTAATATTTTTCCCACGCTTGTTTAGTATGTTTATGAATTTAAGAACCCACAAATTTCAAGTTAAAGATGTTAAGTCCAAGCTTCATAGTAAGCGTAATAAGCGTGCCAAAAAGCACAAGTTTAAGATAAGGAAACAGAGTAGAAGTCTAACATTTTTTCTATGCTTGTTTAATATGATATGTTTATGAATTTAAGTCGCTACAAAATTTCAAGTTTAAGGTAATAAACAAAGACCCAAAACCACAAGCTGAAGATATGGAAACAGCACAGAAGTAAAGAGTGTAGTTGTTATGCATTTTAATAAAAAGCAAGCATAATGTTTATAGATTTAAGTCGCTACATAAACTTCGGTGTTGTTGTTGTTGTTATAAATCAGCATTTCAAGTTTAAGGTGATAAGCCCAAGCTTCATAGCAATCATTATAAGCGGACCCAAAAACGAAAGTTTTATGAAATATTTGTTCTTTTGCCCACGAAACAACGTACAAGACGCTTTATTTAAAAAATCAAGATGGCACAAAGGGAGTATCTGCAAATCCGTGCAAATGAGCGCAGAAGTATAAGAGAGGAGTGGATGAGAAGACTCCACAGGAAAAAAACTGGACTAATCAATGTCCATCAAAATTTAAGAGGTATTATTTTTTTATATTTTTTTTATTGCTAATTGTAACACCTATTTTTATTCTTTTTATTTTCAGCTCCAAGATCATATAAGTCATACGAGTTTGTAGATGATGATCTAGTTTCGCCAACACGATCATCTGGAATTTCATCCGAAACGTTAAGTTTCGGATCAAATCATGCAAAATACAACACAATAAAGCAGATTAAAGAAATGGATGATATTGTGGCAGAGGAAGATATCTCAAAAAGATTGTGGAAATCAAATCCACAAGCATTTTTAGATGAGTATATAGCTATTCTGAAAACAAATTGCTGGGAGGAAAACCTGTACGAGGGTCTTATCGCAGAGTGTGAAAAACTGCGGGGACACAACACACCTCAGCAACTAAAAAAGTGTTGCCTTGAGGTAATAAAAGTTGAACGGCGAGTTGGAGAAGAATACCGCACCCTTCGTCCTCCCGCTCCTATCTATGAATTAGGATGGGGGGACTGAAATTCTCAAAATTTCAAATTTTATAATAATTTTAGTTAAAACATACATATATAAAAAATTAAAATAAAAAAAAAAATGTCTTCTATTTCTTTATAAGAAAAACGTGTAGAAAAAGTAAGTATCAATTCTTTCTATTCATTTTAGATTACTTTTATTTTACCTATTTTCAGTTTTAAATTTTCATTTGATATGTATAGTTGGATTTTTCAAATTATATATTATTTTTATTAAATATTGCGCAGTATCAGTATCAATAGCTGTAGCAGTATCAGTATCAGCAACAGTATCAGTATCAGTAGCATGAAATTTAATTATGCGTTCTTTATTTTTAATATTCATAATGAACTGAGCATCTATACATATTTTTCCCCGATTTAGTATTAAATAACGGTCAAGTTGGTTGATAGTAGGGTGGTTGAAGCGTGTAGTTGTTGTTGTCGAAATTATAAATAAGCATGAAACATATTAACTCATTAAAAGACTTAGTTGAGCGGATATATACTATATGTAGGCTAGTAGTTCAGAACTGGTGGAATGTGGTTAGGTGGTTGAAGTGCTATGTTGTTGTTAAAATTGATGATAAGGATTTAAGAATAATTTATTATTTGAACCCCTAAATATATATAAAAAAAAAATTATTGAATCGAGATGCTTACTGATACTGATACTGATACTGATACTGATACTGATACTGCTGCAGCTACTGATACTGCTGCAGCTATTGATACCAGTAGCAGTAGCAGTACTGATATCAGTAGCAGTAGCAGTATCAGTAGCTGCAGCAGTATCAGTATCAGTATCAGTAGCTGCAGCATCTCGATTCAATAATTTTTTTTTTATATATATTTAGGGGTTCAAATAATAAATTATTCTTAAATCCTTATCATCAATTTTAACAACAACATAGCACTTCAACCACCTAACCACATTCCACCAGTTCTGAACTACTAGCCTACATATAGTATATATCCGCTCAACTAAGTCTTTTAATGAGTTAATATGTTTCATGCTTATTTATAATTTCGACAACAACAACTACACGCTTCAACCACCCTACTATCAACCAACTTGACCGTTATTTAATACTAAATCGGGGAAAAATATGTATAGATGCTCAGTTCATTATGAATATTAAAAATAAAGAACGCATAATTAAATTTCATGCTACTGATACTGATACTGTTGCTGATACTGATACTGCTACAGCTATTGATACTGATACTGCGCAATATTTAATAAAAATAATATATAATTTGAAAAATCAAACTATACATATCAAATGAAAATTTAAAACTGAAAATAGGTAAAATAAAAGTAATCTAAAATGAATAGAAAGAATTGATACTTACTTTTTCTACACGTTTTTCTCATAAAGAAATAGAAGACATTTTTTTTTTATTTTAATTTTTTATTTATGTATGTTTTAACTAAAATTATTATAAAATTTGAAATTTTGAGAATTTCAGTCCTCCCATCCTAATTCATAGATAGGAGCGGGAGGACGAAGGGTGCGGTATTCTTCTCCAACTCGCCGTTCAACTTTTATTACCTCAAGGCAACACTTTTTTAGTTGCTGAGGTGTGTTGTGTCCCCGCAGTTTTTCACACTCTGCGATAAGACCCTCGTACAGGTTTTCCTCCCAGCAATTTGTTTTCAGAATAGCTATATACTCATCTAAAATGCTTGTGGATTTGATTTCCACAATCTTTTTGAGATATCTTCCTCTGCCACAATATCATCCATTTCTTTAATCTGCTTTATTGTGTTGTATTTTGCATGATTTGATCCGAAACTTAACGTTTCGGATGAAATTCCAGATGATCGTGTTGGCGAAACTAGATCATCATCTACAAACTCGTATGACTTATATGATCTTGGAGCTGAAAATAAAAAGAATAAAAATAGGTGTTACAATTAACAATAAAAAAAATATAAAAAAATAATACCTCTTAAATTTTGATGGACATTGATTAGTCCTGTTTTTTTCCTGTAGAGTCTTCTCATCCACTCCTCTCTTATACTTCTGCGCTCATTTGCACGGATTTGCAGATACTCCCTTTGTGCCATCTTGATTTTTTAAATAAAGCGTCTTGTACGTTGTTTCGTGGGCAAAAGAACAAATATTTCATAAAACTTTCGTTTTTGGGTCCGCTTATAATGATTGCTATGAAGCTTGGGCTTATCACCTTAAACTTGAAATGCTGATTTATAACAACAACAACAACACCGAAGTTTATGTAGCAACTTAAATCTATAAACATTATGCTTGCTTTTTATTAAAATGCATAACAACTACACTCTTTACTTCTGTGCTGTTTCCATATCTTCAGCTTGTGGTTTTGGGTCTTTGTTTATTACCTTAAACTTGAAATTTTGTAGCGACTTAAATTCATAAACATATAATATTAAACAAGCATAGAAAAAATATTAGACTTCTACACTGTTTCCTTATCTTAAACTTGTGCTTTTTGGCACGCTTATTACGCTTACTATGAAGCTTGGACTTAACATCTTTAACTTGAAATTTGTGGGTTCTTAAATTCATAAACATACTAAACAAGCGTGGGAAAAATATTAGACTTCTACACTGTTTCCTTATCTTAAACTTGCGGTTTTGATTTATAGTAACAACAACTATCCGTCCGTCCGTCCATCTGCCTATATTGCATGCTTATCTCCCACTTCAGCTAGCTTGACCAATCATACCCCCCTAGCTATCCCTCCGTCCGTACATCTTGTATGCTTATCTCCAATTTGCAACAACAACAACACGCTTCAGCCACCCTACTATCGGCCAACTTGACCGATCGTACGACGCCGACTGCGCAGTCGGGCACAATTTTGTGAATTTTGAGGCCCATAAGAAAATACACGCGTTTTTGATCCAGAACTGTCATAGCTATTCTACTCATATAGCTGTCACTTCACGGCTTTTTCGATTTGTTACGCGTATTATGATGTACGTCATGTCTTCGGTGAATATCAAGCGGAAAATGGTAAAGGGATCATGTGTGGTTCCTACTGGTCCCGGTTTTTTCCTTGTGAAGTCGACCACGTTATGAGCACGAGTGCGGGAAGTCGGTGGCGCATTTTTACTCCATTTGGTGCCATCTTTGGAAATGAAGTAATTGTCACTAGTTTGCGGAGCATCAGTTTCTTCCTCTTCATCATCGTCGTCATCACTAATATCTTCATTGATCTCTACATCTGCTTCACTTTCGCCATCAGAATCATCAACATGAAAATTTCGTTATGTCAAGTCATCTCCCGCATCTTCAAGATCAAATGCAGGAACATCAACTTCATCCTCCTCACGCATGAAGTCTGCAAATCTCCTATCCACTGCATTTCTTTCTTCCTCACTCATTTGCTGGTAGCGTGTACTAAGACGTACCACCATTTCAGCAATATCCAAATTTCTATCTGCCATTGTATTTTCTTTGTGTAATTCAGTATAAAACTTAGCACACGATATTTTTTGCTCACTGTGTAAACTTTGTATGATTCGGTTTACTAAACTAAAGCCGCTTTTTTACTCTTTTTCTACGTTTACCTGTGTTCAACCATAAAGCAGGCAATAAAATTCAAAAAGGGATGGACCGTTTGCTATATTTTCAAGCAAAGCCACAACAAAAATAGTCCAAAAGGTACTTTAAATTCGAAGAATACATTGGTGATGTGTTCAAACAAGAAAATAATTCAAAATTTAAAAAGGGTTGAATTTTCCCAGACAGGTAATTATATTTTCAAGGAAAGGCGAACAATAATCTAGAAAGTACCTAAAAGTCAAAGAATACATTTGTAATATGTTCAAATAATAAAACAATTAAAACCAAGCCAAAATAAATTGCATTTACTAACAATTCCTTGCAATTTTAGTACAAGGTCCCTAGGGACCTTGTCACCCTTTCCCGTACTAAACACATTTAAACCCTTATAAATCCTAAACTATTGGTCGGATCGCCTTGATTTTTCAATTCTGCATAAAAATTCCTTGGAATACATATAAGGGTCGGGTATATCTCCCATGGACCATCAAGGAGTAATTTCAGTTTGAAAACGAAAAAGGTCCCCAGGGACCTTCTCACCCATCGGAGGGTTAAGCAGACTTGGTGAAATGTGAAAGCGATCAAATAACATTAACGTTGTCTGCGTGTCTTTGTTACTTAATATGTAAAAACTTTTTTGTGTAACAATATTTTAAAACAGACTTTACATAAGGATCCCCCGATGATTACGATGATCAGTCCAGAATCCTTAACAATTTCGATTGCTATAATTTCGATAATATTTAAGAAAACAGTTACTATACAATAAATAGACATTCTATGGGAGAGATCTCCAAAAAGTTTTCACCTCAGGTCTTTGCAAAGTGTCAATCTGGCACTGGTGTATGTTGTTATTAATAAAGTCATTAAATCTGTAAAACTACGAAGAAGCCTCGCATGTTCCGTATGTCCAAATTGTCGCACCTCTCGTGTTTTTTTTACTAGAAGACATTTTATAACATTAAATATATCCTTGCATGTTGATCCGTGATATAAAGACCACACACTACAAGTTTTATTTAAATTCATCTATTCATATAATATTTTAAGATTATCAAAAAATAAAAAATACTGAAAAATAAAAAGTTATCCAAATAAAAAACACTCGTATTGCTGCGAGCTACATGAACTACCTGTAAAAAAAGGATATAAAAAATTAAAGGAAATAAGAAAAATTAGCTAAACTCACGAGCAAAACTAAGATCTCAGAGTGCTTTTTTCTACGCCCACGCACACATCCATACATAGAGTTAGCTAGCAACAACTTAATTGCTGCATACTTGAGGGCGCATGAAACTGCTGATTATGTATGTTGATTAGAACTAAAATAAATGAATAAAATCAGTGACTGTAAGGGAGCAAACAAATTTGCCAAAATGTAAATGCAGAGCACAACAGGATATGCTAACACACACACATGCATTCCCGCACTCAAAGTGAACTCAAAGCTACTCATATAATCAAAGGAATAAACAAACGTATGTCTAACATCCTGTTTGCCATATCCTTCTGGCTGCTTCAGCTGAATTACAATTAATGCTCGCTCGCGCATTTGGTGTGTAAATAATTATTGTTATGATGATAACAAGGATAAGGATATGGATGAGTGTAAAAGCTATTGTTGTTATCAGGAACGTAACCAGGATTTTTCAAGCTGGGGGGTGGGCGTCAGTGCTTCTGCTTACAAAAACTTGTTGGTGCCAATACGATATTTAGTTAGAGTAACAATTTTGCTTCAAAATTTATTACATATTAAATAAATTACAATTGAAAGTTGTATTTCCTTGTTATTTATTATGTTGATTTTTTTATGATTTCAATACAAATTCTAAATGTTTGATATTTTAAATCATTCTTGATTTTAAATACAAATTCTAGTTGTTTGATAGTTTAAAATCGATTATTGAGCTTTAGGTCAGGTTAGCACAATTAATTGCTCTAACGAATTTTTTCCAAAGAAACAACAGCAACAACATTTTCAATATCAAAAGAAAAACATCACTAGCTGATTTTACCACCGGCGGGAATCGAACCCGAATCAAGAATGATTTAAACTATCAAACATTTAGAATTTGTATTTAAATCATAGAAAATCAACATTTAAAATAAATCTTTAAATTTTGTTTTAAATTACAATAAAAACCACCATCTATATTTATATTTTTTTTTGATCGTAAGAGCGACGTAAAAAAGCATAAAGATATTTTTACGAAAAAAATCCGTAAAAATCCAAAAATAAAAATTTTTAAAGTTTTTTTGAATTTTGTGCGAAAAAATGTGGAATTGTAGTCCCTGGTTTTAGGGTAAAAATATAATAAAAAACACCAAAAATTAAGAAATCCAATTTTTTAAAATTTGACCTAGCTGCTATTGATCAGTTGTGTTGTGCGTGTTATTTAATGTTTGATCTCAAGTGACCGAGAATTGGACTCCGAACGGTTTATAATCTCAAGAAGCTTTACATGGCAATTTTACTCTCTGAGGTCATTGTCTGCAGAGAGGTGACGACCGAACAGAAAAATTAATTCAATTGAAAAAACTTTCTGTCTGAGCTGGAATTGAACCCGGGCTACCGCGGTTCTTTAGCTTAGGGGCCACGCACTCTACCCACTAGGCTACTGCTGCCATATTATACAAATTATACATATATAAATTGATATTCCAGCATTTCTGTTTTTCGAATTTAGTTAATTTACTTAGTTAAATTTAATTTAGTAAATTTTAAACCTCTTTGCCACAGTTATTTGATTTAAATTACAATACATTTAAAAAAGTTAAAAATAAATTACAAAAGCTATAAATTTTTTAAGAAATAATTTTACTTTTAAAAATTATTTAAAATAAAAAATTCTGGGATTGATTTTGAAGCATTTCCTAAAAATTATCATGTCCGTTAAATAACAAAAAATAAAAATTCCGATAATTCACTATTTAAACAGTTGAAGTTTTTTATAAAACAATTAGTGTTATTTTGTTGAGATCGCAAAATATGGAAATTAAACCGAATTGAAGGCAAGATTCCACTGTTCGGGATATAAAAACTAGAGGAGCTCTTAAAAATGAATTCAGCTTAATACATTTTTAAGTACAAGTTCATTCATAGGAAAGGCTTTTACTCCTCCTGTATTACATTTTGCCAATTAAGTATCGGGAATTGTTCATTTAACAAGCCCGCTTAAAGAGTTTATCAAAATCCTTTTTGTCGCTAAGTTGGAACAACTGTCCTCTATACTGACGCTAACTGTTGTTTAGTTTGTTCTCAAACGAATTTTGCGGATTCAACTTCAGTTCTTGCAGCAAATTCTCTTTTATGGGTTCTATCGATTGAAAACAGGTACCTCAAAGTGCTAATTGGAAGAGATAAAGTCGGCCGGAGTCATATCAGCTGAATACATACATACATACAATTATTTTTTGGCAGATATTTTATAGTGCACCTCAAAAGAGGTAAAATTTATGACCAGGGCCTAATATTTTCCCCTCCCAACATTTCATTGGAATATGTCGACACCTTTTTGAAGGTTTCCCCTACAAAATATATAAAAAAAAAAACAAAAATATAGAAAATACCGAATTTCCCTTGCTATAGGAGTCAAAGGTTTAAGATGGTCCTATTATTTTTTTACTTTTAATATTTCTTTTCAATACACCTACCCTCTATCTGCCGCCCATCTATGGGTCCCCATATAAAAATACACAAAATGAAAAATGTGTCGAAAATAGTTCATATCCCTTTCGAATTCACCCCTAGAGGATTCAAATGTATGAGATAGCCTTATTATTTTTCAGACACACCCACTTCCATCTGCGACGCTTGCTCCCATGTGTAACGAATAAACGTTGGAAGGGGGAAAATAATAGTACTTCCTGATACATTTTCCTAATATAGCTAAATCAGTGCAATAGCCTTGATTTATTTTTCTTCTTTGTTATTTGTGGTGATTTCAATGTAAATTTACTATGTCGTGATAACACTTCTAAATTGTTTTGTGAAAATGTTTCCTCTACTGGATTGGCTTTAGTCAATGAAACTGTCCCAATGCGCTTTGCCAGCAATGCTAGCCCAAGTCTTTTAGATTACTTTATTGTGTCTGATCTTGCATCTGATCTATTATATGATCAACTGAATTTTGTGTCTGATCATGATCTATTGTTTTGCTGTATGAATGTTAAATTGTCTCGTAGTGGCAGCTCTGATATCTTTATATATCGCGACTTTAAATCGGTTAATTTATGGGCGCTAAACAATGACTTATGCCTCACATCTTGGAATGATGTATGGTTTGCAGAATCTGCTGATGACAAAGTAAATATGTTTACCAATATTGTAAAAAGTCTTTTTGAAAAGCATGTCCCTTTGCGTTCAGTTACGGTGAAAAATTCAGCTTGCTTGTAAACCATGGTTTACCACTAATGTGCAAAAATCTATTAAAAAACGTAACAAGCTTCACAACTTGTGGAAAAGGTGTCCGTCTGCGTATAATTGGGAAAAATGTAGAATTGCTAGAAATTTGTCAATTTGATTTATTAGGCAGTCTAAAGAAAAGTGTTCATCGAAATTAAGTGCTTCACTTAACTCAAAGGTGCTATGGAGGAACTTAAAAACAATGGGTATTGGTGAGAAACGTTCTGATGAGTGTAATGTCGATCCGCATATCTTAAATGATTTCTTTCTCTCGAACACAGTGTCTTCTCCTAGTAACAACATTATTTTCTCTGATAGTTCTGAGCACGAAAATTTCCAATTCTCCACAGTAAGTGTAAATGACGTGAGAAAGTCTGTAATAAAAATGAAGTCTGATGCAATAGGTGAGGATCATATTTCATTAAAATTCTTAAAATTTATTCTTCTGCATGTTCTTAGCCCCATTACAAATATAGTTAACCACTGTGTTACTACGTCTTTGTTTCCTTCTTCTTGGAAAGTTGCTGTTGTTATGCCGGTGGCAAAAAAATCAACTGCTAATGAGCCTAATAATTATAGGCCTATCAGCATACTATCTTGTCTGGCCAAAGTTTGCGAGGCTCTTATGGCATACCAAATTGAATCTCACGTTAGTGCTAACAACTTATTATACCCAATGCAATCTGGTTTTAGGGTTTTTCACAGTTGTGCCACTGCCACTCTGCCACTGTAAAAATACTAGATGATATAAGATCATATTATGGTGAAGGACATTTGACACTTCTTTGCCTTCTTGAAAGCATTCGATACAGCAACTAAAGTGTTTGTATGGTTTTAGTGATAGCGCTATACGGCTCTTAAATAGTTACCTGGAAAATCGGGTTCAGCGAGTCAGGGTTGGTAATAAATATTCTGAGTACAAAACTATGACTAGTGGCGTACCCCAAGGTTCAGTTCTTGGTCCCCTCCTGTTTGTAGTTTTCATAAATGACATATTTAGAGTCCGCAAATATTCAACAATGCATGCCTATGCAGATGATGTACAAATATATCTTTCCAATAGAGTTGGTCGTAAGATCTACGATTCTTCGTAAGATCTACGGACCGATCTGCGTCAATGGCGAGTACCGAATACGGTGGAATGATGAACTGTACGAGCTGTACGCTGACATCGACATAGTCAAGCGCATTAAAATCGAGCGGCTTCGCTGCCTTGGTCATGTTCAGCGCATGAAAGACGATGCTCCAGTGAAGAAAAAATTCGATTCGGTACCCAGCGGCGGTCAACGCAGAAGAGGACGACCGCATCTTCGTTGGAAAGACCAAGTAGAGGACAACCTGACGAAGCTTGGAATTTCCAACTGGCGGTTCCCATGATTGAATTCGGTTATATCTTTGCTAAGATTTGTCTGATCTGAATGATTTAGGTGTCATTCGAAAGATATTCAAAATGTTTTTAATATGAAATTAAAAAAAAAATATTTTTCTGCTTTAACAAAATGTAATTTTTCTGTAAAAGGAGCCAGATAGACTTTTATCAAAGGTTGTTTGCTGTATTCTGAAGTACATATTGATAATTTTCCTAATTTTTATAAAAAAAAGTGGCTCTGCCTTTTACAAATTGCACAATTATTATTTTTTTGTTTTTAATGATACCCAAATTATCCCGATCGGTCAAATATTAGCATAGATATAGTTGAATTTACATTAAGACTTCTTTTATTTTTTTTTATTTTTTTTTTATTTATAATGGTGTACATTAAGACTTGGTCTTTCTTAGTACTACATAAGATGTGGACAATGATATTTAAAAAGTAGTTTAAAACTAACATTAGATAAAAACTGTTTAAAACAACATTAAATCTATTATGATATGAAAACGATATTTTTAATAAACAAATTAAATTAAATAAAATAGTTAATCGATTATATATAATGATCTTAGTGGCTATATATTACTATAGAACAAAACTAGAAGGAGGTATTTTATAGAGAGAGAGAGAGAGAGAGAGAGAGAGAGAGAGAGAGCTAGGATTTGAGCACAGATAAGAACGTAACGTAACGTAAAGTCCCGTAAATTTTTCCTATTGTGTTGTTTATATGGTCAGTACAGGTCAGCTTAGTGTTGATTATAAATCATAGATCGGCACTCCATACCACAATTGTGGAAAACCAATTCACACAGACGCTTACGCTCTTTTGTATTTTGCGCTCTTTCGTTCAACCACACAGCGCAAAATATGTTATTTTGTTCATTCGCCTTTGAGCCAACGAAGTGAGAACATCGTGCGCTAAATGGAAGCTGAAAATATATGCGAAAAATTTTTCTTATTTAGGAATGCCTTTAATGAAATGCAATGCTTAATTTGTTACACAGCATTCAAAAGTCCAGGCAATAAAAGGCATTATGAACATTCTCATAATGAATTACCTAATTGGATAGAGTTGAAAAATATAGGATTTTTAGGGAAAAAGAGATTCTGTGTTACAAAAATTCAAGTTATGGCTTTCTGATATGGAAGCAACAGATAATGAAATGAACCATCTGGAAACCCAAAAGAAACTTAAAGTGACATTGTCAACCATAATATCTCTTCATATAGCAAAACATGGCAGACCTTTTACTGACGGAACTTTTATTAAGAACATTTGCACTGATATTTTGAATAAAAAAAATTATAAAACTGATGTTGTTCAATCCATTCCCTTGTCCGCGAGAACCATAGCTCGACGTATAGAACAAGTAGCTCACTCTATTGAGTTTGAAATTTTGAAAACGCTGAATAACTGCAAATATTTTTCCATATCATTAGATGAGAGCACTGATATTAACGATCTGTGTCAATTAGTAATTTGCATCCGAAGTGTAAGTTCTGATTACGTAGTTTTTGAATCAATGATCTCCAAGGAAACATTACATGGAAATGTTACGGGAAAAATTTTGTTTGATATTCTAAATGAAAACGTTTTCTCCAAATTAGATATGAGTAAATTAATTGAAGTGTGTACGGATGGTGCTAGCGTTATGGTTGGTAGAAATGATGGATTTGTGGGTCAATTGATAAAGCACGGGATCGAAATGTCATCTCTTCATTGCATCATCCACCAGGTTGCACTTGCTTCAAAGTTTTTGAGCACATTTCCTGCCATGAAAACAGCAGAGAAAATTATTAACACAATAAGAGGAGGACATCATTCTCTAACCCATAGGAAATTTGTTCAATTTCTTAAAAATACCGACGCCGAACATTATGACCTGAAAATGTTCACAGAAGTAAGGTGGCTCAGTCGTGGCGATTGCCTTTCCAGGCTTTACGATCTAAGGGATAAAGTAATGCAGTTTTTGAAAATCGAAAAAATAGATAATACTGAACATTTAATAGATGCTTTACAAGACAATAGCTTTAATTTGGATTTTGCATTTTTAACAGATATAACCAATTTCGTAATTAAGCTAAACCTTCAGCTTCAAGGAAAAAATAAGACTGTTTACAATTCATACAATAGCATTTTTGAATTCAAAACAACACTATTTTTACTTTTAGCTAATATTCAAGAAGAAAATTATTCAAGTTTCCCAAGAGCATCATTTTTTGAAAATATTACAAGCGAACAAAAGAATGAACACATTGACATAATAGAAACCCTTATAAATAATTTTGAAAAGAGATTTAAAGACTTTGAAAAAATGCAGCCGTTATTTAATTTATTTGAAAATCCTTTAAAATGTGATGTAACGAAGTATGAATTCCAGATTCAATCTGAATTGATAATTCTCCGAACCGAAATAGAAATGATCGATGAACAGCATATTGTAGAATTCTGGAAAACCATTGATGGCAGCTTTTACCCAAAACTAAAAGCAGTTTCTTACAAACTGTTAGCTTTTTATCCTTCCACCTACTTTTGTGAACAAATTTTTTCCGACCTGAAATTCATATGCTCAAAGCAGCGAAATAGATTAACTAATTCTCCTCTAAAAAGCATTCTTTTAATAAGAAACTGCGATAACAAAATTAACATTTCCGAACTTATTAATAACATACCTTTGCCATAGTATGTTTGAAATAGTTTCATTAAATCACTTTTGTGTGCAAGTGTACAAATTTTAAAATCATATGCAGCATACATTTTTTTCACTGCAGAATATTTGCTCTCACCAACACACACTCAGTTTGAGTTTTGCCGACCTCTGTTATAAATCCTAAATTTTTTGCCTTTAACACAAATTCGCTCCAATATATAAAGGAGGGATATCAACAAAGCATGAGCCACTCCTAGCAATGGGCAAAACCTTAGATTTCAAGGGATTAATAAGAAGCATGTTTGTAATAGCCCAGTTATTTAGCGAGGTTAAGTCATAATTCATTCTATAGGTCAAGTCTTCTAAGAGTCCAGTAGGTCGAGAGATATACAGTTGGATGCCATCAGCGTAAGCGTGCACAGATGCGTATTTACAAACTGAAAAAATATCATTTATAAAAATAGTGAAAAGTAGTGGGCCCAGGATGGAACCTTGAGGAACTCCAGTCTCAACTGGTCTAAGAGACGAATAAACGTTACCCACTTTAACCCTTTGCATTCTACCTTTCAAGTAGTTGTATATTAGATTAACAGCACTACGACTAAACTTAAAGTAGTTACATAGTTTATTGCAAAGAAGTGGATGATTGACAGAATCGAAAGCTTTAGAAAAATCAACAAGGCACAGCAGATTAAGAAAGTTCTGATCATAAGCAATTCTGATGTCATCAAGGATTTTAACTGCAGCGGTAGAACAACTGTGGCCAGTCCTGAAACCTGACTGAAACGATGAAAGCAAATTATTTAAATTAAGATGCTCCGAAATTTGGTCAGTCATGATACGTTCAAGGCAATATACTAATAGGTCTGTAGTCATTCGGTACAGAAGCAGAAGAAGATTTTGCTACAGACAGGACAATGGCAGCTTTCCATATATCAGGGAATTGGGAACTTGTCAAACAATGATTTATTAAGTGAGTGAAAGGTGATATAATATACGGCAAAACTAATTTAATAAACTTTATAGGCATTCCATCAGCCCCTATAGCATTTGAGTTAATTTTCACTATACACTTAGCCACATAATCCTCACCTACTGAATTAAATTCAAAGGATGGGAACACATTGCTACTTATCACCACTGGCAGCTCAGCACTGTTAGCACTACTTTCCGGCATATGATTTCCGCTAGCTAGGAAGAAGTTATTTAACACTTCACGATCTAAATTGCACTCACTAGAATTTTTAGTAAAAACTCTGTATCTTTTAATATTCTGCCATAGCAGTTTAGAATTTAAGTTGGGGTTCAGCTTAAAGTTAAAAAAAATTGGTCTTAGCTTGCCTGACCACGACAGTGGCATCATTTCTAGCTCTTCTAAAGTTTTCCCAGTTGGTAATTGAAGGATTATTTTTCCATTTAGAGTGAAGCCAATTCCTTAACCTAATGGCAACTAATACAGGATTCGTAAACCAGGTAACATTTTTTAAAAATCGATAACTCGAAAACTAATCGTAATATCGATAAATCTTTCCGTGAATCTTATTTACTCAATGAGCTCTTCAAAACTGCATATTCAGATCTTGGGGTCACGGAAATCGTAATCATGCCGCAAAAAAACCAACTCTATTTCTATTTTCAGTTTGCCGCTCACATTGCTCTCACTTCTGAACGAGAGAACTGGTGATTTTTTCATTAGGAAAATAAGAGCGATGCCCATTTTTCAGAACTTGTTTCTGACATTAAGTTGATATCGAATCAGCAGATAATGTAAGCAAAAAGGTCGAATTTTGACTACTCAAAATTCGAACTCTAGTAGAAAGAAATGCATATCCTATAGAATTTTAATTTAAATTCTTAATTTTTTAAAATTCAAAATAGTGAAATTTCGGTTTTAAAAATATTATTTTTAGGTACTAGAAAGTTTTGTTTTGAATAATTTAAAAATTTTTTTTTCAATTAATCATATTTGTATACATTTATTTCATATCTTCGAACACTATGGCGGTTTTAATCTCAAAAAGCTCCCCTTAGCTACGGACCTGGTTGTTGTTGTAGATGTTGTTGCCTTTGTTGTTGTTGTTATTAAGTAAAGCCTTGCACGCTATGTGAATTTGTAATACTAGCAGTGGTCAAACATTTGCTGCATACACTTAGGCGTGTACTTAGCATATGTTTGGCTAACTCTTCTCTGGTTAGCTTACATTAAGCTTCAATTTTAGTACATTTTTCAACACATTTCAAAACTCTTTTAATTTCAATTATTTTTAATTGCACCAATTTCAACATTTTCAAAACCTTGTAACTCATTCATAGTACATATCAAACTCTGCTCAAACGCCTAAAATTTCACCTGAAATTAGCAGTCGATGGACTGATGTTTTTAATTATGATGCATTTGACTATAATGTTTATATTGATGATAATGAAGATGATGATGATGATGTTGATAACGCACTTTGTCGCCGCATGGAAATTTTGGTTGCATTTGCTATTTACTGCCACTGCCGGATTTCCGGTTTGTTGTTTTACATTTATAATGATGCGATATGCCATTGGTGTTGGTATTGTAGGTGTTATTGAAAATTTTAGCTAGCGTAAATTTAAAATTTTTAATTTAATTAAATATTTAGCAAAATACACAGTTTATAAAACATTTTTGCAAACTATTTTGTATTTATTTGGTCGCACTTCCGCTTTAATAATGCAAATAATGTTAATATATTGTATATTTAGCATTACGCGATGGAAATTCATTGATTGATTGATGGTGTGCCTTGAGCGTTCGCGTACATTTTACTTATTAGATCATAACTATTTCCATAAATAGAGAATGTAGAAAAAAATAAATTATAAATGATTGTTTTTAAATAACGCATTTATGCATTTTAATATTGCTTATATTCTTATGCAAAAAATTTCTGAATTTTCAGTTTAATGTGGTTATAATTATATTTAAAGTAATATTAAAATATTAATGTAAAAACTAGAACTGCACTGCTTTGTCAATAAATTGCAACATATTATTTTTTAGTCTAAAATTAAGAAAAAGTGAAAAAATAAATGAATTTTTATTAATAAAAAACAAAGAGGGAGATATTATTTTTTGTAATTTTTTAAGATGTAGAAAAACAAAAGTCCAAAAAAATTTCGAGAGAAGTTTATGTTTCTTAAGTTTTTTTTAAGAGTTTGACAACACTTTACCTTTATATAAATGAAAAATATTCAATGCAACTCATTCATTGTACACCAATTTTCAACGATAAAAATTTGTTAGGAATATATTATAATCATTTCTTTCAAGAATGAAACGTGGTTTAGTTGTGAAGGTTAAATTAATTTGCGAATTTTGTGAATGGACGTTTGAAATATTGTCACTATTTTTCATCAGTTAAATAGCACTAAAGATAATATAACTATGGAGAAGAAGTACAGATATAATAATCAACGAAATCAATTTAGTTAAAATTGGATTTTCTACGCGTGAGTTTGTTTTATTTAAATTTTGTTTTAAAGTTTAAAGTCAAAACGTTTAAAGTCAAAAGTGAACCAACTAAGTAAAATATCCATAATTTTTGCTGCATTCCTATAAGATATATTTTATAGCATTATTATATTATTATTATATCAAACAAATTTATGTTGCAGATTTAATGCTTTAAGTAATTGATTTTAACTTGTTGCTTCTTTTGCTCAACTGAACTATTTTGTTCTCACTGAACGTCATTTTTGTTAAGTATATGTTTAAAAAAAAATAGTACAGATAAACCGGTACATGAAGCAAAATGCAGAAAAAAATCTAGCAGCTGCATGTTGCTTCGGTGTTGATGTGATTGCGTGTTGCTGTATTTCTAGCCGCAGCTGTAGCAGCAAAAGCAGCAGCAGGACCTGCAGCAATACAATAAGATTATAATTTTATTATCCTGTTGCATAGACACACAGACAGATGCACAAACACAGTTACACATAAACCGGGCGTCTTTCATAATAAGCAAGGACATCAAAGCGACTTCTTCCCTGAAGTAGCATCGAGTTCCACAACTGCTGCTTTTATACGTACTTTTTTTATAACTTGAAAGACGAAGAAAACCTTGCACTAAGAATTGAAAAAATAAGAAGAAAAGGAAAAAACACCAAAAAATATTTTTACTGTCATAAACATTTTTTTTTTACTTTTTTCTATGTTCTCTTACCACTTTTTACTCTTATTTGGTTTGTGCTTTTTCGTTTTTTCTGTTGCTTTTTTTCGCTTTTCTACGCTTATCAGTAACGTTTATCTTCTTGCTGCATTTCTACTTTTGTGTTCGGTCTTCAGTGTCCTTGTTCAGTTTGAGTCCTTGCAATAATTTTAATAGTAAATGAAAAACTTATAGCATTACGTGTTGCTTTTTTGTGTGCACTTCTTAATGCCGCTGCTGCTTTAAATTAACTTCAGATAAGAAATGAAGATAAAGTTAACGGGAATTAAAAAATCTAATAAAAAAAAAGACAAACAATTTCTAAAAGTCAGTTTTATAAATTGGAGAAATATACGTATAAGAAAAACGTTAACTGAAAATAAATTCTTGATAGTTAGTTTTCTATTTTGCTGCATTGTCTACTTGTTCTTCGTCTTCTTGCTCTGTAATGTCTTGACTTCTCGCTGTCTGACTTTTGTTGTTACTATTCTTGTTGTTGTTATGTTAACATCGAAAACAAATTATATAATTCTGTTAACTTTAAGCCTTGATTGAAACTTGTGAAAATTTATAACTTCTTTTGTTGAGGTCTTTTCTGTTAGATAAAAACGATTTTTATAATAAAGTGGTGATGGTGATAGTTTTGGTGGTAGTAAAAATGATGATAATGGTAATGGTAAGGGTAAGTGTAATGGTAACGGTAATGGTAGAGGCAGGCAATGGCGATGGCAATGGCAATGGTAATGGTAATGGTAAGGGTAAGTGTAATGGTAACGGTAATGGTAGAGGCAGGCAATGGCGATGGCAATGGCAATGGCAATGGTAATGGTAATGGTAATGGTAATGGTAATGGTAATGGTAATGGTAATGGTAATGGTAATGGTAATGGTAATGGTAATGGTAATGGTAATGGTAATGGTAATGGTAATGGTAATGGTAATGGTAATGGTAATGGTAATGGTAATGGTAATGGTAATGGTAATGGTAATGGTAATGGTAATGGTAATGGTAATGGTAATGGTAATGGTAATGGTAATGGTAATGGTAATGGTAATGGTAATGGTAATGGTAATGGTAATGGTAATGGTAATGGTAATGGTAATGGTAATGGTAATGGTAATGGTAATGGTAATGGTAATGGTAATGGTAATGGTAATGGTAATGTTAATGGTAATGGTAATGGTAATGGTAATGGTAATGGTAATGGTAATGGTAATGGTAATGGTAATGGTAATGGTAATGGTAATGGTAATGGTAATGGTAATGGTAATGGTAATGGTAATGGTAATGGTAATGGTAATGGTAATGGTAATGGTAATGGTAATGGTAATGGTAATGGTAATGGTAATGGTAATGGTAATGGTAATGGTAATGGTAATGGTAATGGTAATGGTAATGGTAATGGTAATGGTAATGGCAATGGTAATGGTAATGGTAATGGTAATGGTAATGGTAATGGTAATGGTAATGGTAATGGTAATGGTAATGGTAATGGTAATGGTAATGGTAATGGTAATGGTAATGGTAATGGTAATGGTAATGGTAATGGTAATGGTAATGGTAATGGTAATGGTAATGGTAATGGTAATGGTAATGGTAATGGTAATGGTAATGGTAATGGTAATGGTAATGGTAATGGTAATGGTAATGGTAATGGTAATGGTAATGGTAATGGTAATGGTAATGGTAATGGTAATGGTAATGGTAATGGTAATGGTAATGGTAATGGTAATGGTAATGGTAATGGTAATGGTAATGGTAATGGTAATGGTAATGGTAATGGTAATGGTTATGAAGTTTAATAGGTTGTAGGCTATTTTAAAATCTTCAGATCTTGAGACTGCAATAATTACAAATTTACAGGTATTGCGAATTTTTACAGGTAACGAAAATTTTTCTAAATGAGTCAGTTGACAAGTTATTTAATTTTTAGAGGCTGACTCAGAAAATTTTTGTGTTGTTTTCCTCATTTCTTTTCATTCTTGGCTTCCTTATCCTCACATAGAAGTACCACTTATTCAATGCACGCGTTCCAATTAGTGTGAACAATTACGCAAAAGTTTTTCTTTCTTTTTATCTAAATTTTCGAAATTACATTTAAAATTTGAGCAAACATTTTCAGTAAACTTATCGACAAATTGTTGACATTTTTTAGGAATTGAGCCAGCTGCAGACAACCAATGTTCAAAAACAAAGTTTAATGAGCGCGATATTTCAATACGCAATTACAAAAATTTGTTGGAACTTTGATATCTAAGTACAACAACGACAAGAACAAATAAAAACAAAACATATTTTTTTTTGAACAAAGAACACTCTCAACGGAACACGATTGGCAGTACATTTCACAACACAAGTAATGCTCTTTTTAGCGAAGATTACTCTACTTGACGATGTAGTAGAAGCCTAGTGGCAGAGAGGGGCAGTTAATTTGTGTTTTTCTGAAAACCTAAAATACCTATCTTTAAAGGTATTTATTTAGTCTTTATTATTATTACCGAATATTAGTACAATAAGAACTGGGATCTTTTGAAGTACAACAAAAATACATTCAATATGTTTTCTTATAATAACAACTAAACTTATAGATTAACATGAAATAACTTAACTAGAGTAACATTATTTGTTAAATTTGAATTTTTATATAAGCAATTAAGAGCAAAATAAAATATTAAATCAAAATTTATGAATTATGAATTAAGAGGTTTCAAGAGATGAAAAAAGAAAATAAAGAGAGAATATAAAAATTTAATTAGAGGAAACAAAAGTGAAGATAGATTGCCTAAAGGTACCTTTTCCAGTGATTTCTCTCAGTTCACGAGGCAGAGCATTCCACAGTCTGATGGCGTTGATGAAAAATAAACGAGAAGCGTTTAATGAAGTATGTCTGGGGACTATGAGCACATTACTTCTTCTAGAAAAACTATATTGGAGCTTATCATACAAGTAGGAGGGTTTTTTCTCATTGATGAGCTTATGCAAATAAACACAGTTTCGAGCATCAAGATATGAAAATAAGTTGCACCGAAGTATGGCATTCCTAAAGCTAGACAGATGGTCAAACTTACGCAAGCCATATACATATCGTGTAGCATAATTATAAGCAACCTGCAACTTCAACTAGGAGGATGAGTCGAGCCTACTATATACCAACTCTGCATAAGTTATCATAGGTAAGACCAACTGAATCACCAACTTCCGTCTAATATTGACAGGAGTCGCATAAGCAGATATTCTTAAATTACGCAGGACATAATAAACTTTTTTTACTACACTATTTACATGATCTGTACAAGACAAAGAAGAATTAATATAATAACCCAGATTTACAACTTTAGACACTACTTTAAGCTTATTTGACCCAATGAATAAGTCAGGGACATAAAAAACACAAGTTTTATTTTTACATATAGGTAGAACATACGATTTGACAGCATTTAATTGAGGGCAACTGCGTATGGCCCACTCAGAGATGTTATTGAGATCTTCATTCATTCTGCAACTGAGGTCATCAAGCAGCCCAATCCGTTGAGAGAAATAAAGTTGAACATCGTCAGAATATGCATGAATAGAAGCATGTTTGCATACAGAAAAAATATCATTTATAAATAACGAGAAAAGTAGAGAACCAAGTATGGAACCTTATGGAACACCACTTAATACCCTATTATACTGAGAAAACCTTTGGCCAACTTTTTGGAACCTATTACACAAATAGCTGGACAAGAGATTGACAGCACTGCCACAGAAACCAAAGAGACATTTGAGTTTTTGACACAAAAATGCATGATTGACTTTATCAAAAGCTTTGGAGAGATCGAGAAGACAAAGCAAAGTCATATTGCCTGCATCATATTCGGGTCTTATATCATCTATCACCTTAACCACAGCAGAAGAACACCCGTGCCCAGCACGAAAACCAGATTGAAATGGGGAAAACAGATTTTTTTCAAGTAAATATACACTAATTTATGAAGTTGTATATGTCCAGACCCAATTGTCTCTCTGAAGATTTATGTGCAAGAGTTAACGAAGATTTAAATTTGTTGGCAAATTGGGCCAAAGCTAATATGCTGGAATTGAACCCTCTTAAATCGTATGTGTTACCGATTTCACACCTTATATGAATCTCGATGTTCCCCCTATTTTCCTAAATGGCGTTGAGCTAAAATTTGTAAGAAAGGCTACTAATCTCGGCTACCAAATAAACTCGTCGTTGTCCTGTGAAGATCATGTAAACTCCTGCGTTAGTAAAATTTATTATGTTCTCAGAAATCTTCGGATGACTGCTGCGTTCGTACCTGTTGAAACTAGAAAGAAGCTTGTCTTACTAACAACTGTAATACAACTGTCTTACAACTGTCTTACTAACTTGCCAATATTTTCTTATGCGGAAGTCATTTATAGCAAACTTGACTCGAGATCTATGCACAAAATTTAAGTTGCATTTAACAACTCTACACGCTATGTTTATGGTCTTCGGAGGTATGAGCATATAACACCCTTTAATAAACAGTTATTAGGCCGTAACTTGCTCAGCTATCTTGAAGCAAGAAATTGCATTTTCTTACATAAGGTCATCCACTCTCGTTGTCCAAGATATCTATTTGAGAAGATAACGTTTTGCAGGTCAAACAGAAGCATGAACCTTGTTATTCCGAGGCATAACTACCTAAACTCTAGCCGATTGTTTTTCGTTAGTGCCACAAGACTATGGAATTCACTTCCAAGAAACATTAAAACAATTTCCAACCCTAAGCACTTTAAGCACTTAATCTTCACCTATTTCTCTTAACTCTATCTCTCCTGTTTTTGTTCTTGTTATCCTTTACTAAAACTTAAATTAATTTTTAATTACTTTCTTAAAATTTTTTTACTTCAATATAAATTTTTTGGCATTATTATCTTAATAATTTTTATATACAGTGGCTCACAGCTTATTTTATGCAGTGCATACTTTTAACTTTAGGGCTCTATAAAAACAAAACTAACAGGAATACAAAAGATAATATGGTGTCATTTAAAAGAGCAAAATGTCTAGTTAAATAAAGGTTTTTCATTAATTGTGAATACATATATTTAGTTGTTTAAAAAAATAACAGAACAGAAAATACTGCTGAATTTCATCTCACAGCTTATTTCATGCAGTCACTTCTCTCTGTTACGGTACTCTAATGCTGCGCTGTCTAACGGTACTTTCGTTAGCTATTCCTTCGTTCTGTTTCTATAATTGCTTTGTGTTAGCTTTTTGGTCTGATTTTATTGCTTCAAGTGTCTGCTTCTATGATTATTTAAAATAGGAGCGCGCACAACGCTACAACAACGAGAATTGGTTATATACTATTTTAAAAATAGCAGCTCTCAGCGAAAAATGGCTGAAATGGTTAATATCAATTCCTCTACAGTGCAAAAGATCATCGAGCGCTTCGTCCATAAGAATCGATTGCACAATAAGAGCAAAGAAGCACCAAACAAAATTTTTAATGCAACAGACGTGTGGCATATTGTACGGAAGATCAAGGCTAACCCGAGACTCTCAATTCCGAAAATGGCTTTTGAAGTTAAAACTGACCTGAGCAAATAGTGAAGTACTGAAACTATTCAACGTGTCTTGCGCAAAAAAACTTTCATGGCTGAGTAACACGAAACAAGCCGTTTATTAGCCCAGAAAACAAATTATCCAAGGCCCCGGAGTACTGGAATTCAGTTATTTTTGCAGATAAATCGAAGATCAATTTATTCGGTTCAGATGGTATGTGCTATATGTGGCGAAAACCGAATACCGAGGTCAACAAAAAAACTTAAATCAAACCGTGATACATGGCGGTGGCAGGGTCATGGTTTTGGCCTGCATGTCAGCTGCTGGTACTGGGAAGTTGGCGTTTATTTAAACAACAATGGACAAATTCAAGTACCTACAGATCCTGAAGAACAATTTGTTGCAGAGTGCAAAGGTTCTGGGTATAAAATTGAATTTCTGATTTTACCAGGATGACGACTGACTTGACTTAGGTGGCCATAGCAACCCGTCGTCGGGTTTCGGCCGATCTCATCAGCTCTCGCCAGGCGCCTCTGCTTCGCGCGCGCCTTCTCCAATTGGTTTCGCCAAGCGCGGTTAGGGCTTCCTCGACCTGGTCAATCCATCGGAGGCATTGTCTCCCTCTTCGTCGTCGGCCTTCGGCCTTCGCCTCGAACACCTTTTTCGCTGGAGCATCGTCATTCATACGATGGACATGACCTAGCCAGCGTAATCGCTGGATTGCGATACGCTGAACTACTTCAATGTCGTCGTATAGCTCATACAGCTCGTGGTTCATTCGTATGCGATAGTCGTCGCCAACTCGAATAGGACCGAAGATTTTGCGAAGAACTTTTCTCTCAAACACCCCAAGAGCGGCTGCGTCTGCTTGCGAGACAACCCATGCCTCAGCGCCATAAAGAAGCACAGGTATAATGAGCGTCTTGTAGAGTGTCAGTTTTGTCGATCGAGAGAGGGCTCTGCAACGTAATTGCTTACTAAGCCCGTAGTAGCACCTATTAGCAATTGTTATTCTTCGCTTTATCTCCAGGCTGACATCATTATTGCTGTTAATGGCGGTGACAAGGTAGGTAAATTCCTTGACCACTTCAAAGTTATAGTTGCCTGTTGAAACGTGAGAGCCTAGCCGCCCCGCTCCCCTGCCAGCAGGCAGCATATACTTCGTTTTACCCTCGTTTACCGTCAAACCCACCTTGGCTGATTCTTTTTCGATAGCGGTGAAAGCAGCAGTGACATCTCTCTTGGTTCTACCGATGATATCAATATCATCAGCATACGCAAGGAGCTGAACACCTTTGTAAAAAATGGTGCCATTGCGATGCACACCGGCCTTTCGTAGGATCCCCTCCATGATGATGTTGAAGAGATCGCAAGATAGCGGGTCGCCTTGTCTGAAACCTCGTTCAGTATGGAAGGTTTCGGAGAGGTCATTTCCTACCTTGACGGAGCTGCAAGTATTGCTCAACGTCATCCTGCAGAGTCTTATCAACTTTGCAGGTATACCGAACTCAGACATTGTTGCGTATAGGCAATCCCGCCTCGGGCTATCGAACGCAGCTTTATAATCGACAAAGAGATGATGCGTGTCGATTTGCTTTTCGTGGGTTTTCTCCAGGATTTGGCGCAGTGTAAAAATCTGGTCTATGGTGGATTTACCAGGTCGAAAGCCACACTGATAAGGTCCAATCAGTGTTTTTGTATACGGCTTAAGTCTTTCACATAGTACGCTCGAGAGGACCTTATATGCGATGGAAATAAGACTGATACCTCGGTAGTTGGCGCAAATTGTCGGGTCTCCTTTCTTAAGTAAGGGACAAAGCACGCTGAGATTCCAATCGTCGGGCATGCATTCCGCTAGCCATATTTTGCTGATGAGTTGATGCATGCACCCTATCAACTCATCGCCGCCGGCTTTAAACAGTTCAGCTGGCAGGCCGTCAGCACCCGCTGCTTTGTTGTTTTTGAGGCGCTGGATAGCAACTCGAACCTCGTCATGGCTAGGTGGTAGAACTTCTACTTCGTCATCGTCGATTGGTTGTGGCGAACTGCATTCTCCATGGGCGGAGTTGGTGGGATCATCGCCCGTAAGCAGATTGGAAAAATGCTGTCTCCACAATCTCAGTGCGCACTGCGTATCTGTAACCAGATTTCCATTCCCATCTCTACAAGTGGATGCTCCGGGCTTGAAACCTTGGGTTAGACGCTTAACCTGTTGGTAAAATTTTCGTGCATCCTTCTTGCCTTTGTACACCTCAATTTCTTCACGCTCACGCTTTTCTTGCTCCCTTTTTTTTTCGTCTGAAAAGGCGTCTCTCTTCCTTCCTCTTTTCACGATATTTTTCTCGCACGGTTCGCGTTGTAGCTGACTGCAGCGTCTTTCTGTATGCGGCGTTTTTTGCTGCCGTCGCGTCGCGACACTCCTGGTCATACCATTGGTTCCGAGGTTGCGGGCGCCGGAAACCAATCACTTCATCAGCGGCAGCGCGCATGGAGTGGGAGATGTGCGCCCAAAGTCCATCGGCATCATCGTGTTGTGAGGTTGGTTGGTTGAGCTTAACCGAGAGTTGAGCGGAGTAGGCCTCAGCTGTCCTTTGTGATTGCAGCTTAGCGACGTCTAGCTTTCGTTGCATTCCTGTGCGTATGTTCTTTGCATTGCATAACCGCATGCGGATCTTGGCTGCAACAAGAAAGTGGTCGGAGTCGATGTTCACTCCCCGAAATGTACGCACATCCAGAACGCTAGAAGCGTGCCTTCCGTCGATCACAAAATGATCAATTTGGTTTCGTGTTTTTTGATCAGGGGACAGCCAGGTGGCCTTATGGATGTCGAGGTGTTGGAATCTGGTGCTACTTACTACCATGTTTCGTGCCGCGGCGAAGTCGATCAGTCTTAGACCGTTGTTCGTAGTGGCCTCGTGGAGACTGAACTGACCGACAGTGGGGCCAAAGACGCCTTCTTTTCCGACCTTTGCGTTAAAATCGCCGAGGACTATTTTTACGTCGTGGGCCGGACAGCGATCGTACACGTCCTCTAGGCTCGCGTAGAAAGCATCCTTGGCGGCATCGTCCTTTTCCTCCGTCGGGGCGTGCGCGCAAATTAAGGTTACATTAAAAAATTTCGCCTTGATGCGTATCGTCGCCAACCTTTCGTTCACTGGTGTGAACCGAGAAACAAGGTGGCGTAGTTTTCGTCTTACGACGAAGCCGCATCCGAATTCGCGCTTCTCCGCATGGCAGCTGTAGTAAATATCGCAGTCTGCTCGCTTAGAGCAGCCTTGCCCTTTCCATCGCATCTCCTGGATGGCGGTGATGTCAGCCTTTATTTTTGCGAGGGCTTCCGCCAGTTGGATAGATGCACCTTCTCTGTAGAGAGTCCGGACATTCCAGGTGCATATCCGTAAATCATGGTCCGTTTTTCGTTTGCGGTGGTCGTCAACGTGTATGGGGTTATCATCCGAGGCTGGTTCGATTTTCATTGGGAAATTTGATAATGTGACGGGACCCAAACCCTGTGCACATTCCAGGATTAAGGTCTATGAGAGACCCCTCAAGTTTTAAGTCTAGAGAAAGACAAGGGGGGGGTTTGGGCAAGGTGCTTTTAAGGCGACACCGACTCGCCTTGTCAGTGCCAGTTGCGGGCTCTGTGGGGTTTTTGTTCAAGACGCAGCGCTGCCCAGCACTACGACCTTCCACAACCTAGCTGGTCACCCGCTGCATTGTGACCCGATGTGCAGGATGACGATCAAAAGCATAAAGCGGGTATTGTGCAAACCAGGCTAGTATACAACTGCCCACAATTGATGACACCGGCAGCACAGTTGCCAGACCTTAATGTTATTGAAAATGTGTGGTCTTTATTGGAAAATAACATCCAGAAAATTCAAATTTCAAACAAAAACCGCCTGAAAGAGATATTGAAAACGAAGTTTTTCGCCAACTATCACTCAAAAACTGGTCGCATCAATGCCAAACCACCTTAATTCCGTTGTGGACAACAAGGGCCATCATACCAAATAATAAAAATATCAGATATCATTAATTAATACGAAAAATTTATAAATAACAAGTGACTGCATAAAATAAGCTGTGATATGAAATTAAGCAGTATTTTCTGGTTTCTTTGTTTTAAGCCAACTTAATATATATATTTACAATAAATTAAGTTAATTTAGTAAACTAAACATCTTGTTCTTGTAAATGATTCTATATTATTTTTTTCTATTTCGTTTCGTTATTATAAAGCCCTAAAATTGAAAATATGCACTGCATAAAATAAGCTGTGAGCCACTGTATGTTTGAAACAGTTTTCTTTAGTATTTTTATCCTCGAATAATTGAATTGTATTCCGTTTTATATGATGACTCAGTAAAATAATCTAAAATTTTTTGAATTAATATCTTTATAATTACTTTAGTAATTATAGTAATAGTTTATTATAGTTTATTTAATTAGTTGTTATCTTCTTTTATATGCGGCATGTAAAAGATTTAAGTCTTAAATGTCAACAATTTGTCTAAATAAATAGTAATAATAAAAAAAAATTTGTTGAGCAATAAGCTTTTCGCATACCTTTGACAACGGCGATAGTATACTTATTGGTCTAAAATCATTTGGTCCGGCTGGGTTATGCTTTTTCGCTACCAGCAGCACAATTCCAATTTTCCACAAATCTGGAAAAGATGACGTTACAAAACAATGATTTATAACATGTGTAAGCTGGCGTATAATGTGAGGAAGTATTAGTTTGATGAACTTAATTGGAATTCCATCTTCACCTATGGCATTTGACTTTATCTGCGATATACAGTTTCCAACATCAAGTTCAGTAACCGGATCAAAATTAAAAGATTGTGGCACTGTGGAAATAAAACAAGGGAGCAGGTTGTTATTATTAGGAACAGTATCAACAAAAATATTATTTAGAGAATCAGGGTCTAATGTGCATTCCGCTGTGATCTTACTGCACACCCCAAGTTTTTTTATATTATTCCACAAAATTTTAGTTGGAATAGAGATTTCAAGTTTAGCAGAAAAGTAGCGAGTTTTAGCCTGTCTTCTTATTAGAACAGCTTCATTACGCGCAAGTCTATAGATTTCAAAGTTATCTGATGAGGGTATTTTCCTCCATAATTTGTGGTATTTATTTCTTTTTTTGATAGCATTAAGAACATGCTGAGAAAACCACGGACAAGAGACATTTTTTACACTAATTGTACGTAAAGGGACATGTTTATCGAAAAGATATTTTATAGGCTCTAAAATGGAACATAGTTTGTAATTGACAGTACTTTGATTCCAACAATCATTGAAAGAGATGAGAGACATATCATGAATAAGGGACGGATAGTTAATTTTCTTAAAATCACGGAACGAATAAGAATTTGAAAGAGCATTACGAGATAGATTCAAACTTAAAGAACAGAAAATTAAGTCATGGTCAGAGATGAAAAAAATTTGATCAAATAACAAAATCGTTAAAACATCCGATACAATGAAATAGTTAATAAGACTAGGAGTAGTATTATAGATTAATTGTTTAGAAATGTCATTAGATAAGATATTGACATTAAAGTCACCACACAGTAACATAAAATCATAATCCAGGATACAGTTAGACAACACAGAAAATAAAGGGTCAGCAGGATGACATTTACTTGGGTTATATACACATGACAAAAGTATTTTAGTATTGTTGCCCGAGATACATAAATCAAGAAATTCAATTCCAGGTCCGTTCGATTTACCTACAACTTCAACGTTTAGATTTGTTCTACAATAAGCTGCAACTCCTCCACACTTTTTTCCATATCGATCATTTCAAAATAACTTATAATTATTTATGTCACAGGTTGCTTCACAAATATCACTGCACAGCCACGTTTCTGATATACATATAATATCAACTGCAGAGTCTTCGAAAATATATTTTATGTAGTCTAATTTAGCAGTATTTAAGCTACGTGCATTAAAGTGCACTACATTAAGTCCACCATACTGCTTACACAATACCTGAATTAAGGTCTTGTAATTTTCACCATCACCACCAAAAGACGAACGACTAGAGCCAGACATGGACAAAATTTATAGAAAAACTACCTTTAGACAAATAGAAAAAGAAACAGAATAAAAAGAAGAAAACTAAAGCTAGAAGAAGATAACATAGAAAACATATGGTTTTAAAAATAATATATATAAATAAGAGAAGTTTCATTGACAATCGCAGTAACAGGAGAGCTATCGCTCTATCGCTGATATTTTTAGATTTTTTGGCCTATGCGCCGAACCACTGTGCATTGCTATATGCTGAGTACTTTCAAGTACTTCCATTGAATGTCCTTTAACAGAAACTGGCGATAAAAAATAAATATTCAACACATTTTGTGGACCTTTCGTTATTAACCGACTTCAAAAAGGAGGACGTTCTCAAGTTGGTTGTTTTCTTTGTTTTTTTTTTTAAATGTATGTACATCGATAACTCCTAAAGTACTAGCCCGATTGCAGCAATTTTTTATCAATAGACAGAGACATTGGACGCGGAGGTGCCCGTCTAAAAAAGTTTTCACAATAAGTTTAAAATTAATGTTAAGTCTTCAATCTGTAATTCTCAAGGAACTAGAAGCGAAGGCAGTTTTCTGATTAAAGTATGTAAGCTACACTCTAACAAAAATTCACGAGAATTAACTAAATAATTGTTGGCAACTGATTGCCTATATTAATTCCCATAATCCCATAGAGCAAAATTATAAATATTTAGCGTGAATCCTCTCACCTACAATTATTTCTTTCGCTCTCTTGTAAAAACTCTCTTCTAAAATTATTTCTTCCAATCTTGTCTGCGATTATAAAAAAAAGCTAGAAATGCGTGAAGTCTCTCAAGTAAGTTTTGAACATGGCAACAACAACAACTCTGTATAGAGTCTATAACTCAGCAGAAGGCGCTACTCTTTCCTACTTCAGCAGGCTTGAGTAATTAAGCTGTGACCAATCTACTGTTTAAGTTGTATATAATTTGACACTTGTTCGAATAAACTCTTTGAAAACATATGACGTTAAAGCAGAGGTGTTTATTTAAGGGCAAGCATAAAATACCGCTGCTGGGGCGTTTTTAAGAGTATCTGAGCGAGAACACGCTGAAGTTGTGTGAAAATTAGGGAAAATATACATATTTTAAGACTCTCTGAGCGATAACACGCTGAAATAGCGTAAAAAGTAGAAAATATACATATTTTAGAATTCCCTGAGCGAAAACACGCTGGAATAGCGAGAATAGTAGAGTAAATATACATATTTTGGAAAAAGACGCTGATTTTCAGACAAAATTGAAAAAACTCACTGCATAGCGTGGTTTTTTTACAAAATTGTCAATAAATGTCGTGAAATTTCACAACATTTACTGTAGAGATTTTTCAATCAGTTTTTAGAGTGTACATGGGGTCATTCAATATAAGTTAATACAAAATTATATATAAATAGAAAAATAAATTAAAATGAACTATAAAAACTTAGGTATTTAGTTACTAGATTATTAAATTAAAAAAAGAATTCTCATCGTGATAGGACAGATCAAAAAGCCACGATTCCGTCTGTTTTAAAAAAGCATATTAATTACGAAGGCACCTTAAATTGCTTGGGAGCAGCGTTGCCATATGATCCAGCGTTACGATTTTAATACTTGAATCCGACGTTCCGATATTTGACCAAAATTCTTCAAAATGTTACGATTTCAGAAAAAATAGATCCGGCGTCCGATTTTGCATATATTTTTATATACATATATACATGAAAAGAAAAAAATTAGTATAATAAAATTGATGGCAACTTTAAAATAAAAAGTTGCGATGGTACTCCTGCATTTCCAATAATGGGAAAATTTATTTTTGAATTGTTGAGCTTACCGAATTCCTCAGCTAACATTGAGCGAACTTTTAGTCAAATAAATATTAATAAAACTAAAATTCGCAATAAATTAGAATTATATACAATGGAAGGAACTCTAAATACAAAAGAATATCAGCGTATGAAATATTTAAACTGTTTCCGTCTTGAAATTAATAAAGAATTGATAAACAAATTTTATAAAGCAATGTATATATGACTTCGAAAAAATGATATTTTTTTACACATATTTTTTTCACTAAATTTAAATTTTTTTGTAGTTTTTACTGGCTTAAAACAACAACACTTTTTCGTTAATTTACTTGAAGCAAAAGCGTTACATTTATAGAATTAAAATTGAAAAATTATGTATTATAGCTCTATGCATTTCATTTTTACCGATTTAAGAGATCTACATTAAACCAAACTGTGTTGCAAATGTATTTTTAATTTCGTTTTTAATCTTTGTTTGTGTGTTCAAAAATATTTTCAAAATGTAATTAATTATAATTTATTTTCTTTATTCATAATGATGCTTGAATTGACTTTTGAAAAAAATGTGATTTATTTAAATAAATAAACCTCAAATATACGTCATACGTCTAATAAAATGCAATATTTTATTCGTCTTCTTTGTTGTAAAATGCGACTGAAAATTTCTTAGTTCTTGTTTTCAGAGTTTCACAAATCCGATGAGAAATCCGACGAGCAGAGTGCAAAAGTTACGCTGTAAAATTTTTTTTCATGGCAACACTGCTTGGGAGGCGGTTGAACAGCCTGGGTGCTATAGACGTATAAGACGACAAAAAGTGTTGCAAGTTATGAGGCGGAACTTGAGACCTGCTAAGGTGATTTATTCTTAGGTTATAATTTGCATAACATCTATTCATCAGATAGCCAGACCTATAAAGAGGATTTACTTTATTACTATGCGTACCTCCCCAACATGCTAGGCCATATTCTAATTTCGAATGAAAAATGCCATAGTAAATACATGCTAGCAATTTTTCAGAACAACAATTTTTTAAATGATACATCGGTCTGGTTACAGTGAGTAGATATTTCTTTAGAGCGGCTGTGTGATCAATCCAATTCATTTCCAATCGATTATTAATTCAAGATATTTTAAGCTTTTAACGCAGTCGATGCGAAAGCAATTTGTGGAACAAGAACCGGATTCAATATAAGTGTGAATGTTATTTTGTGAACCACAAATATCTTAACAAACTGAATACTTTTCACAGTTTGCGCAGTGAAACGTGAAGTTGTTAAAACCAGCTTCTTTACAACCAACATTAAAAATCATGAGTTTTGTTTTGTCACTTAGAACTAATTTGTGATTAGTGAATTATGAATGTCTTATGATTTCCAAATCGCTTTTAACTGCAATCATAACGTTAAACACTGTATCGCAGGAATATGAACAAGCCATATCATCTGCAAATGCGATTATCTAGCTAGAAAATTTTTGAGACAAAATAGCATTAATAAATATTAAAAACAAGATAGGACCCAAAACTGAACCTTGAGGTACACCAATGTTTATTTCTCTTAAAGAACTAAGATGATTGAATATTTTCACTCTTTGTACTTTGTTTGATAGATATGAACAAAACCATTTATAAGTATTGCTTCTAAAACCACACTTGTATAATTTTTTCAGCAGAATTTTCTGATCAACTGTCTCAAAAGCTTTGGTTATATCAATAAACAGAGCTGCTGATATCTTTTTGTGATATAAGCTTGAATATATATTTATTTGTATATATTTTATTTGTATTTGAGTTATATATATTGTTGGCAAATAAGATTAAATCTTTTGAATGCCACATAGATGATGGAAATAGCAACATTATACTTATATTATAAAACTAACTAAAACTAACTTAAACTAACATCAAAATTTATGTTGTACATGTTAAAAAGACAATATAGTATTTAAGAATTGATGACAATTAAAACTGTATAACATAATGTAAAGCACTTCAAAGTTAATCAAGAGAATAAAGCAAAAGAATAGAAGTTAAAGGAGAGAAACATAGAAAGAAATATTAGGTTTTTAAGAAAAATGTTCGAAAACTAAATGCTTAAAGGTATTTCTATTAGTAATATTTTTAATATGTGTGGGTAAAGAATTCCACGATCTGATTGCGCTTACAAAAAACAATCTACTGGAGTTGATGAAATTATATCTGGGAATTAAAATGTTCATGCCTCTGCTAGATCTACAAAAAGATAGTTTTTCGAACAAGTAGCTAGGGCTCTGTGTGATAATTATTCTATGCAGGAACACACAGCTTCTTACTTCGAGATGATTTAATAGGCCTCTTCCAAGTAATTGTTTCGAAAACATAGTTACATGGTCATATTTCCTTAGGCCATAAACGTAGCGAGCAGCATTGTTAAAGGCAACTAAAAGCTTATGCGACGACCGCGAATCAAGCTTGCAATATACTGCTTCCGAATAAGTAATTAAAGGTAACAAGAGCTGCAATACCAATTTTCGTCTAATTTCTACGTTCACAAAATTTTCAGTTATTCGCATGCTTCGTAGGCCAAAATAAACTTTTTTAACACAAGAGTTAAAATGATCCTCACATGAAAGAGTTGAATTTATTATATAACCGAGGTTAGTTACTTTGCTAACCAAATTGAGCTTCACGTTATTGAGAAGAATTGGAGGCAAATCTTGAACACAAAACCTATTTTTCATTATTGGTAAAACATGTGATTTTAAAGGGTTTAACATGAGCAGATTATTCTTTGCCCATTCAGCTATCATGTTTAAATCCTCATTAACTCTGCCACAAAGATCCTCTATCAGACCGATTGGCCTGGACATATACAACTGGAGGTCATCAGCGTAAGCGTGCATTTTAACGTGCTGACACCTGGTGAGGATGTCATTGGAAAACATTGAAAATAACAATGGGCCAAGAACTGAGCCTTGCGGCACCCGGCTACCTATAGTTTTAAGTTCTGAAAAATTTGACCCAGTTTTAACCTTTTGTGATCTACCAACCAGATAGTTATGTATTAGACGAACAGCAGCTGCAGAAAAGCTAAAATTTTGCAAAAGTTTTCTGCATAGTATTGAATGATTGACTATATCAAAAGCTTTTGTAAAGTCTAGCAAAAAAAGTAATGTAATGTGACCCATATCATACGGAACTCTGATATCATCAAGTATTTTGACCATTGCAGTCGAACAGCTGTGACCAGGCCTAAAACCAGACTGAAGATTAGACATTAGTCCAAAAGTGCGCACATGATTAGAAATCTGCTCGGCCATGAGCGACTCACAAACTTTAGACAAACAAGATAGCAGACTTATTGGTCGAAAGTCGCATGGTTGGCAAGCGAATAATTTTTTGCAATGGGAATTATAATTGCTACTTTCCAAGCTTCAGGGTAGCATGAAGAAGTGAAGCAATAATTTATTATATGGGTGAGCGGGCCAATAACGAAAGGCAACAAGATTTTAATAAATTTAACTAAAATATCATCCACCCCAGAGGAATTTGATTTGATTTTTTTCAGGCAGCGCGCTACATCTAGCTCATTTACTGCATTAAAATAAAATTCATTATAATCATTATTTACAGATACAGTAATGCTACTATCAACAACATTGAGTTTGAGTTATCACATGAGGAGTTAGCAACAAAATATTCATTCATTATATTTGGGTCAATCTTGCAGCTTTCAGATTGTTTTTTGCATACTCCGATACCTTTCAAATTGTTCCACAGCTGTCTTGAGGGCAGTGAGGGATCAAGCTTTGACATAAAAAAACGTAGATTTAGATAATCTAGAATAAGATATTAGTGCAAAAGTTTAAAAGAGCATCTTCAGTGGACATACCTGGTCTAAAACCAAACTGATTATTATTGAAAAACGTGTATTTATTCAAAAATTTTAGCATTCATGTCTTAACGGCATTTTCAAAGATTTTGGAATATGTTGAAATGATCGAGATTGGTCTGTAATTATTTAAATTGGTTTTATCTCCTTTTTTAAAAAGGGGAATTACTTCAGCTTTTTTAAGATAATCTGGAAAAATTCCTGCCTCGATACTTTTATTGAATAAATGACAGAGAACATCTGCAACTTTGAACACTATGTTTTTAATAAATGTGCTAGAAAAACTGTTTTCAGTACAAGAGTTCAAAAAAGAAAGTATTATAAGGATATTCTTCCTTATCTAGATAATTGCATGAAATGAACTGCAAGCCATTGTCAGAAACCACAGCATTTCCAATGTTTAAAAAAATATTCATTAAAGATATTTGCTTTATCGTCTTGATTCGAAATTTCATTGTAATCAATTTTTAAATTTGGAATGCTAATAACTTTTTTATTTTTATTTAGAATGTTATTTACTAGATCCCATTCTTTTTTAACGTTTCCCTTTATTTTATTGAATTCATTTAAATAAAATTTATTTTTAGCTATAACAGCCTCCTTGGAAATTTCTTTGCAATAAATTCTATAGTTTATTTTCATGGATTTTTAAATACTTTTTTAAAGCCTCTTTTTCAGTGTTATTTTTTAGAGTAACTAAGCGGTCATCACTGGGCTAAGCCTTTTTTATTTAAAACTGTGTGCATGACACTTTTTGTACAGTGACCAACATGTTGCGTTAAAGTTTTGATAAAATTATCGAAAGCTATTGATGTATCAGATTTATTGTATACGCTACCCCATGATTCATATAGAAGCATATTCTTCAACTTGAAAAAATCTGTTTTATATGTTGCATAAAGCTGTTGTGTATTTTAATTTTATTCGTTCCAATTTATTCAAAATTAATACAAGCTAAACAATGATCCGATATATGAAAACCACAACCTATTTAAATGCACAAAAATATGATCAATTCATGTTCAGAAGAGTTTGTTATACGAGTTGGTTGATTTATGCAACATTCAAGACCATATGAGGATAGCAAGAACAAGTAGTTGTCCACAAAAACTGAAGACTGTAAAATATCTATATTAATATCGCCTAAAACTATCAGATGATCGGATTTATCAGTTGATAACAAATCAAAGTGGAAACAAAGTTGATAACAAATTAAAGGACACAGAAATTAGATACAGGGGTAGTGATAATTTTGAAAATTTACGGTGAAGAAAGTGGGTATTTTTATACACAAGGGCGTGGATATATAAGAAAAATACTGTATCTCAGTTAATATTGACACTAGGGTACTGGAATTTGGTACAAGGGTAAGAACATTATAACAAATTACGGTCAAGAAAGGGGGCGTTATTGTACAAATGGGTGTGGCAGTATAAGAAATACACTCTATCTCGAGTAAAATGGACACTAGGGTAATACAATTCGTAACAAGTATGTGTAGAATTATTAAAAAAACACTATGAAGAAAGTGGGCGGTAATAGATAAAGGGCGTGTCACTTTTAGAAAAACACTGTATCTCTGTTAATATTGACAATAGGGTACTGAAATTTAGTACAGGGGTAGGCACAATTATTACATATTATGGTCAAAAAAGTGGGCGTTATTCGACAAAGGGCGTAGAAATCTTAGAAAAGCAGAAATTCGGTACAAGAATAGGTGAAATTATAACAAAACACAATCAAAAAAGTAGGCGGAATTTTTAAAGGGCGTGCCACTATAAGAAAAACACTGTACCTTGAATATTGACATTAGGGTACCAAAATTCGTTACAAGAATGGGCAAAACTGTTGTCATAATCTCTAAAAAGAAAGAAATAAAAACTTTTTAACAAAAAAAAAAAAACAAAAAAAAAATCCAACTTCAAAATCACCACAAAGTAAAAAATAATTTCAAATTACTTTTCACATTAATTTTGGTCAAATTTGATAATTTATTTATATATATTATTTAATTGGAAATCTATTATTTTATTCCTTTATTAAATAATTACAACTTAATACAAAAATCTCTACCTAAAATTAAAGAAACGACAGTTAAAATCTATTCTTATTCACGCTCTATTATTTAATGATGTTCAGCTTTCTTATTAAGTATGTTTTTAATCATTCTATGTACATACATAAGTTTTTTTCTCTATTTTTAATTTTGATCTTTGCTGTGTGAACAGGTTTCGGCTTTACGAGTAGAGTACGGTAAATAGTTAGTATAAAGAAATCAAGTTTCTTTGCATAAATTATTCTACAATTTTTGTGATTTTGGAAAATATTCAGTACAAAAGTTTAAAAACTGAAATTTCGTAAAATTTTCAAGGCAGTATATAAAGACCATGAGTGCAACAAATCGAAAGATATCAAATAATCCTTTTAGATTCATCTTATTAAGGCTCTTAACTATAAATTTGCGTACTTACTTTTACAAGTTGGGAACTTTTTTCCATACCTCCTTTTGTCCACCTCGATACACTGTGCGACATCACTAATGGAGGTTTCGAGCAGTATAAGAATATAATTTCGTTAATACAATAAGTAGTGAACATAATTATTTGTAAATGACTCAATTATTGCTTATTAAAGTCTGCATTGTATGAAAGAGTTGAGAATTTTATAGTATATCTAATAAAGTACAGGCTTTTCGTTTGAATAAAATGTAGTACATTTTTAGTTTTGCTCTCAGCTCACGTTAAAACAATGTTTGCCACCGTTAATAAACGCCTTAAATTGCACTACAAAACAGTACGTCTGTGGTATAATATTTACTATGTGGCACAACTTCTAGGATGTCTGGATTTTACAATAAAACAAAAAAACTACAAAAAAAAGAAGAATACACACCAATTTGTACAATTGCATAAATGGTTTTCCTATGTTCTGCTACGAATACATTACAACTTCTCGTGGCTTATGATTGTATTGCATATTAATGCTTTTATAAAAACTGTATTGCTTTCAAAAGAAAGTTCAACGCTTGATGTCCAGGAACATAGTTTGGCATTTTTCTTTATGGTTGTGTCATTTTACTCAAATGTGATTATATGCAAAATGCTAATTAAAAATCAAAAGCGCATTAAATGCATCATAGAAATGTTTCAAAAGATAAATGCAAGCATTGAGCAGCATTATTTCCGCAAAAATGTCATGGATAGCAAACATATGAGACTTATACGCTTACGTTGCTTTACCACTTTTCTATCCTTAATGAACTTATGCTGGGTTTTTTTTGTGGCATTTAATATTTACATATTTACATATGAGTTGTGTTACTACGCCTATTTGTTGTGCATTATAGCCATAACGCATTTTTTTAAGGATCTTAATTGTGTTCTTCGTGATTACTTAAGCCTTCTTGCAACAGCCGTTACAGACAAGCTGCCCAAATTTCCATTCGAACTGTTGGAAATTGACAAGCAGATTCAAAGTCTATACTTGAAAATTTCCAAATGTGCAACTCCAGTTCTTGTCTGCATTTACTGTCGAATGTTTTTGTGTTCCAAATATTTATACGATTTCGTTAAATGTTTCATATTTGCCAAACATGATAGTCAATGGATACACTTTGAAGTCCTTATTTGTACGTTACCATTTATATTCTCTGTGTTTGTGGAGATTTACGTAATATCGTATGCAGCTGATATGCTTAATTTGGAGCTTCGACGTTTTCGAGAATATATCTTCGACATTAACTTGTGTTTGACCAATAAGAGAAGACGAAATCGTAGTGTTGCTCGAGATATACGCGTTATAGAACATGAGGTAAGAATTGATATGTTGTAGAAATTCAATTCAAAAGTAATCTCCTTTTATTGCAGCTGCAAAGGGTTTCACTACATTCCAAGATACATGACATATCCGTTTCCGCCTATGGTGTTTTCATGTTCGATCGTTCAACAACTCTACTATTTATCAACACCATGATACTGTTCACCATACCTTTTCTACAGTATTTCGCATCCGAATACAAAGAGTATGGGTATCAGAGCGCATGCAAAATAATAAGTATAATGGATTGAATTTGAAAAATGCATTCTTTACTAATGTTACATATAATATAAAGTAATGCATAAGATAAGAATGTTAGGTTTTGGTACACAGCACCAAAAAAATAAAAAAAACTTGGCTGTAAAAATAACAGTGTTTTGTTTTTTGTATTTTGTTTTTTCAAATATGATTGCGTATCTAAACATAAACGAAAAACATTAATAGCCGTACTTACTAATTCTAGGCATATTAAAATACTTTTTCGTAATCTTGTAATAGTAAGAGATGAAACGATACCACGGAAGGCATCGATACTTTTACTTCATACAGTATCGGTGAAAAATTATCTGGATAAAACGATACCACGAAAGGTATCGATACTTTTCCTCGATACTCTGTATCGGTAAAAACGCAATAACTCTGTTTTGCAATAACGTGATAAGCCACATGATCTGAAAAATAATTTTTTTAGGCTAAATACATTATTCAATGTATTGTCAACAACTTGTGAAGATATTGTGGCTATTTCTATTTAATTTGCTAACCTATTTCTAAAAGTTTTTGTGTTCAATTCCATTTCTTCATACAAATAAACATGTTTTCAAAACCTTGGAGTCGATTATTTCAAAATATTTTTATGTGCTTATCATGTTCTTGCAATAAGCCGTTCATATATATTAACTACTAACAAAAAATGCTATGGAAGGGACGGGGTTGCATTCGGAATGCATACTGTGATATCTACTACAGCGGCCATGTGGAGAAGCACGAGTTTGGATGCGGATTTATAGTTGGCAAGAGACTATGGCCCCACGTCCTGCGATTCACACCTGTGAACGAATTACTTGCCATAATCCGCATCAAGGTCACATTTTTAAATAAAAGCCTAGTATGTGCGCACGCTTCGACAGAAGACAAGGACGATGAGATCAAGGAAATTTTCTACGAGCGCCTTGAAAATGCTTACGAGCACTGCCCACGTCACGACGTAAAAATCGTGCTTGGTGATTTCAACGCTAAGGTGGGTAAGGAAAATATATTTAGTCCAACAGTCGGAAAGTTCAGCCTCCCAACAACACCTCCGATAACGGAATGAGGCTGATTGACTTCGCTTCAGCACGAAACATGGTCGTAAGTAGCACTAGATTCAAGCATCTCAATATTCATAAAGCCACCTGGATGTCTCCTGATCAAAAAACAAAAAATCAAATTGATCACGTTTTGATCGACGGAAGGCACTCTTCCAGTGTATTGGATGTACGCACGATCCGTGGTGCAAACATTGACTTGGATCACTATCTTGTTGCAGCCAAGATCCGCACACGTCTGTGCGCAGCTAAGAATACACGCAACCCTATACAGAGAAAGCTAGACGTCGACAAGCTGCAATCGAAACAGACAGCCGAAGTTTTCGCCACTCGACTCTCACTCCTGCTTCAAAGCACTCCTCCAATTGATGATATATGCGCACAGTGGACACACATTTCCAACTCCATGCGTGCGGCTGCTGAAGAGGTGATTGGCTACCACCACCCTCGCCGAAACCAGTGGTACGACCAGGAGTGTCGCGACGCCACTGCAGAGAAAGACGCCACCTACAAAGCCACCCTGCAGTCGGTTGTAACGTGCGCTGCTTAGGAGCGATACAAAGAAAAGAGGAGGAAAGAGAGACGTATTTTCAGGCGGAAAAAAGAGAGGCAGAAAAGCGCGAGCAGGAGAAGATTAAGATGTATGGTGACAGGAATGAGGACCGAAAATTTTTCGAAAAAATAAGACGCCTGGCCGATGGTTTTAAAACCGGGGCCTCTTCCTGCAAGGATGAAAACGGGAATCTAGTGACAGATGTCCAGAGTACATTGTCGTTATGGAGGGAACACTTCTCTCAACTTTTAAATGGCGACGCTGACAACAATCCCGCCAATAGAGATGGTATTCGGGAAACCCCAATTACGGATGACAGCGTCGAGGTTCCGCTTTCCGACTATGATGAAGTGCTGACAGCTATAGCTCAGCTTAAAAATAATAAAGTCGCGGGAGCTGATTTCTTACCTGCTGAGCTGTTTAAGAACGGAGGCGAAGCTCTACTTAAATGCATTCACGAGCTTATATGCAGAATATGGTCGGAAGAATGCATTCCGAACGATTGGAATCTCAGTGTGCTCTGCCCAATCCACAAGAAAGGCGATCCCACTATCTGTGCCAATTACCGTGGGATAAGCCTTCTTAATATCGCATATAAGGTCCTGTCGAGCGTTTTATGTGAAAGATTGAAGCCCATTGTATACGAACTGATCGGACCTTATCAGTGTGGCTTCAGACCTGGAAAGTCCACCATCGACCAGATTTTCACGCTACGACAAATCTTAGAGAAGACTCAAGAAAAACAAGTCGACACCCACCATCTTTTTGTCGACTACAAAGCCGCCTTCGACAGCCCAATAAGGAAGCACCTGTATTCCACCATGTCTGAATTTGGTATTCCTGCAAAACTAATACGACTTTGCAGGATGACACTGAGCAACACCAGCAGCGCAGTTAAAATCGGGAAGGACCTTTCCCCACCATTTGTTACCAAAAGCGTTACTTTTTCAACCTAATGATAGAAAAGATTATCCGAGCTGCTCATCTGAGACTTAGTGGCACAATATTCTACAAGAGTGTTATGCTGCTTGCGTATGCTGATGACATCGATAAAAATAAGCGCGAAGTCAGTGCAGCATTTTCCAGATTAGAAAAAGAGTCAAGTCGAATGGGTCTGGCAGTGAATGCAGATAAGACGAAATACTTATTGTCAACAAACAAACAGTCCCAGCGTCTTGGAACCCACGTTACAGTTGACAATACCTTGAGGTTGTGCAGGACTTCATTTATCTGGGATCCAGCATAAACTCAACAAACGACATCAGAATTGAGATCAAACGAAGAATAACTCTTGCCAACAGGCGTTACTTTGGGCTCAGTAGGCAATTGAGAGGCTGAGCTCTCTCCACGAACGAAAATCATGCTTTATAAATCGCTCATCATGCCGCTCATCATTTCAGATCGCTTTCAATCGCTCATCATTTCAGATGAAAGGACTTTAGGAGCATTCGAGAGAAAGACTATTCGCAAGATCTACGGACCAATCTGCGTCATTGGCGAGTACCGAATACGGTGGAATGATGAACTGTATGAGCTGTACGCTGACATCGACATAGTCAAGCACATTAAAATCGAGCGGCTTCGCTGGCTAGGTCATGTTTAGCACATGAAGGACGATGCTCCAGTGAAGTAAATATTCGATTCGGTACCCAGCGGCGGTCAACGCAGAAGAGAGGACGACCGCATCTTCGTTGGAAAGACCAAGTAGAGGACAACCTGACGAAGCTTGGAATTTCCAACTGGCGCCAGCAAGCGAAAGACATAAATGACTGGCGCAAGTTCTTAGATAAGGCCAATACCGATATACGACTGTAGCGCCAACTAAGTAAGTAAGTAAGTACATTAGGGTGGGGCGATTTGAAAATCTTAATGGGCGCTTCGCGTTTCTGATTCTTGGGATTGTACAGAGCATAAAAGTCCACTAGACCATACGTCTACGGTGAAAATCGAGCTTCCAGATTTTGATTTGCATTTTTTTCTCAGACTTTTGTCACTTTTTTTTTGGATATTTTGGCCTATAACAGCTAAACCATTGAGATTTTCGATCCAATACTAAGACAAAAATCTCAATGGTTTGGCTGTTATAGGCCAAAATATAAAAAAAAGTGACAAAAGTCTGAGAAATAACTGCAAGTCAAAATCTGGAAGCTCGATTTTCACCGTAGACGTATGGTCTAGTGGACTTTTTTGCTCAGTACAATCCCAAGAATCAGAAACGCGAGGCGCCCATTAACACTTTTTTCCTTCCATACTTATCGCCCCAGATTATTGTTGAAGAAATACTAATATAATATTAATATGAATCTGTGGCACTAACTTGTTGTTGCCAAATATCATGTAATGCGGAGAGTTTTTTTACTAAGTTTTGACTAAGTTCACACTGATACCAAATACAAAGAAAAAAAAAAATGCTTCCAAAATAAGGTAAAGTGGAGGGGAAAGTCTTGAATTCCAATCATTTCACTTTCATACCCAAAAGGCATTCTTTTAACATATGCATATTTGATGAGAATGCCTCTTGAAAGCTCTTCTCGATAAGGATAAAAAGAAGCACACTTTGATCTACAGCGTGAATCAAAATAACTGTCGTTTGTTTTATGCCATAAATCAAATGCACTGTGCAAACTTTGTTAAACAAAAAGTTTGATATTTTATTTTAAGCTTTTTTTTTAACTCTTCATCATTAAATTCGAATCTTTCACTATTAATTCTTTTTTAAAATTTTAAATAATTTGTGAAAGACGAGCATGCGGCACGCATCTAGTTTTCAGGTATATCATCTCATATTTTCATTAATTGTCGCCTAAATTTTCCTACCGTCATGTGTTTATGCTCGTTAATTTGCTCAGCACTATACCCCAAATAGAAAAGTCCAGGAGGTTTAGGTCAGGGGATGACGGAGGGCATTCCTTTAACAGAAATAAAACATGGCAAATTTTCTCTTTGAGCTTTGAACGATTTTTGCCTTTTGTGCTGGAAAAGAACCTTGCTGAAAATAAAAGTGATCCTTTCTGTAAATTTGCTTGGCATGCCGTATACGATAGTTCTCTAAAACATGTTCTAAGTAATATTCCAAATTATTTTAACGCTTTTTTCGATAAGAAGAAGGGGCAATTTGCCTTTTTCGGAGAAAACGCCCCAAACCAAAATTGACGAAACAATTTGAAATCTTTCAATGGTTTTTTTTTCTTTAGAAATATCTGCCATGCAAGCTGCGTACACTCCATCATTTTGCGAGTTGTGGCTTGCTTGCAAAACGAAGAGTTTTTTGTCGAAAAATATGATACTGCAACCTGCGTGTCGGCGAAGGATCTCTGCACTTATTTCCTTTCGCAATATTATTATTATTATTGACAAAACTTTTGAAACGGTTCATGCAATCAGTGTACAATTAATGCCAGAGTCGTAAAAAACTACATATGTTTTCCAGTGTTGCTTCTTTTTGTGTAATTGGTATTAATATAGGTGCGACAGTTACTTTGATTCACACTGTATAGAATGTATTCTAGAAGCAGTTTCTTTTAGAATGTATGTCACTTTTGTATCAAATATTTTGCTGGGTATGCAAACATTGCGTTTGAGTTTGCGTTTAACATTTGCGTTGAGTTTTTGGAAACAACACTCGACAGATGCATTTGTATCTTGCTAGTCAGGTGGTCGCTGCTGCATGATGAGCACGATTATTCGTTAAATAACACAAATGTAGTTAGTGCAGGTACTGTGGTCACCTTTTACACCCTTTTTGCATGAATAAATAATAAACTAACGTCCTGCAAAATTTCACATCGATTCGAAGAACTTTATTGTCGTTTTATGGCGTCAAGCTACACGCCCCTTTTGCACCCAACTGTTTTTCATATGATATGGGCGTTTGACAAAACGTCGATATTTGAGAATTTTTAGCAGCTATTTCCCAGCAGCGGATTTGCCAGTGGCTACCATAGAACTAATACAGAATAAATTACCAGGTAAGGAAGCATTACTTTTTTCAAAAAGTAATGCGTCTGCATATAGCAGAAGTAATTAACTCAAACCTCATTACCTGTAATGTAGCATACAAGAAAAAGTAATGCAGTGATTTTTATAACTTAATACAAGTAGTATGTTACTCCATAACTTCTAGGTAATGCTGAAGGGAGGCGATCACTTACCTCCTGTCTCATTCAATGTTAAATGTAAGGCCTTTTATGCATAGTAAGGTAGTATAGTCGGAAGTAGTGGTCATTACAAGGTAATTGATGCTTCATATATTCGGAATATATTCCATCCGCTACTGGGTTGATAATGTTGGCCAATTATTAGTTACTTGGAGTGCGGACTATATACGAAAAAGACAAGTTCGATTTCTATCGAATCCAGAAATATATCAAATATACCCATAATATTCCAAACCAATTATTTAATAGTAAGGCAATTGATAAAATGTAGGCAGTGCTGATGGATTTTTGGCATTGCTGATATAAAATCAGAACCATAAATTGTCGGAGCCGGGTCAGAAACCTTTTGCACCAAAAGATCGACATTATTTTTATGAAGACATCGACTTTATCCGAATCAAGAAATGTGTGCATGAGAAATAAAATGATTACATATACTTGAATGACAGTAGTCATATAAAAAAAAAAAATAGGTTTCTTGAAAAACCAAGAATTATGGGTGTTTTGTCCCTAATGACTTTAATGCGACCAGAAAATAAAGATTGGCTCAAAAATATATTATCGTTTGAAAAAGAAACAAACAATTGAAGCGAATCAACCGATTCATATGACGAATAATATTAAAAAAATCCGCGGTTTTGCAATGAATTTGTCGAGCCAATCCATATTATCCTGTCACAAAAGATGTACTGGACATCATTAACTTTTTCTAAACTCACACTTCATTAATTAATAAGACTTTTGTCATCAAAAATATGTATTCAAGTATTCAAGTATTTATTTATTAATTTTAAAAAAAGACATGATAAAAATTACAACACTTATATCACAAATAAGTTTAAAATTAATGTTAAGTCTGCAAACTGTAATTCTCAAGGAAATAGAAGCGAATGCAGTATTTTGATTAAAGTATGTAGGCAACATGGGGTCATTCAATATAAATTAATACAAAATTATATATAAATAGAAAAATAAATTAAAATGAACAATAAAAACGTAGGTATTTACAATAATTTACTTAGGTACATTTACATCGTGTTAGGACAGATCAAAAAACCACGATTCCGTCTGTTTTAGAAAATCAAATTAATTACGAAGGCACCTTAAATTGCTTGGGAGCAGCGTTGCCATATGGTCCAGCGTTACGATTTTAATACTTGAATCCGACGTTCCGATATTTGACCAAAATTCTTCAAAATGTTACGATTTCAGAAAAAGTAGATCCGGCGTCCGATTTTGCATATATTTTTATATACATATATACATGTATACATATATACATGAAAAGAATAAAATTAGTACAATAAAATTGATGGCAATTTTAAAATAAAAAGATGCGATGGTACTCCTGCATTTCCAATAATGGGAAAATTTATTTTTGAATTGTTGAGCTTACCGAATTCCTCAGCTAACGTTGAGCGAACTTTTAGTCAAATAAATATTAATAAAACTAAAGTTCGCAATAGATTAGAGTTATATAAAATGGAAGGATCTCTACATACAAAAGATTATCTGCGTATGAAATATTTTAACTGTTTCAGTCTTGAAATTAATAAAGAATTGATAAACAAATTTAATAAAGCAATGTATATATGACTTCGAAAAAATTATATTTTTTTACACATATTTTTTCACTAAATTTTAATTTTTTCGTTAATTTACTTGAAGCAAAAGCGTTACATTTATAGAGTTAAAATTGAAAAATTATGTATTATAGCTATGTGCATTTCATTTTTACCGATTTAAGAGATCTACATTAAACCAAACTGTGTTGCAAATGTATTTTTAATTTCATTTTTACTCTTTGTTTGTGTGTTCAAAAATATTTTCAAAATGTACTTAATTATAATTTATTTTCTATATTTATAATGATGATTAAATTGACTTTTGAAAAAAATATGATTTATTTAAATAAATAAACCTCAAATATACGTCATACGTCTAATAAAATGAAATATTTTATTTGTCTTCTTTGTTGTAAAATGCGACTGAAAATTTCTTAGTTCTTGTTTTCAGAGTTTCACAAATCCGATGAGAAATCCGACGAGCAGAGTGCAAAAGTTACGCTGTAAAATTTTTTTTCATGGCAACACTGCTTGGGAGGCGGTTGAACAGCCTGGGTGCTATAGACGTATAAGACGACAAAAAGTGTTGCAAGTTATGAGGCGGAACTTGAGACCTGCTAAGGTGATTTATTCTTAGGTTATAATTTGCATAACATCTATTCATCAGATAGCCAGACCTATAAAGAGGATTTACTTTATTACTATGCGTACCTCCCCAACATGCTAGGCCATATTCTAATTTCGAATGAAAAATGCCATAGTAAATACATGCTAGCAATTTTTCAGAACAACAATTTTTTAAATGATACATCGGTCTGGTTACAGTGAGTAGATATTTCTTTAGAGCGGCTGTGTGATCAATCCAATTCATTTTCCAATCGATTATTAATTCAAGATATTTTAAGCTTTTAACGCAGTCGATGCGAAAGCAATTTGTGGAACAAGAACCGGATTCAATATAAGTGTGAATGTTATTTTGTGAACCACAAATATCTTAACAAACTGAATACTTTTCACAGTTTGCGCAGTGAAACGTGAAGTTGTTAAAACCAGCTTCTTTACAACCAACATTAAAAATCATGAGTTTTGTTTTGTCACTTAGAACTAATTTGTGATTAGTGAATTATGAATGTCTTATGATTTCCAAATCGCTTTTAACTGCAATCATAACGTTAAACACTGTATCGCAGGAATATGAACAAGCCATATCATCTGCAAATGCGATTATCTAGCTAGAAAATTTTTGAGACAAAATAGCATTAATAAATATTAAAAACAAGATAGGACCCAAAACTGAACCTTGAGGTACACCAATGTTTATTTCTCTTAAAGAACTAAGATGATTGAATATTTTCACTCTTTGTACTTTGTTTGATAGATATGAACAAAACCATTTATAAGTATTGCTTCTAAAACCACACTTGTATAATTTTTTCAGCAGAATTTTCTGATCAACTGTCTCAAAAGCTTTGGTTATATCAATAAACAGAGCTGCTGATATCTTTTTGTGATTTAAGCTTGAATATATATTTATTTGTATATATTTTATTTGTATTTGAGTTATATATATTGTTGGCAAATAAGATTAAATCTTTTGAATGCCACATAGATGATGGAAATAGCAACATTATACTTATATTATAAAACTAACTAAAACTAACTTAAACTAACATCAAAATTTATGTTGTACATGTTAAAAAGACAATATAGTATTTAAGAATTGATGACAATTAAAACTGTATAACATAATGTAAAGCACTTCAAAGTTAATCAAGAGAATAAAGCAAAAGAATAGAAGTTAAAGGAGAGAAACATAGAAAGAAATATTAGGTTTTTAAGAAAAATGTTCGAAAACTAAATGCTTAAAGGTATTTCTATTAGTAATATTTTTAATATGTGTGGGTAAAGAATTCCACGATCTGATTGCGCTTACAAAAAACAATCTACTGGAGTTGATGAAATTATATCTGGGAATTAAAATGTTCATGCCTCTGCTAGATCTACAAAAAGATAGTTTTTCGAACAAGTAGCTAGGGCTCTGTGTGATAATTATTCTATGCAGGAACACACAGCTTCTTACTTCGAGATGATTTAATAGGCCTCTTCCAAGTAATTGTTTCGAAAACATAGTTACATGGTCATATTTCCTTAGGCCATAAACGTAGCGAGCAGCATTGTTAAAGGCAACTAAAAGCTTATGCGACGACCGCGAATCAAGCTTGCAATATACTGCTTCCGAATAAGTAATTAAAGGTAACAAGAGCTGCAATACCAATTTTCGTCTAATTTCTACGTTCACAAAATTTTCAGTTATTCGCATGCTTCGTAGGCCAAAATAAACTTTTTTAACACAAGAGTTAAAATGATCCTCACATGAAAGAGTTGAATTTATTATATAACCGAGGTTAGTTACTTTGCTAACCAAATTGAGCTTCACGTTATTGAGAAGAATTGGAGGCAAATCTTGAACACAAAACCTATTTTTCATTATTGGTAAAACATGTGATTTTAAAGGGTTTAACATGAGCAGATTATTCTTTGCCCATTCAGCTATCATGTTTAAATCCTCATTAACTCTGCCACAAAGATCCTCTATCAGACCGATTGGCCTGGACATATACAACTGGAGGTCATCAGCGTAAGCGTGCATTTTAACGTGCTGACACCTGGTGAGGATGTCATTGGAAAACATTGAAAATAACAATGGGCCAAAAACTGAGCCTTGCGGCACTCCGCTACCTATAGTTTTAAGTTCTGAAAAATTTGACCCAGTTTTAACCTTTTGTGATCTACCAACCAGATAGTTATGTATTAGACGAACAGCAGCTGCAGAAAAGCTAAAATTTTGCAAAAGTTTTCTGCATAGTATTGAATGATTGACTATATCAAAAGCTTTTGTAAAGTCTAGCAAAAAAAGTAATGTAATGTGACCCATATCATACGGAACTCTGATATCATCAAGTATTTTGACCATTGCAGTCGAACAGCTGTGACCAGGCCTAAAACCAGACTGAAGATTAGACATTAGTCCAAAAGTGCGCACATGATTAGAAATCTGCTCGGCCATGAGCGACTCACAAACTTTAGACAAACAAGATAGCAGACTTATTGGTCGAAAGTCACATGGTTGGCAAGCGAATAATTTTTTGCAATGGGAATTATAATTGCTACTTTCCAAGCTTCAGGGTAGCATGAAGAAGTGAAGCAATAATTTATTATATGGGTGAGCGGGCCAATAACGAAAGGCAACAAGATTTTAATAAATTTAACTAAAATATCATCCACCCCAGAGGAATTTGATTTGATTTTTTTCAGGCAGCGCGCTACATCTAGCTCATTTACTGCATTAAAATAAAATTCATTATAATCATTATTTACAGATACAGTAATGCTACTATCAACAACATTGAGTTTGAGTTATCACATGAGGAGTTAGCAACAAAATATTCATTCATTATATTTGGGTCAATCTTGCAGCTTTCAGATTGTTTTTTGCATACTCCGATACCTTTCAAATTGTTCCACAGCTGTCTTGAGGGCAGTGAGGGATCAAGCTTTGACATAAAAAAACGTAGATTTAGATAATCTAGAATAAGATATTAGTGCAAAAGTTCAAAAGAGCATCTTCAGTGGACATACCTGGTCTAAAACCAAACTGATTATTATTGAAAAACGTGTATTTATTCAAAAATTTTAGCATTCATGTCTTAACGGCATTTTCAAAGATTTTGGAATATGTTGAAATGATCGAGATTGGTCTGTAATTATTTAAATTGGTTTTATCTCCTTTTTTAAAATAGGGCATTACTTCTGCTTTTTTAAGATAATCTGGAAAAATTCCTGCCTCGATACTTTTATTGAATAAATGACAGAGAACACCTGCAACGATGAACATGTGCTAGAAAAACTGTTTGCATTACAAGAGTTCGAGTTTTTTAGAGACATAATTATTTTGTAAATCTCTAAAGACGACATGGGCTCAAAAAAGAAAGTATTATAAGGATATTCTTCCTTATCAAGATAATTGCAAGAAATGAACTGCAAGCCATTGTCAGAAACCACAGCATTTCCAATGTTTAAAAAAATATTCATTAAAGATATTTGCTTTATCGTCTTGATTCGAAATTTCATTGTAATCAATTTTTAAATTTGGAATGCTAATAACTTTTTTATTTTTATTTAGAATGTTATTTACTAGATCCCATTCTTTTTTAACGTTTCCCTTTATTTTATTGAATTCATTTAAATAAAATTTATTTTTTGCTATAACAGCCTCCTTGGAAATTTCTTTGCAATAAATTCTATAGTTTATTTTCATGGATTTTTAAATACTTTTTTAAAGCCTGTTTTTCAGTGTTATTTTTTAGAGTAACTAAGCGGTCATCACTGGGCTAAGCCTTTTTTATTTAAAACTGTGTGCATGACACTTTTTGTACAGTGACCAACATGTTGCGTTAAAGTTTTGATAAAATTATCGAAAGGTACTGATGTATCAGATTCATTGTGTACGCTATCCCACGATTCATATAGAAGAATATTTTTCAACTTGAAAAAATCTGTTTTATATGTTGCAGAATGCTGTGGTGCATTTTCATTTTTATTCGTTCCAATATATTCAAAATTTATACAAGTTAAACAATGATCTGATATATGAAAATCACAAACTGAGCTACTATTTGAAATCTGAAATCGACTTATTTAAACGCAGAAAAATGTGATCAATACACGTTTAAGAAGAGTTTGTTATACGAGTTGGTTGATTTATGTAACATTCAAGACTATATAAGGAAAGCAAGAACAAGTAGTTGTCCACAAAAACAGAAGACTGTAAAATATCTATATTAATATCGCCTAAAACTATCAGATGATCGGATTTATCAGTTGATAACAAATCATTTAAATCATGCAGAAAAACTTCTTTCGATGTGCCTTCGTGAAACCAATAAATACATATAAAGGAAATATTCTGTTTAACAACTAAACCATTTACATTTAACACATCGGAACTCTGAAAAATCAAGCATTGAAACTCACAATTTATATTTTCAACGACGAAAACCGCAACACCTCCAGAAATGTATTTACTATTACAATTTCCAAAAAAAAAAACTATAACCAGGTATATATACTAAAATTGTTAGAGGTTTTGTTTTGGGTTAAATAATATACTGTTATAATTGACATTACTATAATTTTCAAAAAGAATATCATATAAATTATTACGAGGATCATAAACAGGACTGTTCATATTACACACAAATTAAATTTTAAAAGATAATTTATATGAAATAATCTTACTTAGATCCTCGAATGAGTTCAAAACAACAACTTTATCTCCTTGCTTTTTGCACATAATAACCCTGCCTCCTTTAACCCAAACAAATTTAAATTGTTTTTCTATTTTATGCTTCTGAGCAGCTTTCAAAAGATCCCTAGTAAAAACTGATAAGCTATCATTAATATAAATATTGTGGTTGCTATTACTATCAAAAAATCTGTTACACAAGTTCTTCTTATTTGCGATTTTTTTCTTCATTACTTCTCTCTTTTTGTGTAGAGAGACGAATTTAACACACAAAATATCCACCGTTGCATTGCTAGACGAAGAATCTCCGCTCTTTCTAATTTTTTTGACGTAACATTCGTCAATATGGTCATCTGAAATGTTGATGTTCAGGCCCTTTGAGAGTATGTTTAGAGCTGAATCCAGTGCGTTGTTGTTTTCTATATTTGGAACGCCAATAAGTTCAATGCATTTTTCGCGATTTTTTTTGTTGCAAAAAACAGACCTCATTTTGCAGTTCGTTTACTTTATTGTTTAAACTTTTTTCTTCTTGTAACTAATCTATTAAACTAAGTGCATTAGCATTCATAGTTTTTAGAGCAACAATTTTCTTCTGGGCTCACAAAGATTTCTGCTTTGTTGTTATTGTTATAATAACGATGTTGTTTCGATGGTTGATATTTGTGATTCTGCGACTGCTGCTGCTGTTTGTATTTAATAAATAATGTATGTATTTGATAAATAATTTATTTCTTCATTGTAAAAAATGCAAGTCAATGAATGAATCAATAAAAGTGACAATCCTATTAATAACTTTAATAATAATGTTTTAAAGCTTTTTTATACCACACGATTAGAAATCTTGGACTACATTTTAATACTTTTTGTCATACATATATGATCACACCAAAATTGTATTTAAATTAAATACTAGCCAAAATGTAAAAAGGATTTTTAATAAAAATATATATTGAAATTTACGGCTCAGTTCGTGTTAATATTTAATACTGATTTTGTATTAAAAATAAATTATAATATTAACCACAGTATCAAATTAATTCCAAAGGATATAGAATTTTGTTGTAATATATCAATTGTAATAACATTTAATAAAAAATATTATTTAAATATAATACAGCATGTCTTAAAAACTAAATAAAATATTCACCATAGCGTCGACTTGATTCTGAGGGTATAAAATATTGTTGTAATATTCGAACTGTATTAAAATGTAAGACAAAATAAATTTAAAAATTTGGTAATCATTTGAGAATTTCTGTATTAAATATCTCTGTAACTCTTTCCTTGTATTAAAATTTTGTTCAAAATTTTTAACCGTGTAATCTGTATCATTGCTTATGACCAGAGCTAGGGTTTCGATGACATGTCATCTTTTTTCTGCTGCTACTAAGACATTTCCTGCTTCTTTAGAACGATCATTTAAATAAAATAAATTAACTGGCTATTTCAGCCCTTTTGGAAGGACTGGACCTTGCTTCTATTGATCAATTGTGTTGTGTGTGTTATTAAATGTTTGATAAAAAATGACCGAGAACTGGACCTACGTGTTCTATGCCGACTCCGAACGGCTTATGGTTCTCAAGAAGCTTTACATGGCAATTTTTACTCTCTGAGGTTTGTCATTGTCTGCAGAGAGGTGACAACCCAACAAAAAAACTAATTCAATTGAAAAAACTTTCTGTCTGAGATGGAATTGAACCCGGGCTACCACGGTTCTTTAGCTTAGGGGCCACGCACTCTACCCATTAGGCTACGGCCGCCACATACGATCCAAAAATCCAAAAATCCAAATATTAAAATATTTAGGTAATTTTTTCGTTATTTTTTATGGTTCAGGGAAATAACGCCCAATGAAATAACGCCCAAAATAAAAAATTAAATAAAGCCCAAAACATTTTGGGCATAAAAAATGAAATAACGCCCAAAATAAAAAATGAAATAAAGCCCAAAAAATGAAATAACGCCCAAACTGAAAATGAAATAAGACCCAAAATATTTTGGGGTTACAAAACTGAAATAGCACCCAAAATTAAAAATGAAACAAAGCAAAAAAAAAAAAATGAAATAACCCCTAAACAGAAAACCCCCCAACAGAAACTAAGACCCAAAATCTTTTTGGAAAAAAATTGGGAAAATTTTACCGGCTCCGCGAAATAACTCCTAATGAAAGAACTCCTAACAGTTAATGAAATAAGTTCTAAAGTTGAAACATGAAATAAGGCTATTCGTAAAATGTACAAATGTTTTGTACATATCACAAACGTTTGTAGTGTTGGCCGCATGAAAAAACTTTTGTATACGTAACTTTGTACATTCTACAAACGCTAGTTTGTATGTACAAAGTTACGAATTCAAAAATTTTTTTCATGCGGCCAATACTACAAACGTTTGTACAATGCACAAAACATTTGTACATCTACGAATAGCTTCGTTTGTATATCTACAAAGATTTTATTCGTAATTTTTTCCTAAATATTTTTGGGTGAACTTTGTACTTAAAATGAATTTCTCATAATTTTCATAAAAATTGGAAAAAGATAAGAAATAGAACATTTTTATGATTTTGCGCTAAGCACATCTGAAAATGGTAATTAATCAATATTTTCACGAAAAATTTGAACTTTCACAAGGCCAAAACTGCCTGAAGGAGCGTTCCAATGCTTTTGCAATGTACTAGTTCTTAACTATTGTCTTGGCTACAATTTTTGTCTAAGTTTTGGATCGAAAATCTCAATGGTGTGGCTGTTATAGGCCAAAATGTCAAAAAAAAAACGTGACAAAAGTCTGAGAAAAACCTGCAAGTCAAAATCGGGAAGCTCGATTTTCACCGTAGACGTATGGTCTAGTGGACTTTTTTGCTCAGTATAATCACAAGAATCAGAAACGCGAAGCGCCCATTAAGATGTTCCCATTTGCATAGCCAATATAAGGTAATTGTGGGGCGTTCGATGGAGATATTAATTAATTATTTAAAAGCGGCATGTTCACATATCATATCATTTAATGCTCAGTTCCAAGTACGTATAATGAAAGCATCTTGCGCTGTCAGTTTGGCCTTGGCAAAACACAATAAGCAACATAAGCACAATAAAAAACATATTTGTCTTTTACTATTAGCCTGCCTTTATATATTACCGTCTGCTTATCTGTATTTCACATTATCCGTCTGTCGGTCTGTTTCCTTTTAACATTCCGTTCACTACTTATTTATTTAATTTCGCAATACAAATCCGAGTAAAAATATCCCATAATGCCTAGTTAGATTTCTGCAAAAAGCGCTTTAGCACTACATTGTTTTCAGTGTGAGCTTTAAAGCGCTCATTAATACATACGCAAGATGAGAAAGTATAGGTGTGCAAAGCTGCCCGACACTGGTCCTGTAGGTAAGATAAATACATATTTTACTGCACAAACACAATCTCAAGTGTGCAAAGCTGCCCTACATTGCTTTACAGCATAGATCACCACTGCATGGTTTCTCATAAGAGGTGTTCACACATCTGTCAAATGATTGAAGCATATCGCGATTTTTTACTCTCTTTTACTCACTCTATCACTCTTTTGCTGATTTATTTCTGCTCATACATGATTTTTTGATTGAAGTACCGATGCAGGCATTTGTCTACTTTTTGTCTACTTTTCTGTCTACTCTTCCTTTTTTCTCTTCAAAAAACTGCTTTTGTGTCCAAATAAGTACTTTTCTAGAAATAATTAAATACTAAAAAACAGACAAGTAAAAAAATACAACCCTTTGACTGACTGATGCAGGTTTGGAGCTCAATCAAAATTTTGACTGATTCGATGAAGAGTTTGAAGTTCATTTTCGCTCTCGCAGAGAGTTAATTTTTCAACATAGGAAAGCAACAAAAAATTTTGATTGATTCAATCATTTGACAGACGTGTTAACACCACTGCATAGCTAGCGAGAGTCGTGAAATTCAATGCTGTAATTGTTTTTTCCGTTGTTGTTGTTGGAACCAAGCAGTTGTGATCTCTGCTTGACAGTAACAAATGTTTTGGTTTGTTTGCATTATTTTCATGATGATTTCCCTATTTTGTGCGAAGTAGATTTTTCTTAATCACTGCTTGCTATTAATATTTACTATTTTTGATTGACTCAGCCAGAGCAGTAAAATCTGCATATATATTCAGAATCTTAAGGAAAACTGAATAACGACATACAAATCCATCCAATGAATTCAAAATTGTTTATAAATAAAATTTTTAATTCACATTGAATTATAAAAAATTTATTAGTAATTATTTTCAATTATTTTTTTTCGTTACTCAGAATAATTAATTATTTTTTTTATTCATATGAATGCTATTTACAAAGAATGCAATTCAAAAAGAATTTCAAATTTTTCAATAATTAATTTTTTTACATATTATTTTTTTTGATTCATTGTCTATTTATGTGTTATACATTATTTATTTTATAGTCATTATTAATTTTTTATATATTATTAACTTGGTTCGTTATTCAAAAGTGAATAAAAAGATTTTTTCATTTTGTTTATTATTCAAAAGTGAATGATAAATTATAAATGAATACGAAATTTATAATGAATAAAAAATTAATAATGAATAAAAAATTAATAACGAATAAAAATTTACATTTTATTTTATTCATACAACATTTTGCGAACATTTTATTCATAAAATTGTAGTGAATAAAAAATTTTTCATTCATTGTATTTTTATTTAAAAGTGAATAACAAATTAATAACAGTGGTAAGCAATTTGAAAAAAGATGCGAGACGAAAACGGCATTGCTAGTTCGATTGAGTATTTTTTCTAGATAATAAAAATCATTAAGACTTTTCCAGGTTGGCTCGAATTTATTTTAGAAGAGTTTTTCGACTTTTTTGAGTTTTAAAAAATATTTCCCCAGTTATGATCCTATAACTCCAAAAGTATTAATTTATTTTACAAGTTTTATAAATATTTACAAATGAGACATTTATACCTTTTATTTATACGATTATTTGTACGATTTTTGTAGACATTTTCTGAACACTACATTTGTGAAAGAGTTTAAAATATATATTTAAAAATCCCTAAACCACAATTTTACGTTATAATAGGATTTGCAACACTGTAAACTCTTTGAAATGAGTAAAATAACAGAAATAACGTCAACAAAGATGCGTCAAAAATAAATCAAAACAAAACAACGAAATCTTCGCACTGGTATAAATAACTAGCTGAAACACTGTGTGTTGCTGCCACGCCCCCGTTGCCGAACGCCCATAACATATTATCAGTGAAACGGCACGAGTAAATTTTGGTCGAGACTGTGCGGCCACCAACGAAAGTCGGACAGGCATTTCTTAGCACTTTCGCATTGGTTTCAGAAATGAAAATGAAGGAAGAAACTTGGAGTAAATATTTTTTTCAAAACGTTCTTTATTGGTAAGCAAATTTAAACAGAAAAATAGTTAAAAAATTAGAACATAACGGTAAAACAAAATTAAATCAAACCAAAGCTTTAAAAACGAGCTCACATTGAAAGTCGGGCAGATAAGGAATTCAATGCTAAAACTAAGAATTTAATATTTTGTTGCCAATCATTTTTCTTATGACTGCCTGCAGCCTTTTTGAAATGGGTGTAACTAAATTTTTAAAAACTTCAGTTCCAATCTGATTCCACACTTCACTTAGGATACTTTTTTTAGGATTGGATCTTTAGTTGCCCATATCTGATACTGCTCTCAGGGTTCAAGTTCATATCATAGATGTTCTATAACATTTTAATCTTTGCCTTGTTATTTTTATGACATTTGGACAAATATTAAGTACACCATTCTTTACCAAGAGCGTCGTATGTTTCAGGTCATTGTCTTGGTAAAACTAAAAATTGTCTGCAATTCCTTATTTACCCGCACTTTCTTTTACTTGCGCCATGAGAATGTCAGGGAACATATTTTTACCCATTGTACCTTCAATAAAATAAATCCTCTCAACATCAGACGCAGCCCCAAACCATGACTGATTCTCTATCATGCTTAATCGTATGTTTAGAATTTTTATTGCAAAATTCTTCATTCGGTTTTCGCTTTAAATCTGAACCATATAAATTAAATAAACTCTCATCGGTAAACAAAACCTTGTGAGGGTCGGCATTTTGGTTTCGTTCTTTTCTTTTCTTTACGCGTGGTGTAAACACCTCCTGTCATCGAAAGTGACATCTCTTTTCGTCGCAATCTTTGACATAACGTCAGAAATTACCGGTCGTGTCTGTACCACCTATCGGATTTGAGTTCAAATTCAAATTCGAGTATGGCGGCCAGAAATCCGTTTCAAAAACCGGTTGAATTTTGTTTTGCCTTTTGACAGAACACCGGAAACGAACTGTGATTTCCGTAAGCCAAGGCAAGTCCGTTAAAAAAAAAACGAATGTTTATATATGTATAATTTTTTTTGTTTTTCTCCCAAAACCCTATTGCGTCTTGAAGGGCCATTCACGATGAGGTATATTTGCAATCAACTGGGTTCGAAAGTGTTCAGCAGGTGTCGCATGTCGTGAATACCCCTAAAGTTTACGTCGTTCGGGTACGGCATACGAAAGTTACCCGTATGACGAGTTCACCTCGTGTAGGGTTTTGAGAAAACACAGGCGACATAGCGTGAGCCTGTGAAAACACAAAAAAAAAATGGAATAAACATAACCAAATTAATTAAAATGCACTATACTAGGGCAAATACGCTACATCGTGAGTGACCCTACTATGAAAATACAAGTTTGTCTCTTCCTTAATGAACGCCATCTGGGGCCACCCAAAATGCAACACAACTTCAATTTACTTTTCGTTTGACCTCTTCCTTTTACTCAACCTGAGCAGGTACATGTGCTTAATTTGGCGGCAGCCAATCACAAGCGGTTACGTTGCGTGGGTGCGTTGCGTGACGTTGGAGACATCTGGCGTTGGTCTAACGAATTACATAAACACAGCTAAAACAGTGATTGATCAATGTGAACGGTCCCAAAATACCGGAAAAAGTGGCAACCCTGGCAATCTGACAGTTGTTCAGCAACGAAAACTAGTAGAAACTGCGAAAAAGGCCAAGAGGCAGCACAGTCGGTGAACATACTTATTATTGGGTGTGGTGGCAAACGAAGTGGTTCATACAGCTGAAGCAGACTCTCAGAAAGTTCCAACGAAGAGTAAACGCTGAAGGTACAAGAGTGGGTAACCAAGCGACGTGTAGTGGAGCAGCTAGTAGGTAGCATAGGACGCCATAGGCAACCGCAACTGGCAAATAAACAGCTACATCACGACAGCAACCTGCTGTGGATTAAGCCATCGCTAAATGGTACCCCAAAGAGTACTCTGCTAAGCGGCGCTAGTAACGACTACCCAAGCGCCCACAAATTCACTTCGAGCTGCGCAAGCAAATACCACCATCCACACCCAAAACGAGACCAGCGCGAACAATAAAAATCAGCCGACCTGGTCACTGCATACCTTGAACAGCGCAAATAGCGCGGTACGTCACTGTAGCCACTGCGTCAAGCAACCACCATCGTTAAGCACTCACGTCAGCTTGGGAGCCCAGATTAGGTAAGGTGGAAAGAAAAAGAGAAAGAGAAAATACTACAAGAATCTTTATCTTAGTGGATCCCAGACAGCTCTAGCCACTGCGCCAAACAACCACCACCAAAGCGCTACCAGCCCAACAACGACCTCAGCATCCGCACTCCAATCTCACACCGGCATCATCACCAAAAACGGCCAGCAGCCGTGGGTACGACGCCTTTAACCCCACCGTAGTTGCAACAACACCACCACGGCCCAACAGCCTCAACGACGACGTCGGACAGCAGCTGAAGCGAGCACTACCTGCTAAACCACTAGCGCACAGCGAAGCAGCGCTATCTCCAAAGCCAGCTTGGTGCCAACCAAACTAGCGCTTATTAGCATTGGCAACCACTGCGAACAACAGCAGCCACGGTCCCTGCTTATCAAATCATCATTAACCGCAACAACGACAGCGAGCAGCGAAACAGCACCATTACCACTAGCAATCCACCACCACCGGGACACCAGGTTTTCTTACCTTTTATTATACGTTATTCCGATAAGGTCATTTACATATGCATGGATATGTATGACGGGCTTATTGCAATAGCGTGACAAGTTACAGGTCGAATCAATCGTTTTCCATAAAACAACGTATTTTTTGTGTTAGTCAAAACTTTTTTCCAAAAATTTTCCGATTGTTTTTGTGTCTTGTCGAGTTGTTGCAGTAAGCCCTTCATACTTATGCCAATGCAAAGCCTACAAAGGCTTGTATTCATAAAATTGTCAAAAAGTTTTTTTTTATTTTTCGTAACCTAAGGGCAAATCTGACCTTGTAAGGTCCAACCTAAAAGTCCTAAGATTTAGGCGGGTTTATGGTCATGACTAACTTAAACTTTTCTGAACCAACATATGTTTTTGAAAAAGTAGATTTTTAGAAAAACGATTTAAATAAAACTCGAACATTAAATTAATTTTTTTTTCAACATAAAATTTGTACATAAACTTAACAAATAAAATTCGATCATAATAGAAGCTAACAGGAAAATATATTTTAACACTAAAATAAAATTCGAACCTAATGTTAATTAAAAGCGAAAGGAAAATAAATTCTTGAAAATGAAACAAAACACAAAAATAAAATACATTTTTTTTTCTTACTAAAATAAAATTCGTACATAATAAGCTAAAACGGAAAATATATTTTAACACTAAAATAAAATTCGAACATAATAAGCTAAAACGGAAAATATATTTTAACACTAAAATAAAATTCGAACATAATAAGCAAAAAGGAAAATTTTTTTTTAAACAAAAGAAAATTCGAACCTTATATGAACTAAAAGAAGAATAAATTTTTACCAAAATAATATTCGAACATATAATAAGCTAAAAGAAAAATATTTTTTTTTTAAAAAAAATAAAACTCGAATGTAACATAACTAACAGGAAAATATACGGGAAAAACAAAATGAAATCGAACATAAAATAAGCTTACCGCCAGTATATTTAAAAAATCAACATAAAATCTAACTTCCACCGCCTGGAAAGAAAATATATTTTAAACCCAACCGTTAATCTAAGTTAACCGAATCGTAAAGAAAATATATGTTAAGACTAAAACAAAATTTAACTAAAACGAATTAGATTTTGATACAAAATAAAATTTACTTAACGTAAACTAAAACGAAATATACTTCCATACAAAATTAAATTTAACTTTACGTAAACTAAACCCAAATGCAGTTAACGTAAATTTAACTAAATCAGAAGTTTGTTTAGAATAGAAAATTAAGCTAAAAATGGTTTGAAAACCAACTTTTCTTTTGTAACATAAACTTAAGTAACGACCCTTATGTTGTACCAACCCTTATCATATTATTATAATTAAAAAATTTTGTATTACTGAAAATGAGTCACTAAAGTTTTATTTCTTCACCATCTAGATATGCGGCTGGGTAAGTAGATATTAAACAGCGGCTTATCAGAGGGCTCCTGATAATAAAATGAATCAGGAGAAGGTTGGGCGGGTAAAGACCGGGTGGGGAAAACAACACCTCCTCCCCTCCCCGACTTTAGAATCACCGTCACCAAGCCACCTTATAGTCGTCTCCCTCTAGGTCAATTTTCTTTCCTGAAGTTGTTCCTTTAACCCTCTGCACCAGATTTTTTTTATTTTCCTGTAACCCCCAGGCATCCCACGGTCCGAAGCAACCCCACTCCCATTTTCCCTGAGCTACGACCGAAGCATAGCTAGGCGTGCAGAAACCGCTTCGAGGCGGTGGGACTTGGCGATTCTGACATCTCAGCCAAGAACTGGGTAATTGTTTGTTACAACCTGCACTAAAAGTTTATTGTTTAAAAGTGCTTAAGATCCCTATGTTTTCTGTTTTATTAACCTTGCTCCAGAATAGAAAGTCTTTGGTCATCTGCTCATGCACGAAATTGGGGCGTTCTTTTACATTTTTCTTTCTAATACAGTGATTTTTTCATGCTGCTCCTCAATTTAAACATTTTTTTTTCAAAACTCTTCAAATTGTTTCTAAGTGTACACTCTTTTTCAAATTCCATTTTAACATGACCTCTAGTTTTAGTGCAAATAAAAATGGGTCTTTTATTATTACTCTTAAAAAATACCTTTCATCTTTGGAGCTAAGTATATTTTTAGCTACTGTACGTTCTTTGTTGCATATTCTCTTATCTTGTATATTTATTTACTTTTTAAGGCGATTTGTAAAATTTGTCGCTCGGATTTTCCTTTCAAATAATAATCTATCACGATCTGCCCTTCTGCCAGTGTTGATTGATTCACTTTTCGAGAAATGTTTATTTTTTTAAGTTTTGCGTCTGACTGAAGTTATTCTAACAGTAGTAAAAAGTTGTAAGCAGGAATAACGGTTGAAGGACCACAATTTGCATTTTTTCTTTACTTGCCCGACTTTCAATGTGAGCTCGTTTTTATAAGTTTGGTTTGATTTAAATTTGTTTCACCGTTATGTTCTAATTTTTAAATTATGTTTCTGTTTAATTTTGTTCACCAAAAAATAACGTTTAAAAAAATATATATATTGCAATTTTCTTCATATATTTTCATTTCTGAAATCAATGCGAAAGTGCAAAGAAATGCCTGCCCGACTTTCGTTGTGAGCCACTGTATAACTCCAAAGCTATTCAATATCAAAAATTTCAGTTGTGTGGGAGGGGTACGCCACCTTGCCTAACACCCATAAAATATTATCAGTGAAACGTGTAAATTGTAGCCGAATACCGGATTCTGAGGCTTTGCGAAATATAATTATAAAGCTATCCGATATCGCACATTTGGCCTGTATAGGAGGTAATTTTAAGTATTAACCATTTTTTTAAACTCTTCCACAAATGTAGTATTTGGAAAATGTACACAAAAATCGTTATATTAATACAAATGATAGCTTAAATAAAAGATATAAAGGTCTTTTTTGCAAACATGTATACATTTTGTAATATGAAAAATACTTTTGAAGTTATAAAATCATAACTGGGGACATATTTTTCAAAACTTAAAAAAATCGAAAAAAAACTTTGAAAATTCTTTAATTCTTTTCGAATTGCATTCGTTCTATAATACTCATACAATTTAACTCAGAGTCTATATTAATAAGACTTATTTTCCGGTTTGTTTGTTTAATTGACATTTTTACAAATCTAAATGATTTAATGGACTTCGCTCAATTTGAGTACACATATTGTGTGCATCCTAGATTAGATTGTAATATACTTAGTTTTGATCAGGCTCATTCCATCCATTTTCACTTACGTCAATTTTGACATTGAAAATCTTTCTTGAAAAAAGTTTTTTGCAAATTAAATTTAAAAATTTCAGTGATTTTAAAACCAAAAACATTCTCATATCTTTACAATTTCTGAAATTTTTGGTACAACATAAAACATCGTTCCCCAAGAATGAGAAAAAACGACATAAAAATCAAAACTTTGACTTTCGATGCAAATATATAAATATATTCGCTATTTTAAATATATTTAATTCAAATTTTTTTGATCAAAGTTTTAATAAAAGTACTTTACAAAAATAGTTCCACTGATCAGTGAATATATTCTTTATTTTTTTTTTTCAAAAGCGGTCCAAAATATTGAATTTTAACTCAGAAAATGATTAAAAGAATGTTTTTGTTGTATAAATATGAACAATTGAAAATTGCATTCCTGAGTACTTTTCATATAGTAAATCATATATTTGCAATAATATAATAAAATTTATAAAAGAAGTTAAATAAAAAATTTTCCCGCAAAAAAACAACTTAGAAAATATTGCTTATATTATTCGCGGCTAAGCTTCAACTGATGTAATCGCCTTTACAATAATATAACACTAAAAATATCATGTGGCAAAATGGCAAAAAAAAGCAAGTCAACTCACAAAATATACCTAGATTATGTCACCTTTATATTATATTCTTGAAATTATGTAACAAAAAAATAAGAGATAATGCAAAAAAATCTAATAACTTTAAATTATATAATGTTCGTAGGGTAGTTTAGTAAAAAAATTGCCAAAATTTGTAAGTAAAACCTAATGAAATTCTGCTACATTTTGATGTCAGCTACATCGTTTATTCAGAAGTTTCGTGCATCAAATCTTTACATATCATTTCTATTGCTGTTCAATAATATGCTCACATTTGCTCACATTGTCGCTTAGTTATTCTCTCGCTCTCAAAAGCTTTTAATCGTTCGCTCGCTGACTCTCATAAAGCTTTTATGTGGATTTATGATAAATCCACATTCAAATTTTACTGTGCCACTTGCTTGTATGGCTGTGGCACATATTTCTATTATATTATCTGTTCCAAAAGTGTGGTAATTTTAAGTAGCTCTATGATTTGTTTAACGAACGTGGTTTTTTAAATTTCCATAAACAACTGATCGGTTGCCAGTTATTTTCTAATTGCAAAAATGAAAGAAACTCCAAATGCAAGTTTAACTTTTTTATGCCATATATTAATAAAATATATCAAATTGGATAGTTAATTTATGTGCATAGTAACAAAAAGCTACAGTGGGAGGTTCTCAACCACAAATTCTATTTTAAAGGGTGCTCATAATTGCGATTTTCAACTATGGCAAAAAAAAATCCCACTACTATACCAAACAATTGTGAATACCCTTATTGTTAATAAACATAAAAAACATAATTAATATTAATGATTAGCACATTGTATTAATTTAACAATTTCAGTGGATGTGCCAAATATATTGGACACGTCAGAAAGTAAATTTTATATGTATTTATTTTGCAAAGCTTTTTTTAATTAAATCAAATCGTTTTGTTCTATGAAAAAAAGATGAACCAACATGAGAAAAATAAATTTAGAGATATATTTGACATTAAAGTCAGTGGGATTTTCGATTTTTGTTCGAATATTTTATAAAAAAAAAATCAACCGGACAAAAATCATATGTATGTTTTTTATCTTTTTATGGCTTAAGTGATAAGAATATGAAGAGGGTTTAGGTTAGAAAAAAAAATAAAAGGGGTTGGAAAACCTTAAAGGGATTAAAAAAAGTCTTTATGCCGAATAGTAGCAAAATAATTTTTTCTTTTTACATGCGCAGGTTAAAATCAAAGGTAACATACCTTTTTTTCATCTTTTAAGGACCTAAATGATGGGAATAATACCCCAAAAAATTATTTTGTTCTTAGTTTAGCCTAGCCATTGAAAGGGTTAAGGAATAAAAAATATAAAAAAAAAAGACAGAACAGTTTAAGATATAAATGTAACACCTTTTTTTGTACACCATCTCCATGTTTTTGTTTTGTGTTTGAGGCAAATTAAGGTCGGAACAGAATTTTCAAAATTAAATTTTTTGTTTTAATTATTTTTAAAGTAAAACATTAAGCTGATCAACGCGTCTTATTTTTCATAAGAGAGCTTTGTTCGGATATTATTACAAACAAAACGCGCTGATGAGAAGCACCGTTCTGATTCTATTCTAGTTGGAGAAATAGTTAGTTGTACGATAATCGTAATTTGAGAGTTTCGATCGCGATTGCCTTCACCACAAAAAATATATTTCCTAAGTCAAAATATCTGACAATTTTGAAATACATAGCTGACTTTCCGATGATGCAAATTCTTCTAAAACTTTGTAAAGTCTTAGTTGCAGTGATTCACACTCATCGTCTTAACAATCTTTTTCAGCCTCAATAAAAGATTTTTCTTATTCTATATTCATATCAGCTTAAAATAAAATTTTTGCATTAACATCAATATTTGTAATATAAATTTTTTATTTAAAAATTACGGGATCCAGTAAAGACAATTCCGAGATTTAAAGTGGCTTAAATCGTCCGGGATCCGAAATCCAGACCTTGGTGTCCCGGGATTGACTTCCGTTATGACAACACAATTGCGAATACAGCCACCTGCAATAGATTTGCAGTTTTTCTGTACGTACAAATAAATACAGTGACACATATTCGTATAAACGCACTCTTAATTTTAAATTTGCTACCTTCTCTCTCTTTTATTAATGCATTATTCAAAACAAATTCAAACTCATATTGTTCACTAAACTAACGGAAATTTGTACTGAGTGCAAAAAGCTGTTTTCGTTGTTGTTGTTTTATATAAATCAGTTCAGTTTAAATATTTTACTAAAAACAAGTACACATTCCTTTAAACGCACCTGAATAAGGAGGCCGAAAATATATTAGTGGTTTAAAGAAATAAGTATTTGCTTGTATTTAATTAACAATTGGTAAGTTTTGTTTAATTTATATGTAAAAATATTTTCTTAATGATATTTTTTTAAGATTTTATCAAAATGCCAAAGGGAAAATACCTCAATGACACAGAAAAAGTCCAAATCAACCTGTACCATAAAGAGGGTTATTCAAATCGGGAAATTGGGCGGAGACTAGGAAGATCAGAAGCAGTCGTCCGCTCTTTTTTAAAAAACGGTGTTAATTATGGAGTAAAAAAATCCACGAAAGGCAATCGAAAACTGAGTATTCGCCAAGTTAATCAAATTAGGAAGGAAGCCACCACAAGTTTTTTGAACTCAACTCAAATAAAAGAAAAATTAGATCTTCCAGTGACAACGAGGCACATTGCACACATTTTACGTAACTCAGATAACGTTAAATGGAAAACACCGGTGAGCAAGCCTGTATTGAAGCCGCATCACAAAAAGGCGCGCTTAGACTTCGCCCAAAAACACATGCAATGGTCAACTGAGTGGGACAATGTTGTGTTTTCCGACGAAAAAAAATTTAACTTAGATGGCCCAGACTCTTACAGCTGTTATTGGCATGATTTGCGAAACAATGACGTACGTATGTCAAAAAGAAACTTTGGTGGTGGCAGCGTTATGGTGTGGGCGGCATTTTCATCTAGAGGTAAAGCAAATATCTGCTTTGTGCCGCCCAAAATAAATTCTAAAAAATACACGGAATTGTTGGATGATGCTCTCATTTCATTTTTGGATGATAAAATGGATGAAGACAGTATTTTTCAACAGGATAATGCTGCCATTCACGTTTCTAAAGAGGCATTAAAGTGGTTTGAAGAGCACAACATCCCACTTATGAAAGGGCCTGCATGCAGTCCCGATTTGAATCCGGTGCAGAATCTTTGGGGATGCATATCACGCAAAATCTATGGACAAAAAGCCCAAGGACACCTTTACAAAACCGTGCTAGAGCTCAAGTTGGCTATTAAGGAAGCTTGGGAAGATTTAGATCGTCAGTTGCTGGAAAATTTAGTGAAGTCGATGCCGAATCGTATATTTGAAGTTTATAAATAAAAATGGTGGACCAATTAATTATTGAAAATTAAATAAATACCCATTCCTATTGAAAATTAAGTTGATGCGTTTAAACGAATATGTTCTTGTTTTAAGTAAAATATTTAAACTGAAATGATTTATATAAAACAACAACAATGAAAACAGGTTTTTGCACTCAGTACAAATTTCCGTTAGTTTAGTAAACAACATGAGTTGGAATTTGTTTTGAGTAATGCATTAATAAAAGAGAGAGAAGGTAGCAAATTTAAAATTAAGAGTGCGTTTATACGAATATGTGTCACGTATAAACAGCCAATATAAATCTATAATTGCAAGTACAGCAAGTATAGAACAAAAGTTACATATGAGCATTTCCAGAAAAACGTCTACCGTGACCAAAACATTAAAACTTATTAAAAACTTATTTTTTTATTATATCATTAAAGAGAAATATTTTAATTTTATTAGTTTCAGCAATTTCTACATAAATTCATTAACCATGATGATCAAATCGTCTGCACTGTTTCACAAATGTAATTTTTCATTTTCGTAAATGTTTCGAAAACATTTTTGTTTTAGTAAAAATGGAAAGCATTGGATAAAGATAATGAAAAAATGGTTGAGGTATGAAAAATATATTAAATTTGTTTTTTAATTACTAAATTACATAATTACTTAACTACCTAATTACTTAATTATCCAATTGAACAACAATGGAAATTTCAGAAATGTAACGCCAGTAACGTAGCGCCAGTTAAGAAAGCCTAATAAAAAAAACCTGAGATGATTTTTCAATCTGATCACTTGAAAAATAAACTTATGTTATTTTAAGCCCTTCTAAAGAAAGTTTTATACAAAAGGTTTTACCCAATTCAGAGAATTTTTAAAATATTTTAATCCAAGTCAAAAATCACTTCCGTTTTTTGTAACGTAACGCCAGCACATATTTTTGCTTATATGTTAAAATCCTTAGGGTCGATTGTTTTCATTGTTTTTACTGAATATAGTGCTACTTATTTACTACGCAACTATAAAAAAACCTTTCTAAAAATTCGACAATTTCATATTTTTTTTTATACTTTCTCTTACGAATCGTTCGTAATGCTAGTTTGGAAATGCCCATATTTTAAAAAAATGTTATAAACGAAAAGTTTATCGTTAAAGACTGGAAGCTCGCTTTTGATTTTAGACCCATGGTTTCTTGGGCAAACCTTCTTAGAATTTGTCGTAGATTACGATTTTGACAACAGCTTGGTGATTTTTCAATCCATACAAATTGATGCACTCTAATGTATATATAAAAAACCCACTAAATCATAACAAAATGCTCCCAATTTTTCCGGCAATTATTTGCAAATTTTGTGCTTTTCTATATACAAAAACTGCAATGGATCAAAAACTGGACCTATTTGTTTTCTACCGACTGCGAACGGCTAAACCGCATGTTCTCACGAAGCATTTCATGGAATTTATAATCCGCTGGGGTGTGCCATTGTCTGCAGAGGGGGTTTAAACCAAGGTCCTTTGGCGCCAAAGCCACGCACTTACACTTTGTGCCTCGTCCGCCAATTTTTTATATTAAGCCATTTATACCCAAATTTTTGACCTTTTTGTCATTGCCAAACATACTAAGGTCTCAGATTCATCAAACACCTTAAATATTTAAGGTAAATAATCTGCCATGCAAGAATTTTTAAAAGTCATATTATTGCAATTTGGTAATTGCATACCTTTGGTAACATTATTGGTTTAGATGTCTTTCATTAGAAAAATTTCGTTTTCTATAGAAACATGCAAGTTGCTTAAAATGTTCAAGAAATTGACACCACAAAAAACTTTCGTACCCGAAACACACAAAAAATGTTTAGTACTAATTTTTTAGGGCTTATTGCAGAAACATGATGAGCCACAAAATAAAAATTTTGAAATAATCGCATTTGAATCTTTAAAAAAAATATATAAAATAGACGTTCCATGTAATCGTACTTTTAATACTAATAATTATTTGTTATGGAAGCCTTCTAAAACATGTCCAAAAATTAATGAAGAAAGGATAGTGGAAACCAATCATTTAGAAAAAAATGTGGCTTATCATGTTTTTGCATAAAATTTCTTTTCAAAAATTAATAAAAAAACAAAAAATTTTTAACAGAAACGAAAAAATATAAACTAATTATGTATAAACATTCAACAATTTCTAGAATTTCCTTTTCGTTTTCTATGTTTGTTGATTTTAATGTTTTATTAAATGTTTTATTAAATGAATGGTATTAAAATTAATGGTAAATTGGCGGAAAAGAAGGCAATAAAGATTTCACGTTTTGGATTTTTTTCACTTCTATTTTAACGCATACACGCGGTTTATAAGAAATCTTCGTCTATCATACCGTCATCGCTTTATTCAACAAAATCTTCAATTTTGATGTAACTCGCAGTTAAATTCATAGTAATCTTTTCAGCAGGTGTAAAAATGGTAAAATGTACTAGAAATAACAAAAAATATCAGTTTTTGATATCATGTGGCTTATCATGTTTCTGCAATAAGCCCTTCAATTGTATTTTTTATGAACTAGAAAAAAATCAATCAAAAATGAAATTGCTAGCTTTGAAAGTGAATAACTCGATTATGTAACAAAGGATTGCATTAATTTTTTTTTTAAATTTTGATTAATTGTCCGTTCAATCGTGTTTTAATTTTTTTTTTCATTTTCGTTTTCTTTCTAATTTTTTTAATTTTCCCAAAAAAAAAGCCTTAAGGAATTTCTGTATTTCGCAAAAAACTTTGGTAAAAATATTTGTTGTTGAAAAAATATTCAAAACCAAAAATGGCTTTTTAATGTTCTTTCATATGGTGTGCATAAATGTAGGGTTAGTTTAAAGTTTCTATCGTAAAATTTAAACACGTTTTATACGATCGAAAAATCATACCTATCATAAAAATTTAAGATTTTTTGTTTTTATTTTTATTCATTTTGTATTTTTGTAATTTTGTTTGCATAAAAAATAATGGTGTAGTGAAAGAATCATGACAATTTGTCAATTCTCTTCGGAGTTATACTCTCAAATACCCCTTAAAACACTGCCACAGCAACAACAGCGCCACCTACCGGCTCAAACTTTAGACCAAAACCATCTACAGCCACCCAGCCTCACACACACACACACCAAATTTCATCAAAATTGGTCAAGCCGTTTAGAAGGAGTTCAGTGACAAAGCCATGTACAGAAGAATTTTATATATAAAGATTATGTTAGTATTTTTTCAACAATAATCTTCAAAAATATTAATATAAAGTTTTTTGTTTCTCCAGACCTGTGCGCGGCCGGGTTATTCAGCTAGTAAATATACATATAGATTAAAAATTTATTTATTTATTTCATCAAAAGGCATACACCATTTAGATTTCATTTTAGATTTATGTTTTATATTTTTAAAATAGGGTTACTAATGCATAACATAAATAGTTAAATACCTTAAATTATAGAAATTTGTGGCTAAAAAATTCAACGAAAGGCTCCAATTTGTATTTAATATTTCAAAATTTACTTTTAAAAAATTAAGGAAAGATTTTATTGCAAAGTGGTTTTGTATAAAATTGTATCGTTTATTTAATTACTAGGGATAAAACGATACGAGCAAATACAAGTACATACTCGATACTTTTCTTTCAATAGCAAGTAATATTGGTATCGATGCTTTGTCACCAAGTACCGAGTAGGTATCGGTAAAAGTACTCGGATCGGTACTCATTTCAATCACATTTTATTACCATAAAAATTCGATGTTTATAGGTAGCCTTGAAAATTTCGTTGTATGTTCTGAAAATTATTGTGTGTTTGTGTACTTTTTCAAGAAACCGCTAATCGGGAAAATTGAAAAGCTGTTGTTTTTTGGAAGCATTAAAAAGCTGACGTTTTCTCCAATTTTTAAAAGAAAATTAAGCGATCCGAGTAAGTATCGATACTTTTTGACCTATACCGAGTAGCATCGATACTTTTTCACCGATACCGTACCGAGTAAAAGTATCAATACCTTTCGTGATATCGTTTCACACCGATACTTTTTTACCGAAACTGTATCGAGTAAATGTATCGATACCTTTCGTGTTATCGTTTCATCTCTAACTATTATAAGATTACAAAAAAGTATTTTAATTTGTTAAGAATTTGTATGTATTCATTTTTTCTCTTTTTGTTCAGACACGCAATCATGAAAAAACAAGATTCAAAAAACCAAACCGCTGTTATTTTATGGCTTTAAGTTTTCACTTTGGTCGGAAGTCCTCCCATTGCCAAGTTTTTTTTTTTGTGCTGTATTATTAAAGAAAAACCTAAAATTCTTATATTATGCATTACTATATATTATAAGTCACATTAGTAAAGAATGCATTTTTTAAATAAATACTATCCCATATATATGCTATTTTGCATGTCTTCTGATACCCATTCTTTTTGTATTCGGATGCGAAATACTGTAGAAAAGGTATGGTGAACAGTACCATGGTGTTGATAAATATTAGAGTTGTTGAACGATCGAACATGAAAACACCATAGGCGGAAAAGGAAATGCAATGTATCTTGGAATGTAGTGAAACCCATTGCAGCTACAATAAAAGGAGATCACTTTTAATTTGAATTTCTACAATATTTCAGTACTAACCTCATGTTCTATAATGCGTATATCTCGAGCAACTCGACGATTTCGTCTTCTCTTATTGGTCAAACACAAGTTAATGTCAAAGATATATTCTCGAAAACGTCGAAGCTCCAATTTAAGCATATCAGCTGCATACGATATTACGTAAATCTCCACAAGCACAGCGAATATAAATGGTAACTTAAAAATAAAGACTTCATCGCGTATCCATTGACTATCATGTTTGGCAAATAAGAAACATTTTAAGAAATCGTATAAATTTTTGGAACACAAAAACATTCGACCGTAAATACAGACAAGAACTGGAGTAGCACATTTGGAAATTTCCAAGTATAGACTTTGAACCTGCTTGTCAATTTCCAACAGTTCGAATGGAAATTGAGGCAGCTTGTCTGTAACGGCTGTTGTAAGAAGGCTTAAATAATCACGAAGAACATAATTAAGATCTTTATAAAAATGCGTTATGGCTATAATGCACAACAAATAGGCGTAGTAACACAATTCATATGTAAGTATGTAAACATTGAATGAAAAAGCAAAAAACATACATGTGGTCATAAAGGATAGAAACGTGGAAAAGCAACGTAAGCGTATAAGTCTCATGTGTTTGCTATCCATGACATTTTTACGGAAATAATGCTGCTCAATGTTTGCATTTATCTTTTGAAACATTTCTATAATGCGTTCAATGCGCTTTTGATTTTTAATTAGCATTTTGCATATAATCGCATTTGAGTAAAATGACACAACCATAAAGAAAATAGCCAAACTAAGTTCCTGGGCATCAAGCGTTGAACTTTTTTTTAAGATCCATACAATTTTTATAAAAATAAAAATATGCATTTCAATCATAGCCCACGAGTAGTAGTAATATATTCGTAGCAGTACATAGGAAAACCATTTATAAAACTGTACAAATAGGTGTGTATTTTTCTTTTTTTTTGTTGTTTTGTTGTTTTATTGTAAAATCCAGACATCCCAGAAGTTGTGCCACATAGTAAATAATATACCACAGACGTACTGTTTTGTAGTGCAATTTAAGGCGTTTATCAACGGTGGCAAACATTGTTTTAACGTGACTTCAGAGCAAAACTAGAAATATAATACATTTTATTCAAAGGCAAAACCTGTACTTTACTAGATATTCTATAAAAATTTTCAATCCTTTCATACAATACAGACTGCAATAAGCAATAATTGAGTCATTTACAAATAATTATGTTCATTACTTATTGTATTAACGCAAGGACATTCTCATACTGCTCGAAACGTCAATTAGTGACGGCTTATTGCTTGCAGTAGCAATATTATAATTTCAATATGGAGTTGATATTTAGATTTCATTGAATTTTAGTCTCATTACGATTAAGGTATATCCAGTAGAGGCTGTACCATATGGCCCCAGTTGCGAAGAATTTTGCGAAGATAATAGTTTTTCCTAATACATTTAGTTTTTAATTGATTGAACAAAAAAAAAAAAAAAAGCATAAGGCCGAGAATATGATGAATGATTTGATGGATAGTCTAAAACTTTTGATATTGACATAAAGATTGACGGGATCATAGTGATGACATTGCGAGCAATATTTATTTATTTATTTGGTTGCTAAGCTTTAACAGGTTTTATAGCAAAATAAGATATTGATTACAATTCAAAAATAAAATATATGATATTTTATTTATTTATTTCAGAAATTCAGTCTACTGATATAAAATCTTACAGACTATTACATAATAACAAAAATGTGTCTACCAGTAGTAATAAAAATGACATTTCATGATAATTTACAACTAGCAAATACCCGCTGCTTCGCCTGCGATAAAAATATTAAATATCATGTAAAAATTTTTAATCTTAAAATTAAAGTATTTAGTTATATTAAATCAAATTCTAAATATTAAAATTATTGTGTTTGTTTTGTTTGATTATGTAAAAATGGTATAAATATTAAAATATAACTTTATTTAAAGTGAATATTTTATTTAAACTGTAATTGTTATGATGACATAAATTTACCTGGCTTTCGTTTTTTTTGTAATTTTTTACATACATATATTCTGAAAATGAATATATTCTTAAATTTAAAAAAAAGACCGTTATAATGGCATCCAACTATGGCGATACCTAAAAAACTATAGACTTTCTCAATGCACAACAATGCATTTTTGTATGGACAGTCGTTTATTAATAAAATTAACAGTAAAAATTAAAATCTTTCTTTTCGTAAATACGGATATTAGGTATGTCTTAAAAAAACCTGTTATTATGACATTAAAATCATTGCGATATCTCAAAACTATAGATTTTCTCAGTATTACTCATTTTCTTAAGCCTCAGAATGAGAAAAAAACGATTGAAATTTCATGTTTTGACTTAGCAAGCAAAGATTTCCGCCATTTTCAAATCGATTTTCATCAAATTTTCTTTGTTTGAAAGTTTAATTAAGTAAATTGGAAAAATGAGAAAATGTTTACTGTTACCTCACCAATACAATGTTTTATGTTGTTTTCAAAGAACCTCTAAATATCCAACTTGTACTCAAAAATAGGTCAAGAGTTACTTTTGTTGTACATATTTTTTTTTAATTTTAATTTTTTTTTTTATTTTCATTTCTCTTATTCTTTCATATAACATAATTTATCTGCAAAAATTACTCTTTTTTGACACAAAAAGTGTCTATCATTAAAATTCATTGGCCACCTATCTCCTCTATGATTTTTTGATGAAAAATAATTTGCCTAAAATGCTTTTGTTATATTTTTTGCAATGTTCTACAGCTTAAAAACTAATTTATGTGAAAAACATATTCAAATAAAGCTTAAAAAATAATTCTGTGAAAAATATTTCAAATGATTCAAACTATTCTAAAGTTATATACATAAATCTATGTTTTAATCTTTTTCCTTATCTATATATTTATAGTTAACGTTATAGTTATAGTAGCTTTTGTCCTGACCCAATTCAATCAAATTTGATGATCGTTTGGTGAATTTGTAAAAGTGTAAATTGACCTTCGAACAAAACACGTGCTAGACGTTTCCGTTTGAAACATCAATGCATGACGATTAGAATTTTCTGATAAATACAGCATTCTTATTGATGTATAGTATTGCCCGGCAGACGTTATCCTGCCGCAGACCACCTTACTGCTTTATACGAATTTTCATGCTGTTCGGATGCTAGCCGTATGAACTAAATTATCAAATTTTAGTCTAGTACGACCAAAACCGTTCGAAATATACCATTTTCGTTTAATTATGGGCGGTAATGGGGGTATGGCTAAATTTTTTCACTTAAACCTCAAATCTCATACTCACTTAAATCTCATTTTCGAAACAATAGAATGCCAGAATTTCAGCCCAATTGAGCTTAAACCTAGTGCGCTATGCTTTACTCCAAGCTTATCCCCCGAAAAGTGGACTTAACTAAAGTGGGTCATGCCCATTTTTATAAAGTTAGCGAAAGTAACCGTACAACGTAGATTACCAAATTCTAGTCTCAAACGACCAAAATTGTCTGAAATATAGCATTTTTTGCAAAAAGTGGGCATGAAAAGAAGACGTGGCAAATCTAACATAGCATATTACGACTAAGTTGAAATAACAAATCGTTTGATACCTATATCGTGTTAATCGGTTGAGTGGTTCTTGCGTGATTGTCAAACATCTGTGCAGTGTCACAACGTTTTTTTATATTTGTATAGATAGACTAACACAATCTCAAGTGGGGAAAAGCTGGCTGGCAAGGCTGCAAAACATACTTAATGCTTATAACTAAATTCTGGCAACTCCCTTCAAAACATTTGCAAAGATAATTAATCAACACTGTATCAGTCAAACCTAAATCAGCGCGGAAGCGTTTTTTATCTGTCAAAAATTTCTCATGCCCATACGATTTATATGAAGCAAACCATAATAACGCGGCGGCAACGCTCAGCGGTTGGAAAATCCAATTTTGACAGAGCGTTAGAAAGTAAAGTTGGCTGCAGAAAACGATGAAATTGTAATTTCTGTGAAAAATTTGTCATTCATCACTATGCTTGCATTCAGTGGAGTCAACAGCTGGTAACTGTTAGGTTAAAATACACTGAATGGTACAATTATGGGAACCGTTGTAATTAAATTATCTACTGATTATTAGCTATTACTACTATATATTTACTTTTCTGACTAAGAGTAAAAACATATTAAGAGAAAAACATCGCTCACTAAGGTATCGCCACCATAACAGCTCACAAGTGTTAGCTGAATTTCCACTGAATGCGGCTTTTATGCCAAACTCTTTTTGACAACATCTGACATAACGCCGCCGCTCTTATTTAGGGATGAAAATTCAGCGTTAGCGGAAAGCGGCTGGCAACGCACCGCTCAACGCTCTTATTTAGGTTTCACAGTATGAAAGCAAGAATCTCCCTGAATGTAAAGCTGGATTCACTGATCACCTTCAGCATGTTTTGCAATTTTTTTTTATATGAAGTTTTCGCTCAGAGAGCAAAATTTCTGCACGCTCTCAACTTGATTAACATTATTTTAAATCACACAAAAACATTCTGAAGGTTATCAGTGAATCCATCTTAACCATGGTGTAAGAAATAGAGGTGTTAGTGAATTTGACACTTCTCTCTCAAAATGATAAAATTATGTTTCCCCGCTCTTGTCAAAAACAGCTGACGGTGAATTGCAATGAAAACAAATTTTGTTAAATTCGTGTCTTTCTGCAAGTTTATAAGATTTTACTGAGACTAAAGTGAGAATAAAGTGATATGGAAAACTATAAAAAATATGAGACGCTGTGTGTTATGCAAAAAAAGAAAAACAACGATGTGAATGCAAGACAATTTGCATGCTGGCCAAAGCTTAATGTCGGCGGCACCTTCCAGCGCACGTTTCTGATAAAATGGCCAAAACATTCAACGACAAACTTGTCAAATCGGCAAAGACAACTGCAATAACTTTTTGTCAACGCAACACGGCACAATTAATTGCATTTAATATTTACTTATACTTAATTCGCACAATAAAAACTATAGCACATCATCTAGCAACTCAAACAAATAACATAATTTGACAACTATCAACAGTTCCGCTCTTTCGCTCACAATTTTTTGACAGAAGCAAAGAAATTCATGGTGTTGTCAAAAACTCACTAACACCTGGTTTTCTTACACCATGATCTTAACTACACAACATGGCTGCCGTGTTATATTGAGAGAAGCTCTCGCGACAAAGAGAGAAAAGCTTTGTTTGCAGTTATATTGCGCTGCTGGTTGAATGAAGGCATCAAATAAAATGCGTGATTTTGTAATAATTAAAGAATAAACTGTTCGAAAACCTTGGTAAGCTATAACAATCTATATTATCATAGGAATCGAATAAAAAAGAATTATCAAAATCGGTTCAGCGGTTACCGAGCTTATTCTGGATCAATTTCGTGAGCCTCCTTTTATATAATAGTATAGAAATACCTGTAAATTATTTATATATTAAGAAACTTACATTACTTTTGAAAATATGAACTAAATATTTGAACTAAAATCAATTAATTTTTTAAACAATTAGACATTGCTTCATTCCTGCCATAATTAGTCCCATGAAATGGGACGCAAAATAATGTACTCGCCCCCAAAGGCCTAGCCGGAGCATAGAAAGAAATTAAGTCAAGTAACTTAGGACAATTAATATTGTGATCCAAAATGCGTTTAATAAATAGATTGCTCTGTGCTTGTCTTCTTTGCGACAAATTTTGCAAGCCTAGTAATTTACAGCGTAGATCATAAGATGGAATATTCTCAAATGAAAACATACGACGTAGAGCGAATCTAGTGAATTTTTTTTGAACTCGCCCAATGCGACTGATTTCACATTCATAAATAGGGTCCCACACAGCACTTGAGTATTCTAGTACCGATCTTACTAAGCTGATAGTTCTTGTTGTGAAGGGATCAAAGAATTCTCCAGAGTCTCGGTTTAAAAAACCTAGTTGCGAACAGGCTTTAGATATCAAGAAATCCCTATGTAAGGACCTAACTCCGGTCGAAGTTACGCTCGTCGGATCCAGAGTCCATGCAATTATTTGTTTGTCTGTACTCAGACACCGAATCAAAACACAACGTCTCTGAACTCAAAATTGTTTATTTATAATTTCAAATGCTCTTAATAACTAAGTTCCTTACCGAATAATTATTTATAACAAATTAAATTTCTATGTCTCAAAGGCGACATTGCTTTAATTTAACATTATTTATTTAGGAAAATTAAATTTATATATATCTCAAAGGCGACACTGCTTTAATTTAAAAATTATTACACAGGTCTGCAAATTTCAACTCTAATTTTCCCCTTTTGGATTTGAATACTGATCTTGGTGCTTAGATTACGAATATGCACTTGAATTTTTCCTATGACCCAGTTTTTTGAAAAATCGCTTTATGTGAATTAAAAAAAGCGACTTTACTGAGTTATTTTTTTTTATTTCAATTAAGAAACAATTACATATATTTAAAATATTAAAAATACTTTTGAGGGGCAGTAATAAAAAATTAAAAATATTAAATACTTTTATGGTATCTTGCTTTTTTTCACCGAAGCTCCGATTGTGAGATTTTCGCTTGAAATTCCGAGTTGAATCATCTCGGTTTAACAGCCAATAATAGTCTGCCATGATTTTTGTATTCCACCTTCCCTGATAGCAACGTTCCATTTCTTTCAAATCCTTTTGAAATCTTGCGCCTTGCTCTTCACTTACAGCTCCCAAGTTATCAGGAAAGTATTCCAAATGCGAATTAAGGAAATGAAGTTTAATACTCATCAAGCATCCCATTTTGCCTCACTAGAAAATGTCTCATTACTTCCTTAAAATATTTCCAGGCTTTTTACTTAACTTCACTCAATTTTTCATCGAACGTTGTATCTTTCATCAATTCCCTTATGTCCGGACCAACGAAAATACCTTCTTTCAGTTTAGCTTCAGACAGAGATGGAAAAATTTGGTGTGGATACTTAAAACCTTCTCCTTCTTTGTTCAGCCCCTTTACAAATTGTTTCATCATCCCCAATTTTATATGTAAAGGGGGTAGCAAAACTTTTTCTCGGGGAACTAAATTGTCTCTCACAACATTTTTTGTTCCAGGGACCAGTTCAGTCCTCGGTGGCCACTCTTTCTTCGTCCAATGTTGTTCTCTGTTTCGACTATCCTACTCGCAGCGAAAGCAAGGGTACTAAGTATAGCCACCTTGTTGACCGAGCAGTATACTTATAACTTTTAGATCTCCGTACATCATCCAACCGTGTTCTTCATACTTTATTTTATCAAACAGTTTTTTTAAGTTGTCGTAGCATTCCTGCAAATGTACAGAATGGGCGACTGGCAGTGAAGCGTTCTTATTGCCATTATGCAAAAGGACTGCTTTTAAACTTCGTTTTGACGAGTCTATGAACAATCTCCATTCGTTCGCGTTATATTCGATGTTACACATTTTCACTAAATCTGAAATGTCATTACAATACACAATAGGCTTGTGCTTAACAGTTCCAGAGACGGAACGGACATGGAACGATTCTTTTGAAGAAAGGAACTAGTTCACGGAAACATGTCCGCGGAACTATCTAGTTCCTTTGCTTATTTGAACTGTATAGACTATTTGGCTTGTCTGCTTGTTGAACTACAGAGGGAATTTGAAGCATGTCCGCGGAACTATTTAGTTCCTTTGTTTATTTGAACTGCAGAACAGTTCAATATTTTTTATTTCTTTATTTTTTAATTAAAGAAAAACATTTCTTTAGTTTATATAAAAAATTAACTTCTATCATTGAGTAAATAATTTCATTTAGTAAATAAAGTTCATGTTGTAAATTTATAAAGTTGCTGAAAATCATTTGCAGTTGCATCTTATAGTTCATCAGCTTTAAGCATGTTCGCGGAACTATATAGTTCATCAGCTTTAAGCATGTTCGCGGAACTGTATAGTTCCAGCAGTTCTCTTTATAAGAATGAAAGTAACAAAAGCATGCTCAATGTCATTTCGTGATTGTTCTGTTTCATATGTTAAAAGCAAAAATAAACAGCAATGCTGAACAATGCACACAACTGGAATGACGATATATCATTTTTAATTTTATCTATTATTTCTTTCACTCTCTTTCACATGCATAATTGGCTTACTTGACGTCGCTCAAACAATTCGATTAATTTATGAAATAATTTAAATAAAATATCAATTAATAAATGGGACGGCCTAGATAATTTTTGGAAAAAAAAACAATGCTAAATAACCTTAAAACCTGACGTGATGGGACTTTTTAAATACTTTTCTCCTTATAAGCGCCTTATAATCCATCTGAGTCAATCATCAAAATTGAAAGGGGAAAACCATTGCAGACCTATGTTATTGATCAAACTCTGGTTTGATTATCTAAGAGAAACCTTTTAATATTATTAATTTAAACAATTTCTACATAAATTTATTATCCATTCGTAAACTTTTTGTTTCAGTAAAAATTTAAGGCATTGGGTAAAGATAATGAAAAAAATGGTTGAGGCAAGGAAAGGACAATATATTAAATTTGTTTTAATTAATTACGTAATTACTTAACTACCAAATTGCTTAAATACCCAATTAAACTGGAATGGAAGTTTTAGTAACGTAACGCCAGTAACGTAATGCCAGATCTAAAATCCTAATAAAAGAAAAACCAGAACAGATTTTTAAATTTTATCACTTGGAAAATTAACATATATTATGTTAAAACCTTCCGAAAAAAGTTTTACATAAAAAGTCTTGCCCAATTCAGAGAGTTTTGTAAATGTTGTAATCCAAGCCAGAAATCACTTCCGTTTTTTGTAACGTAACGCCAGCACTTTATATCTTTCGATCCTTAGGGTTTGTTTTTGTCATTGTTTTTACTTAATATAGTGCTAATTAATTACTACCGAAATATAAAAAAAAAACTTGTTAAAAATTAGAGTTTTTCATTCTATTTTTTTAATATTTATTTGTACAAATCGTCCGTAACGCCAGTTTGGAAATGCCCATATGTAATTATGCATATTGCATAAAATGTAACTAGTCAAAATTAAATAAGTTACTTAAAGGTGAATGCCCATGAAATTTAAATATTTATTTATTTATTAAAGCACCTTGAAATTGTAATTTAATATTTTATTTATAATAATATATAATAATATTTATTATATTTATAATATTTATAATAATAATTATAATAATATTTATAATAATATTAAAATTTTAGAGTTCAATATTTGATAAAAAATATAAATATAAAATACACAAATATGCTCGATATTGGTAAATTGAAAGAAAGTCATTTTGCTTTATTTCATAAATATTTTTTTGAATCTACCAAATGATCGATACAGAAAAGATCAAATTCTGAAATAAAATATAATTAAAATATGTTCATGAAATATAATTGCAATTGCATGAAAAATCTTCCTTGATAGAAATGTAGCAAAACATTGTAAATAAAATCAAAGAGTTTATATAGAAAGAGATGCAGAAACAGAGAAATTTCTCTTTAGAATATTTTCAAGAATGTAAGCATTGAGTTCTGCCGGCGGGCTGCTACTGTTATGCTGGAGACGTTTTTGAGGTCTGTTTTGGGCAGAGCTGCTGTTAAATCTATGTTTCCACAAGCGAGCTGGGAACATGTTTGCTCTTTCTGCTATGCTTTGGCCTTTTTCATCCCAATATTATTGCAATCATTTGGTATATTTAAGGATATATAAATGAAATGAACTAAGGCACACATTTTTTTTAATTTACCAATTTGACCACATGATCGCAATTCTAATAGGAAGGAAAAGGTAAAAAGAACAAACATGTTGCCACTCGCTTCTGCACACAAATCTTTTGTTTTAAAAATGTAAAAAAAAAACAAACGTAAACAAAAGTCAGCTAAAGCAAAGCTGAAAAGTTTTGGGCATAATCAGAATATCTGCAAATTTCTTATTTCAATGAAGTATAAAAAACGATCGCAATTCTAATGGAAGAAAAAGGCCAAAGCATTCTAAAAATAACAAAAATTTCACCAACTCCCTTGCGCACACAAATCTTCCTATTAGAATCTTTAAAGAAAATGTAAGCAAAAGTCAGTCAAATTGGTAAATTAAAGGAAATGTGTGCCTTAGTTAATTTCATTTATATTTCCTTAAATATACCAAATGATTGCAATAATATTGGAATGGAAAAGGCCAAAGCATAGCAGAAAGAACAAACATGTTTACAGCTCGCTTGTGCACACATAGATTTAACAACAGCTCTGCCCAAAACAGATCTCAAGAACGTCGGCAGCATAAAATTAGCACCGCACCGGCAGAACTCAATGCTTACATTCTTGAAAATATTTTAAAGAGCAATTTTTCTGTTTCTGTATCTCTTTATATATATACTCTTTGCAAGGTAGTGTTAGGGTGGAGAGCCGGTGACCGAAACTGTCAAAACAAAGTTGATATTTCATACAAAATCTGCAACCAATGAGAATGCAATATGAAAGCAAAAAATTGGCAATAATACCAATATGACTGAGTTTGACAGTTATGGTCCCTAAGAAAGAGAACACACTTAGCCGTAACACTACCTTGTCTAGTTCTAATATGGTTGATACCAAAAGTGTGCGATATCAAGTTTGTTTCTTAAGCACCCATAACTTCGATTAACTCTTTAAGTTTTAGCCTTAAGTGCAGCCAAATATAATTTGAAATAATATTTCGCCTTCTTTACTCATGTTTTTGTAGAACACTTAATTTTTTTCATTCGACATCCACACTCACAACTTCTAGGCTTTACCAACTGGATGACTCTCGAGAGACTCATAAATAAATTAACCCTTAATTAATGACTATTAGAGAACACCCACAACTAAAAGAAGCTAAGAATTTATAGAATTTCTACATTTACGTTAAATGTATATAAATATAAACCGAAAAAAATTGTGTAGGAGGCAAGGGGAGTTGCGTAAAAAATGACCAATGACCTTAACCCGCACACAGCGTAATGCTTGAGCATGCAGCACCACCATCCGCCTCTGGCAACTCTTACAATATATCTTAAAGCTTTAGCTCGTGAGCGCACTGTCAGTCTGTGAATCGTCGTGGGTCCTTCGCTCGATTGGACACGACTTAGCAGCAACGTTTGCCGTTTGCGAGGACATTAACAGCAGGATGCGCGCATTTTTCAACACTTTGCATGTTGTTGTTTTGGTTGTTATAAACTCCTGCCTCTGCCCTCCTGCATGGTCTCTTTCAAGTTTAACGTAGCTTGCTCCAATTTTGGCTAATAAACTTACAAGTTGCAGCCAGTACCAAAGTGAAACTTTTGCAACATTCACTGCGTCCTTTGTTGCCTGTGTTTGGAGTCGGAACATGGGCGTAAGGGTAGGTGACTGACTTTTGTTGTCATTGTTGTTATCTGGGGTTGCTGCTTTGGCCCTTAGTACGAAAAGCCCCACAATTTAAGCTCATAAAAACACTTACGCTGCGTTAAATTTTCGTAATAAATTTAAGTTTATTTTTCACGTTTTTTTCGTCCCTTTAGCGCTTGCATAAGTTACGCCATTTATTTTGTTGTGCTTCCATCTTCTTTTCTTTCCCATCGTCTTTGTGTGGTTGTAGGCGTTCTTCAAAGGTGGTATGCGTCGGTTGTCCGGGTAGTTGTGTTCGGCCAAAGTGTTGAGTGCTGCCTCAGCTTTGAGCTTTTATATAAATTATTTTTAAAAGCTGAAATGAAGAGTTAGCTATTGTTGTTGTTGTTCCGTAATTTGCCGCGGTGTTTGGAGTGCAGAGTAGGAAAGGCAAATTTAAGAATTGTTGCATACTTTATGGGCTTAAGTTTTGTTACAGAGTTAGTTGTTCTTTTTTGTTTCTCATAAGTTTTAAGCTCGAGAAATTCTGTGACACTTAAGATATTGGTCATGACAAAACTCCGAAATTTGATGTAAATTATTTTACATCTACACTCTAGAAACTGATTGAAAAATGACTACAATAAATGTTGTGAAATTTCACGACATTTTTTGGCGATTTCGTAAAAAGATAACGCTGTGATGCAGAAAATTTTTTAAATTCTGTCTAAAATTCAGCTTTTTTTTCTAACATATGAATATTTTCTCTATTTCTTACGCTATTTCATCGTGTTGTTGCTTAGAGAGTCAAAAAACGCTCCAGCAGCGATATTTTACACCAGTGGTCCCCAAACACATACTACTACAATTTTCTGATTTTGTGCTTATGTTAGTAGCTCTCTTACTCTCTGCACTGACACAAATTGTTGTGCAGGTATAGATAGGTATTAAGCAAGAATTCTATTATTATAAAAAAACTTTTTTTAGTATTTTATTATTATAAAAACACAAAAATGGGAAGTCGGTTTTTAATTTGTATCAATTTGTGAAGAACTACGGCATTACGTTATTCATTTTCCACAAACGAATATTGAGGATGCATATTTCTATAATGCCTTTAAAAAAATATATTCCAATGTACTGTGCGTTGGCAAACCAAGCATTATGACAGTCCTTAAAAACTTTCTGCAAGGAAAAAAAAAATCATATTTGTATTCCGATTTAATTTTGTACAGTGGATAAGCTGGTCAAGCTGCGTGAACCTCTTCGTTTGAAGTCTCAGCCAGTGTTGCCACTCACTGCATTTTCTTCGTAGCAAAAAATGTATCAAGTCTTGCTGCAATGTAGCCAAAAAATTTTAAGCCTAGCTTAACACGATGTAACAGTCATTTTGCCATTTTGAAATGACCTAGTGTTGGTTGTAGGTCTGGTCGAGTACAACAAAAAACCCTGAAAATTTTGACTTACCATAAAAAAACTAGTTTTGCGATCACTCATGCACTTTTTATCAATTTAATCAATCAGTTTTCAACTGCTTCAAGATTTTCAGCCAGTTTCGTAAAGATAATTTATACTTTTTTATTTTAATTTATTCAACTTTACAATTTATTGGAAACAAATAAATTCAACAAGTTAAATGAAAATTTAAAAAAAAAAGCTTTCAGATAAAGTTCCATAACTTTGTCAACTTTTGGTCTATTTTGGAAAACGAACAGTCAATTTACTCGTAAAAGAAATGTACGTTATTTTTTAATATTTATACGATTGCTATGCTTTTTGAAGGAATTGTGTTGAAAAAACATCGGCAAAGGTAAATAATTTAGAAAATATATCAAAGAATTGACATTTACTTGATAAATGTACGCAGAAACTATACAAATTCCACAAATTATTATATATCATTTGAAAGATCTGTATTATCTTGAAGGAGTGCAAACGCAGTTTTTTGACGGTAAGTCAAAATTTTGAGGATGTTAGACAAGTTTTATGCACCGTTTCGTGTTAAACTCGACCAGACCTACAACTTACTCTAGGCAATTTGAAAAATGCATGCTTTTAGTAAATTTTGTCGCACTGGTAGTTGAAGGCAGCTATTTAATAGAATTTGTTTTTATCAAAAAGTTAATTCATTGAATAAATATTTTGTTATATCTCATTGAGTAATTCAATACCCTAATGAAGCTACGATAATATCACAGTGGAACTACAGCATGCAACATTAAAATATTTAACAACAAAAATTTAAATTTCAGTTCTTTTTACATGAATTCTTTCTTGGGTGTCGATACAATTTTTTTTAACTAATTCCTGTCATGATTTATTTCTTCCAATTTATTTCTTATATTCGTTTTTTCACAAATTGTCGAAAGGACAAAAACTGTCTTTCTGCGACTGCAGAACAATGAGGCAAATATAGTAAATTAAATACGAAACTTGTAAGATCTAGGAACATTTGCTCACCTTGTTCCTTTTTAATGAAAGAGACTTTTTCCAACAAGGAATAGATATCGATATCACATTTTAAGTTGTTTACTTAATTTTAATAAAGCCCATTGAGTTACGATATTATCCCAAGCAACATTACATAAGTCTTCAAAATGCAAAATTAGGTCCAAAATTTAATTGGCATTGTATGATACAACTTCGATTGGAGTTATTATTTTTAAAAGTTCCAAGTATTTTCTTGTGAAATCAAAGCTTAATTTGATTTGCTCTTTAAATTAAAAACAATTTATTTAAGCCTGTTGATTTAACATTATATATCAATTAATTTATTTGTCCATTTCACATCAGCTAATAAGTGCTTAAAGCGTCCCACATAATCATATTGATAGTTTTGACATATGAAAAGGAAAATTTAAAATTTGTTTACAGACAATTGATATATGCGTTAAAGCTTAAATACAATGCAATAAATGAACACAATTATTTCTGTGTTTTTACATAAAAGTGTTCCTTTTACAATTTTTTCTATTGAAAATACAAAAAAATTATTGAAACTATGAAAATGTAGCCATTTAAGAAGCATCGTAGCATTGTAGCTTTTCATTTTAAATGTAGCCAATTGCCTACAATTGTAGCCAAACGCCAACGCTGGTCTCAGCGCCAACTGAATAAGAGAACTTCGTACATGTGATCGTGTCGGTGTAATGTTCGAATTTGGAATACGAATATGATTTTTTATTTGCAGACAATTTTTAAGGACTGCCATAATGCTTGGTTTGCCAACGCACTGTGGCACATTGGTAATTTTTTTGTTTAAAGCCACTATAGAAATATGGAACCTCAACTGTTTGTGGAAAATGAATAACGTAGTGCGTTAGTTCTTAAACTAGAGAAAAAATACCTTGAAAAATTTATTTAGGACTCATTGGAATGTAAAAATTCACAAATTGATACAAATTAAAAAAAGGCTTCCCATTTTTGTGACTTTATAATAATAAAATACTAAAAATAGTTTTTTTTATAATAATAATAATTGACAACAATTTGTGTCAGGGCAAAGAGTGAGAGAGCTACTAACATAAGCATTAACAAAAGAACATCCTAAAATTGTAGCAGTATGTGTTTGGGGACCACTGGCTTAAAGTGGTCTCTTCTTAAACTTTAGTGAGTGCTGGTTTCCATTCGTCTAGTTTTCTTGAAAGCAAGTTCAAATATACAAAGGAGAGAACAACACAACATCTGATGCTGCACTGTTCTTTCCTTAGGATTTTCGAACTTGCTTTCAAGAAAACTTGACGAGTGGAAACCAGCAGTGAGATAAGTGAGTGCGATGACGTGACTGTTAAAAGGTTTTTGACCAAAAAGATTTTCTTCTTAGTTTCAAGTGAGTTCTTCTTAAATTTTAGTGATATGAGTGAGTGAGCTGACATGAGTGCTAAAAAGATTTTCACATCATTTCATTCATTCAGTTACAAATCTCATTAAGCAATATTTGATCAGTTCTAAAAAGATTTTCTCAATAGAATTAAGAAGATTTCTCTATGAAAAATTCTTCTTTATTTGGTTCTATTACGAATAAAACCTAATAAAAATATCTCAATAAAGCAATCTTCTTAATTTCAAGTGGTTGGTTTTGCCTCTATGCAGTCTTTTGTTCAATTTTAAATCGATATCATAATTAAAATATTCAGGTAGTAAATACTTAAAATTTATTGGCTTAGCTAAAAAACAAGTCTTCATAGGTATATATTTCAGTCACATCAGGGACGTAGCCAAGGGGGGTTTTCGGGGTTCATTTGTTTTTACTACCCTTGAAATCGTCAGTTGTAGATGATGGCAGTGATGCTTACAGTGAAGCCAACCAGAATGACATACATGTATACTGAAAAACCTTTCTAATTCGAACCGCCTAGAAAGATATTAACAGCTCATTTTTGTTATCACTTGAGCGGCTCTCGAAAATTTAGATTTCAGCATCCATGGAGTTCACTTCTCCATTTCGTCACTTGTAGCTGAAGTTGGCTCCAAATATGCAAATGGAGCTTGTTGTTGTTAGTTCTGCGTTTTCTTTAGCTCTGCTTATGGCGGCATTGCATTAAAGCCTCTTCGTAATTTACGGCACAAAACAAGTTGTTATTAAATAAATTTTTCTTTTCATTGCAACTCTTTTATAGTCAAGAGTATTCAAGCAATTAACTTTCGAATAAAAGATATGAGTCTTAACCAGGTTAAATTTTTAAGGAATGTTTGAAGTTACTTATGAGAAGTTATCTATAAGAAGTTGGCTTACATTTTTCAGAATTCTGACCCGAGTAAGAGTCTTAAATCAATCGTTTAAGTAATTTTGTAAATTTTTAGGTTTTGAGATTTTTCTTTAAAATGCTAGTTATTTACTAGATATTTGAGAGAAATTAGAAACCGTTCTCATCTCTGAAATTTCTAAAATATACCTCCGTAATTAACTTGGCGAGAAGCATTTGAACGGAACGCTTAGGGATGCATTAGCATACACAATGATCGCACAGTAATAGAGCAGGACGTGTTGGTAAAATTTGCAAAAAAAGAAGACTTAACTAATTCTTTATAGTTTTTTATTTTCACACAAAAACTTAAAAATTCAAATAACTTAATTTTCATATTTTTTTTTTATTATTTTATAAATTTTTTCAGAAGTTGTTTATTTTATAACTAATACTAGTATCGCCTGTGTCTGAAATTCGATCAACTTTCTGAAACTTTAATATTTTTTTCTTATTCTGAGGCGTTGACTTTGCCTAAGAAAATGTCCTGTACTAAGAAAATCAATACAAAAAGTTTCAATACAAAAAATACGTTGCACTGAGAAAAGTTACAGTTTTCGAGATATCGTCATAAATTTGATGTCAAAATAAATGAAATTTTGCAGAATTTACTATTTGTAAGAAATTTTACAATGACAATATACATTCACACTTGTTAAATAAATAAATGCTTATTGTAGGGTATCCGCAAGAGATAGCGAAAAATGATTTTTGTACATTGTATTAATGTCTAAAGTTTCCTCTTATGCCATGTTCTTTCATTTCTTATAGTTTAGGTTTTACTTCAAAAATATTCTTTCAACGCTCATATTTCAGGTCAAAGGTCTCATAAATATTCGCTGAACTCCTACTCTAATCTCCCTACTATAATCTATTAAAAAAAATTAAAATCGGTTCAGAAACACGGAAGAACTGTTTCTCGTACGCCTATTTCTATATATAACGAAATGGCTTAAAACATAGATTTGTGTATATAACTTTGGAGTGGCTTGAAATATTTGAAATGTAGGAAAATTTTTTTCACATAAATTATTTTCTAAGCTGTAGAACTTTGTAAAAAAGATAAAACATTTCGAAAAATTTAATTTTCATCAAAAAAATCATAGGAGGGGGGTCATGATTTTCGATGATAGAAACTGTTGATTGAATTATGTTTTAAAATAAAGCTGTTTTTGCAGATAAATGGTATGTCATTTGAAAGAGTGTAAAAAAAGAAAATTTAATAAGAAAAAAATTACATAAAAAAAGTTTGGCCTATTTTTTGAGCAAAAATTGAATATTTAAGTGGTTTATTTAAAACAATATAAAACATACTTGACCTGAAATTTCAATCGTATTTTTTCTCATTCTGAGGCGATGACCTTGCTTCAAGGAAATATGTTGCACTGAGAAAATTAAAATTTTTTGAGATATCTCAATAATTCTGATGTTATTATAACAGGAATTTTTTTTTAAATACTATCCGTGAAAAATATTACCAGAAAATCTTTCGTATACCCTTTTTTTCCTTAATCAACGAATTTTCATAAAAAATACGTTGTAGTGTGAACATCTATAGATTTCAAGATATCACAATAATTGTTATGTCAAAATAACGGAAATTTTTCAAAGTTTACTATTTGTAAGAAATTTTGCAAAAAATGTCTCAGGTACTTGTTCCACATCTTATCAATGCCTAAAATTCGCACAATTTGAATTAAAATTTCATCATATTTTTACGAATTTAATTACTTTTCAAAACTCGAATATCGGTGAAATAAAAAATACATTAATTGAAGTGAGATCGTAGTGAAAAAATACTTGTGAGTAAGAAGCTGTTTTTTTTTTTATTTTAAGTGATTTAAAAAAATATGTAAAACAAAATGCAAGGTGTTAAAAAACCGTTAACATTATTCGCTGCAGTTGACATTTTCATCTGTAAAAAATGAACGAAGAACTCAAATTAAAAATTAACTCCATATTCGTTTTTCTCATCCCCAAATTAGTATAATCTAATTTGGAGCTCAAACAAAAAATAGAGCCTTAGAGGGTTCGTTTGTGTAAATTTTAGAAATTTTGGCCATGAATGCAAGCACTCCAAACCTTTGTTACGATATCTTGGAAGTGAGGATCGTATTAGAAATAGTGTAGTTATTTCAATTTAAGTGAAAATAAATTTGAAAAATTCAAAAAAATGGCACGAAAAACAACATTATCTTTAATGCTATTGCAATACTTTAAAATTATTTTCTGCCTTTAATATTCGACAGTTTATTTTTTTTCAACTATTCTACCAGTTGAAATGAAATGAAACAAACATTTGTTTATATTTTATTTTTTAATTTCGAATAAAAACATTTTCATTGAAATTTTCCCCCATGGGGAAATCCTGGCTACGGCCCTGAGTCACATACATAATACGCTTTTCATATTTACTGCATATGCTTAGGCACACAACATGTTTGATTGCCCTACACAAATTGTCTCTTCATAATAATTTTAACACAATTAAAATTAACAAAAGACGCTGCGACAAATTATATATTTTCACACTTTGAACTCGAACTCCTTTTCACCGCTACCCTTTTGACCTCCCAAGGACTTGCCTCCTCCATCCCTTTTTTCTATCGACCACTTTAATGTCATTAAGATGATTTATGCACGCAAAACATTACGATAAATGTTAGGAAAAATTATTATTTATGCTTGTGTCTGCAATGATTTGTACACCAAACATTAAATTAAATGACAACAAAAACCAGCGTTGGCGCCTGAAAGTATCCTCTGTGAATGTGTGTTTGTGTGTGCCTGAGTGGTAGAGTGTAAGAAAACGTAAGGAAAAACTTAATTAGACAACGACTGGCAGCAGCATATTTAATTGTCTGAGGATTTGTTTTTGTGTTCCTTCATAAAATTAGGGGACATATTTTTGTTAGCTAATTTTGTGAAAATGGATTTATTTTTTATTTTTTGTTTTTTACAACTGCTTTGAGTTGTAGGGGAGTTCAAAGTATTTTAGAAGAGAATTTATGAGGGAGCGTGTTTTAATGAGAGCATTATAAATGTTCTTAAGAGGCGTTAAGCTTGAGCTTTGTAAGGTTGTTTTGGGGTCCTTGCTAAAAAATAAAAAAGTTGAGGAGTTTTCAAAAAGGACAAAGCATGCATTAGGACATTATGAGGAATATAAGTTAACACGTTAAAAAACAAAAACAAAAACTTTTGAATTGCTTATATTTGCTTAAAATATTTGAAATGATTGCTTTCTTGTTTGGTTCTTTCTTTGGGCTACAAGAAACCAGTAGTTCGCTTTCTCTTTCTCTCTTCTCCCCCTCCCTACCGTTGTCCCTTTATATCTTTTCTTTTTTTGTTTACACTACGTTGAACTCACGCTATTTTATGTGCCGTAATGCATGAATTTTATTTACTTGACGCTGTCGGTGATTTGCGCGTGTGTTGACACATTTTATGAGGCATACTTTTAGGTGCATTATGAAAATATGAGTTTTATTGTCTGTTGTTGCTTACTGTATATCTGAAAATTATGTGCGAACTTCATCGCTGCTGGTGGAAGTGAAGATTCATTGGATTTGTATTATAATAGCCTCTTTTTATTAGATTTCTTGTTGAATGCCTTGCCAGAATTTTTTTTTTATAGAAGATACCGAACAAAAGTATTTTTATTTACATATTTCCTTGACTGATGGAAGGAGTGTCATTTTAGAATTGTGTTTACAGCTTTAAAATTTTTGAAAGTTTTCTTTTTATTAGCAAATAATATCATTATCTTACCTTTGCTTTTTTTTAATATTTTGATGAAATTATTGAAATTGAACACGACAGTTTATTATAAGAAAAGTGAAATGGTTAGACAATAATATTGATAACAAATATTTTATTTTTTTTTTAAAAGCTCTGTTAATCTTTTTGGTGATTTATCTGGCTCAAAGTTGTAAAAAGTTGCATTCATGCAATAAATGCTAGCACTGAATGCCAAAGAAATGATTTAAGTCATTTAATCATTTATTTGATTTCATGACGTCAAGTTTTGAAATCAGCATTCATTTTGCAGTCATGACTTTGAAACTAATTGGTAAAAATTGCTGTTAAAGCCATTTGATTTGTTCACTTTATTGAAGTCGTGCTCCTAAAAGTCATTGAATTTCATTTAATTGTAACGAATTTGAAGTCAACGAAAGCATTAGAAATCACTTGAAATCATGCTTAAAATCACTGAAACTGTGAAGTAACTTAAAGTCAATTACAGAATTTTGATTGTATTACTAAAAACTTTGAAGTCAATTTATATGCAGAATTAATTCTTATCAAGCAAAATTAGGCCATGCAAATGAAGATAGAACCAAGGAACACTATAGATTAGGAAAAAAGTTAGAAATTCTAAAAATTTCACTAAAACATGAATTAAATTGTGAGCTTTAGATCAAGTAAGCTTTTAAAGAAGGCAACAACAACAACAACAACTCTGAATAGAGTCAATCACTTAGCTGACTAGACAGTCTGTTTCGGAAATCGCTACATATTCCTCTTTAGTAGTCTTTGAGTGATTAAGCTGTGATCAACTCACTGTTTAAACTAGTATATGAGTGCGCAGATTTTGGAATTCATTCTTTTGAATTGTATGGCTGCTAATCATATGACATTTCAAAGCAGTAGGCTATTTATAGATCACCGCCATCAACTCTATCAAGGGTTGCCATCTGTTCTAGTTGCTTCTTTATTTATTTCAATATTCATTGGTGTTCGATAGTTTGTCGAAATGCACCATAGAAAATGAAACGAGTTTTTTGCTTCGCCAGAAGCTAGTGTTCTAACTGAAAGGTGGCTCTTTTCACAACCAAATGTTCAATTACACATGACTTTGAGCGAAATCGATCAATTATTAGATTATTTAATCAATTTGACATTAATTAAACTTGTTTGGCCGTGCTCCGGCATAGTTAGTTAATTAGTTTTATGATCTATGAAATTATTACATGAATTAAATTGTGAGCATTAGATCAAATAGCCTATTGCTTTCAAATGTCATATGATTAGCAGCCATACAATTCAAAAGAATGAATTCCAAAATCTGCGCACTCATATACTAGTTTAAACAGTGAGTTGATCAAAGCTTAATCACTCAAAGACTACTGAAGAGGAATGTGTAGCGATTTCCGAAACAGACTGTCTAGTCAGCTAAGTGATTGACTCTATACAGAGTTGTTGTTGTTGTTGATGCCTTCTTTAAAAACTTACTTGATCTAAAGCTCAGAATTTAATTCATGTAATAATTTCATAGATCATAAAACTAATTAATTTTCACTAAAACGCTAAAGTAATATGAAATGACTTATATGTTTTCTTGAATCAAAAATACAAAATTGTTTAGAAAGGTTTTTCTTAAAAACACAAAAATTAATAACAAGGTTCATCAGAAAATTAAAACAAAATATTTAAATTTTCTTATTATATATATCTTATTATATATCGTGGCTTAAATGATTTCCCCCGGCCATGATTTAAGCCATTTTAAGGGATTTTAGATATTTGACTACAAGGACATCAACTTGATTTCAAAGACTTCAACAAAGACTTAAGGTGACTGCAATCTTTTCAAAAGAATTAGGGAATGCAATCAATTTAGTTTTGCAGTCATGACTGCGAATTCAATTTCAATGAAGTCAGCAATGACTTCAATATATTGTACACATTCAATAACTCAAAAATAATTTCAGAACTTCTTGTGTTGAAGTAATTGTAATAAAAAATGATTTAAAGATTGCAATCATAATCTAAAGTCATTGTCTAGGAAGTCACTGTTTGCAATACAAAAAAATTGCAAGCTTTTACCACTCTGGTGTGGCCTTATGCAAAAATTAAATTAGATGAAACTGAAATAGAATTAAAATTTTAAAATTAAAGGCTAAGGGCGTCTACAGGATTTGTTCTACGGGGGGGGGGGGGGGGTCAAAGGCATAAAGGAGTCTAGAATGCACATTTTTTTTTAAAAGATCAAAGAACCAAGGCATGCGCCTTATACAAACAAGGTTTGGTCTTTGACCTGAAAGCAAAGGGATAGTTTATTTAGAGGAACTGATTGGAACCATACGGGTATTATTGATAAGGTGAAATAAACGTGAAAGACAATTTAATTGCTTTTAACCGAGGCTAGTGTTATGCCTTAACCTCGGCAAGCATTTCCAGCCCTTAGTTGTTCCTGTCCTTTAATTCCACATTTTCCACAATTTAACTGTGGAATTTTAGTTTTCCATAATTCTCAAATGTAAGAAAGAACAAAGAAAGTGAAAAGAACCATTCCCGAACCAGGAACCTCTGGGTTGATAGTCTAGCGCACTCTCCACTAGACTACAAAGGCCGACTTTACATAAAGGAAATGTAACCTATATAATTCTATATTCAGAGATTTTTAGTACTAATATTCTTATCATGATACGCTTGTTGACACACGCTTGGACACATAAAAATATGATATACTTTTCAAAGATGGGGTAAAAATCATTTTCTTACTTATTTTGTATTATTATTTTAGTATTAAATTGGTGTTCTGTACTAGCATTCGGGAGTGATAATAGAATATATGATAAAATAATAATCATATATTTTGTTATTACTCTCGGGTGCTGGTGCAGAATACTAATTTTTGTCTTAATTTTCTTTCCTTTTCAATCGACGTTCCGTCAAAAAAAAAAAAAATATGAAATTAAATAATCATCATATAATTTCTCTCTTTATGTCATGGAATTTATTATTCCCTTTATTCACGTTTTTATTCCTAAATTTTTATAATTACTACACTTTTGTTACATTGTTGTTCGATTCAGCCACTCAGTCTCTCTTCGTTGTACAATTTTTAGCTTGCGCTGTCACTTAACTCAAATCTATTTAAATCTTAACGTAGGGTATATTAACTGTCAAAGTTTGAGACCTTCTTCCTCTTCGTCCAAACTAGATGAATTGAAGGTTATTCTGGAAGGTGGGTTTTTAGACATTATCGGTATATCTGAGACTTGGCTCAAACCGCATATTTCTGTTGAGGCTATTAATATACCTGGCTATCAATTCTGTGGAATTGATCGCCCTCTTAATAGAGGGGGTGGTGTCAGATTTTATATATCTAGACGGATCTCTTTCCGAGTTGTGTTTGAAGGTTCTAATTTTGGTGTCTGTGAATCATTATTCATCGAAATAGTGCATAACTCTGCCAAAATATTACTAGGTGTTGTTTACCTTCCTCATGGCGATATTACTTCAATGGAAGAATCGTTAGGTGACCTATTGATTAAATATCCTTATGCTATAATCGTGGGAGACTTTAATACAAACCTATTCAACTCAATTAAAGCTAGAACTGTTTGCGATATGTGCCAACGCCTTAATATGAGTTGTAGTCACAATTCACTTCCAACCCATTATGATGTGAGAACTAATTCCACTTCTCTAATTGACTATTCTGTGTTAAGTGACCCAAGTTTGCTATGCTTTTCGAGTCAAATGCAATGTCCAGCTATTTCACACCATGCTTTTATCTTCATTTCTATAAAAATAACCATTATTAAAAATGATGAATTCATTGAATTTCGCAATTATAAAAGTATAAACTATGATACCTTATTCTCTGAGCAGAATAATAGCAATTTAGGAAGCATATTATCAACGAAAAACACTGACCTACAACTTAATATCATCAACTCTATTTTATGCAAACTTCTGTATTCTGTACCAATTGCCAAACGCAAAGTAAACTATTCTCATGATAATTGGATGAACTCAAGGGAAATCAACTATGCAAAATCCTTACGTGACTTAGCTTTTAAAGCTTATACTCTGAACAGCAATGACACTAATTGGCGTATCTTCTGCAAGTACCGAAATCGCGCCAAAACTGTAATCAGAAATGCTAAAAAACGTGCCCATTCTAGGCTGTTTAAGAGTGTTGATTGTAAGCGGATGTGGAACATTCTGCGACATAATGGATGCTTAAAAACTGATTCTCCAATTGATGACGTAGATGTTAATGAGTTAAATCTAAGTTATCTGTCCAACCAATCCCCTTCAACATTTTATTCTTTTGACTTTGATTTTAACTCCAATCACGACAATAGGTTTTCTTTTCGAAGTGTTAGCCATGATGAGCTTTATCTAGCCTTCATTAAGATAAAATCTAACGCAGTTGGTTATGATAATATACCATTAAAATTTATAAAAATCATTTTTCCTTATATTCAAGATTACTTACTTCACTTCATTAACTCTATTCTGATGACGTCTATTTTTCCTTCCGCATGGAAAATCGCCCGTGTTGTTCCAATTAAGAAGAAAGGGAATTCGAGCGCCATTGATAATTTGCGTGCTATCAGCGTCCTTCCTATCTTATCAAAAATAGTAGAAAATCTTATTATACAACAAATTATAGATTATTCCAATCGATAAGATAATTAATAGTTGCCAGTTTGGTTTTCGATAGGGTTACAGTACCACTTCTCTCTTGCTGGGGCTCACTGACACCATTACGAGCTTCCTCAACAGTCCTTTTATCACTCGATTTGTCCAAAGCATTTGACTGTATTTATCACACTAATTTGATTACTAAATTATCCACTAAGTTTATGTTTTCGAAATCAGCGTGTGAGCTTATCTCTTCCTACCTTTCGAATCGCAAACAATTTGTCTCCTTTAATAATGAAATCTCAGCCCTTTTAAACGTCACAAATGGTGTACCCCAAGGCTCAGTTTTGGCTTCTATGCTTTTTATGTTTTATGTTAATGATTTTGTTGATTGCTTAGATCATAATTCTTGCACTCCTTTCATCTTTGCGGATGATATACAACTTCAGTTTAAAGGTGATATGGAATTTTTGGATGTTTTTAAAGCTGTTATCAATTATAATATACTAAGGGTATGTGACTGGATGAAAAATAATTATTTCAACATTAATCCGGACAAAACTAAAGCTATGCTTTTCGCTAACCGGAGAAACGCCAATATTGACCTATGTATTAAAATTGATGACAGTAGAATAAACTTTGTTGACGAGCTAAATTGCCTAAGGGTTCACTTAGATAACCGATTATCCTTCGACATACATATTAATAGGCTGAGCTCGAAGATAAATTTTATATTGAAAAAATTGTATAGTCTTAATTTGCTGTTGCCCTATCATGTCAAACACAAATTGGTTCATTCCCTACTACTTTCCAATTTAATGTACTGCATTGAGGTATTCTCTGTACGCTTATATAAATTAATAAAAATGAGATAAATTAGTTTTTATATGTTTGATCTCAGTTTTTATTCTGATGAAAATTTTTGATGTTTTTAGAAATCAAATTTGAAACAAAACAAGTTAAAATAAATTTTTTTAATAACATGAAAAATAAACAGGTACAAGGATGCAGCGTAGCTGATTCGTTTATTACTCCCCCTTTTAAATTCGGAACGTCCTCGGATCGATTTTTAATTTCATAGGAATATCTGTGGTTCCTCAATAGAAATTGATGGTGAATTTGAAGGGTGATTTCTTGCAACTTGAATCAAAAAATTTTTTGTTCTTTTGAAGTTTTTTACATTAAAGTTTTCAAAAAGCCGTTCTGTTTCCGTTTTAAGCCACGCATTCTCCACTTGATTACATTTAAATTATATAAAAAAAGGTGAATATTCAAAATTGATTAAGTATTGTTAACAAAATTAAATTATTTAAAAATAACAATTATTTTTTTTTGGTTTTTCTTTTTGCAAATATTTTTTCAGTTTGCAAATTTCATCGAAGGTTGCTTTTATGAATTTTTTTACCATTAATCATTACTGTAGTCCCCAAATCTTTTTCAATAACTCTTTCACAAAAGATTTTGTTAAATTTGTTACCCAATCTTTTATTTCTGCGAATAAAAACTTTTTCTCCTGGTTCGTAAATTCTAATAACTTTGTTTTTATTGGCTCTTTCTAAAGTTTTTTCCTGAACTTCTAATAACCTTTTTTTAACTATATCTAATTTTTCCGGGGAAAAGTTATGAAAAACTTCAATTGGCTTTGCATTTATCACTGAGTGAATTGTGTTATTATATTTATAGGTCGCTAGTGATACGAGTTCTTTAGTATTTGTTAAATGTTGTTGTTCTTTGACGCATCGCGCAATTTCCATTAACGTAGAATGAAATCTCTCGACGTGCCCATTACTTTCACTATGTAATGTTGGTATAAAAAATTGTTCAATCGAAAAATTATCTCTCAGAAGACTTTTTATTGTTTCTGAATTGAAAGATTTTTCATTATCTGAAACCTCGACTTTAGTATTATTAAATTTAATTACAATTTCCAAAAGTGCATCCTTTATATCAACAGTTGATCGCGATGCAATAGGTTTAACAATAGCATACTTAGAAAAACGATCCACACATGTTAAAAAATGTTGCTTATCAGTTATGGAAATGTCAATATGAAGGACCTCTCCTGGTAGATTCGGTATTGGAGTTTTGCCAATCCCTGGATCTGGTGGCTTACGCTGATATTTATTTTCCAAACATATCTTACAGTTCGCTATAATCAACTTTAAAGATTTTCTTATGTTAGGAAAAAAATACTCGCGTGTTATCTGTTGATAATTTTCGTTCAAGCAACGATGAGCACGGTTATGCTCCGTAGCTAATGTTTCGAGTTGATCATTTTTATTGGTCAAATCAATTACCATAACCTCAGTGTGAATGAACTTAACACCTGGAAAATTTAAAATTAGCGTATTTTGAATTTCTGCCAAAGTACCTAAATCACAGTGTATTGCTTTAGTTACATGTAGATTAATTGTATCTTTTAGGCATTTAATGCGTTTTTCAATCGAATCAAAAAAATAGAGTGACGAGTCAGTGTTTGGAAAAAATTTTTTGTATTTTTTTTAAAAATGGTAGATTTGGATAAAATTAGTTGATTTTTGAATTGATTTACAGGATACTTTATAGTCTTAATAACATTAGTCGAGGATTCTTCACTATGACTGGCTTCGCTAGACTCGCTAGTATGATGACGAAACTGTCTCGAAAGCGCATCCGCAGTATTTTCCGCAGTATTTTCCACAGTATTTTCCTTGCCAGGTTTATAATGAAACTTTGGCGAGAATTCTTCTATGAATGCACGCCATCTTTTCATCTTTGTATTTAGATTTTTGTCGGATATAGCAAAAATAAGTGGCTGATGGTCTGTGTAAATGTTTATATCCTTAATACCGTACAGGTAATGACGAAGTGTTTTCAACGACCAAACTATTGCAAGAAGCTCGCGCTCATTTGTTGCATAGTTTTGTTCTGCTTTCGAAAGAGTTCTAGATATCATTGTTATAGGTCTACAATTCTGTGACAAAACTGCACCTAGTGCGCTGGAAGAAGCATCCGTTGTAAGATCAAAAGGCTTACTGTAATCTGGATTTGCAAAAATTAAACTAAATTTTCGCAATTTGTTTCTTTTTTATAAAATTAATTTAATTCGCTTAATCAATCTTGAATTTTCACTTACAGTAAAATGTTGAATTTTTTATGGTCCTTCTTATTCAGGATATAGATGTTCTGTTAGCCTGCCGTTCTTTGTATTTTCTGTCTTTTGGAATGGTATGACCAGTGATGTTGTTCTTCTCAAGATTGGATTGCTGATAATAGTGTCCTTTTGGGAACTATATTCCTTTCAATAAGCAGGATTTCCAGTATTTTTAATGCAGCATTTAATTGTTAAGATTTTTTCAACGATAGGCCCCACGTTGGGCACCAATTAATAAAAATGAGATAAATTAGTTGTTATATGTTTGATCTCAGTTTTTATTCTGATGAAAATTTTTGATGTTTTTAGAAATCAAATTTGAAACAAAACAATTTAAAATAAATTTTTTTAATAACATGAAAAATAAACAGGTACAAGGATGCAGCGTAGCTGATTCGGTAATTTATATAACGTTAAGAAAATTGTTCTTTTATTTAATAGGATAGTTCGTTTTTTGTATAACTTACGACCACGTGATCACGTCCCCGCCCGCACGCAACAATTTCTTGGGTTCTCCTTTCTTAGTTTTATTCAATGCAGACTTATGTCAGTCTTTTTTAAAATTATTAAGAACCAACTGCCGTCTTACTTGGTTAATAGCTTCAAATTTTCTCGATCGACTAGAAATCCACAAATCCTGTTTCCAAAAATCTCTACGTCATTATACGAGCGATCATTTCTAATACGTACTGCTAGAATCTGAAATAAACTGCATCCAAGTCTCAAATCTTTTTCCTTATCGCCTAATGCATTTAAATTAAACTTGTTAGCGCTTACATAAAATGGACTTTGGCTTTTCCTTTTCTTTACTTATAACTATCACTAAGATACTATGGGCTAGTTACTACTTCTACTACTATATTTTTCCGGCTTTAACAATATTTATTGTTAAGGGCTTAGTGAGTGAATCGATTATACAAAAATTTCATTATATATATTAAATTTTTAATTATATGTAATGTTATTAATTTTTTATTACTAATTTTAAGTTTTTTACTCGTTTTATCTGCTTGTAATTTGCTTTATTGGCCTTTGTGGCTTTTGAATTACACATGAATCAATAATATAAAAAATAAATAATATAAAAATATTTCTCGTGTCATGCCTAAAACATTTTCAAATAAAATTTTTCTCATGTAATTTCAAACATTTCTTCTTAGAAATTCAAAACAAATTTCTTCTTCAAAACAAATATTCTTAGTAATTTAGTAAATTAAATAATGTGAGGTCGCCTTTATCCTTAAATAAAATTGCATTAATTACTATTTAGTCGCCAAGTTTTCCTCTTTTCACATAAGAACACAAAAATTTCCCAATATTGTTATTTTTTTTTCAAAAATGAATAAAACCAGCAAAATTTTTTGACCATTTTTTCCAGTTTTAGAGGCACAAAAATTATAAACCAATTGCGAGTGGCCTGAAACTTATCAGATATGGATTTAGGATTAAAGTTGTCGCTATTCTTGGAATGTTTCCCACATGGACATCAACTGACATATTTCTTTTTTCAACATGCATTATTAATAGCAGCATGCAAGTTACTAAAATCGAGTTTGGAAATATACCTATCATATGATTTATTTAAAAAATTTATTTTTTTACGTATGCATAAATATATATAGAGGTACATGTATAGATGGGTTTTGGGCGCCATTAATTTTCTAGACATATTCCAGAACCTCCCTGCAAGGCTTGATTCTGAATCCTGGATGTAATATAAGCACGTGATGCGAAAAATTCCAGAAAATTCTCAAAATAGGTTTACACCTGTTAAAAAACGCGAATTTGAAGAAGTATGAAATAAATATTTCAAATCGAGTTTCCTATTTAAATCTTAGTCATAAAAAAAATTTTAAGCATAAGATATTCTAATGTAAAAGCGTTTTCTTAACAAAAATTTGCCATCAGATTTTTTAAAAATTAGTGCTTGATCTAACATTAGCCTACTTTACTAAGAATTTCCAAATTTTTTTCGCTTTTGAATTAGAAGCTTTGCCCTCACCTAGATCGCTGCAATTTTCTCAAAGTTAAATGCTGCAAGATTGTTAGCAATTTTATTAAGTTTACGAATAATTAAAAAATTATCCAAATTGGATCATCTTTATGAATAAAATAACCACTTTTTTAAGCCGACTTTTGGGAAAACATTTAGTTTTTTAAATTTATTTTAGTTTGTTTTCTGCTTGTGTTTAATTACTTTGATACATAAATTTGCTTATCGCCCAAGTTTATACGCTTTATTGGCTTAAATGCCAATTACCATCTGTTGCTCCGAAGAATGATCTTCAACTAATAGGAATATCATTCCTTATCATTCCTCAATTTCTCGTACAAATTTCGGAATTTTTCCATTACATTCATAGTATTTACTAATAGCTTTGTGCTTTTAAGTATAAGTTGAGTTTAAAATATTTACAACTGAAATTTTCAGCATGGTTTGTTGAACAATTACCGAATATAAGGAAATGTATGATTGCAAGATGGCCATAGTTTACTGAAAGAATACGTGGCCCGTAAGCTAATAAACCGTGGTTCAAACCCCAGTTCAGACAGAATGTTTTTTTTTTTCGTTATTAGTAAATGTAACAAATGTGTTTGTACAATAAACATTTGTTTTTTTACAATAAATTCAAAGTCGACTTTTTGATTGATTATTGATGCACCTTATCAAAATACATGTTCCTGCTAAATTGTACACTCCTACAACCAAAAATGACGTTTTTTTTAAAAAGTTTTAAAATCCCTAAGTTTGAGCTCAACTAACAATTACAATTACAATTTAGAAGGTTTTTTACTCTCTTTTTAATTTAATATGAAGATATATAAAAAAATGTTCACTGCCTAGGGGGAAAATGCCCCTGCCCCCTGCGGACGCTCATGTAAATAGCTACATTTGCTTAGCATAAAATTATTACAACTTTAGAGTTGTTTTAACTGACCTTTGATTTCATCACATTTGTTTTTGCGTTTTTGTGCAATTTTTTGAGAATTTAACTCTTTAACGTGGGGAACTTTGGAATTCTACGTTAAGACTTTTTTGAAAAGATAAAAAATTTATTTAAATTTTATTTAATGGCCACCACATTTTATTCATCGTAATGACCGTTTATCTTTTGCCGCTGAACTCAGAATTAGCATGGATAATGATGAACCCTTAGAAACCAAGTTTTGTATGTTTTTGACAAATTACTACTCTTGACTATAAAACCAGTCGAAAATTTCTCAATTCACTTTAGTGTCAGTTTTTTAGGAGCAAAAATTTATAATCATTAGAGTCAGAGAGAAGAGAGAATGTGAAGCAGCCTTAACTAAGCAAATGCTTGCTGTTATTTCAGATAAAAAAGTCCTGTAACTGAATTGCACAGATTCCAAAAAGCTTTATATACATGAAGATCCCGAATTTCCTTCATAATTTTAGCGTTTTTGCGTCAACACTTTCAATGTTTCTACATAATTATAAAATTAATTTACAGCATATAAAAGTTGTACATTAAAAGAATTCACGCTATGGTTCATTTGAGATATACTTTTCGACCCATTTTTTTCATTATCTTCGAATATTACCATTTTTGAAAATCCCAAAATGCTTAATCTAAAAATCCATTACTAACAAGAAAAAGTCTCCACGTGACATTCTCTGATTTTAATGAGCTTTGGATATGTGATAGAAGACACAATTCTAAAGTTGATGTATTTTTTGTATCCGATAAGTTCAAGGTCAAGGCTTTCAAAATGGCGTTCGAAAATTTGCAAAAATTACGTTCTTTCGCAATAACTTTTATTTTACATATTGAAACACACAAATTAGGCATCAAAAGGGCTGGGGCGCACAGTGGTTTCAAAGTAGAATGAAATAATGTTCGTTTTTTTTAATTTTAGTTTAGAAAAGTTTCAATAACATATATAAAAAAAAATCTAACATAAGTCTTCTCAATTTTTGTGGACGAGCAGTGAATGTCGGCAAAATTTTTCCTCTCAAAAACAGCCATGATTTTAAGCCGGATTCCGGTAGGAACTGCAATTATGTTGGCATAATTGCTTGTATTCACTTAAATCTTTTTATATACAATATTTTGATGTATCTAAAAAACATTTTTATCAATGATAAATATATTTTTTTTATTATTGTGTTTTTTTAATAATTTTATTAAGACCATGTTTTTTCCCAGATTCCAAAGTTTGGTGGACCAGAACTAAGTTATCGACACTTATCGACGGTTTCTAACTATAAATATCTTAAATTGTAGACTTTTAGCAAGCATTTTAAAAAAGAAATTGATTGCTAATAGTTGCTAACTTGATTTTAATGAACAAGAGAGTGAATGCATATTTATAACCATATGCGTACTGCACACATTGTCATAAAGAATCTGAAATATTTTTGTTTTCTTCTTTTTTTTCTTATTTGAATTAGAAAGGTAATTCCTAAATGTTATGTGGGCGTGGCAATTTTTTTAAATATACACATATATTTTATATTCTTCATTGAGTTGTTTTGATATAGCTGCAATAAAAAGAAAAATATCGTTTTAAATTTTTGTATTATTTGGGAGATAGGCGTGTTTCTAGGCGGATTTGCAAAATTTTTTGTAAGTGTTTTTGTATAGTTAATTTCAACTTATGTATATACCAAATTTTATTGGTATTCGACTACTCCAAAATATCGTATAAAAATTATGGGAGGTGGGCGTGGCAAAAATTTTCTTAATCTACATATATATTTTAGATCCTTGAGTGAGTTGTTTTGATATAACTTCAATACGAAAAAATATAGCTTTTTAAAATGTTGTGTTATATCAGAAGTAGGCGTGTTTGTAGGCGGATTTCAAAATTTTTTTTATATCTTCTAATAGAGGTAATTCCAACTTATATACCAAATTTTATTGCTATGACGACTCCTTCTATTTTTTTCCAAACTTTGTATGGAATTAAGCCACTGTGGGGCTTTCAAGGGCGTTGTAAGTCGATGACTCAGAAGGGGGGACAAGTCTATGGAGGATGGGAAAAGTATGAAAGTATGAAGGTAGAGTCAAGATCACATTACACTTATTTGAAGTGCGAGTCTTACTACCTCTACTTACGGCGATTGTAATAAGAATGGTAAGAAGTCAAATGTGTAAAGCTCCATGACCTCTTGACTGTACAAAAATTAAAAATTGTAAAAAAAGTTATCTTGAAAGTTTTCATAAATAAGTTTTCTGTGCACACTCATCATGGCCAGTTCATAGAGCCGATTTTCCCCCATGGTGCTTCGTAACCAGGTTTTTAGTAGCCAAAGGCTGCTAAATACGATACGTTCTACTGTACGCGTGGTGCACGTTAGAGCAGTCAAAATTTTCAATGTTTTCCCGTTTCGTGAAAGAAGGTTTAGTCCTCTTTTAGGACATCAACAATAGTTAGATTTATTAGGTTGGGTCTATTATGCCACAATTGCTGCCAAAGTTCGATTTCATTTTTAATGCTTGGTAAATCATGAAATTGGGCGAAAGCTTTGCAAGTTTCTACAAGATTTACGACTGACATCGATTGCATTTGCGCAGGGTATAATTTAGATAATGCGAATGATTTTTTTTTATTTATTTATAAAATAAAAAAAGCTAACATCAGTACACTTAGAACTATGTTCTTTTATAGTACAAAAATCTTTTAGTTCAGTTAAATAAGAATTTAAATAGATTAAATTAGATTAACATTATAACAACCGGGCTTAAGATTTAATATTTAATCACAGACATTTAACAATACTTTTGATTAAACAAGAGTAAATACATTAATAAAGAGGAAAAGAAAAGGAGAAAAAAGAGAGAAAAGAAATAAAAAAATAACCTTTGAAATAGTTTAAGCAAATTGCAGATACTATGGAGTAGAGAAGAAAGTTAAGATAGATTGCCTAAAATTACCTCTCCTAGTTATTTCTCTAAACCATCTAGGTAGTGCATTCCAGAGTCTAATCGCGTTAATGAAAAACAAGTAAGAGGTGTTTAAAGAATTATGCCTGGGTATTATAAGAATATGACTTCTTCTAGACATACAAAACCGTAATTTTTCATAAAGGTATCGAGGCGATTTTTCATGAATAAGTTTGTGTAGGTATATACAGTTTCTTGCTTTGATGTATGATGTTATGTCGCAACCAAGTATTGAATTTCTAAAGCTAGATAGGTGTTCATATCTTCGTAAACCATAAACATAACGTGTGGCATAATTAAAAGCTATTTGCAATTTTAATTGGGAAGATGAGTTGAGCTTACTGTACACTGTTTCAGAGTATGTTATCAATGGTAAAATTAATTGTATCACCAACTTTCGTTTTATATTTACAGGAGTTACGCTAGCAGACATTCTCAAATTACGTAGGACATAATAAACTTTTTTCACTACATTGTTAACATGATCAACACAGGACAAAGAAGAATTTATATAAAAGCCAAGATTTACAATTTTTGACAACAACAGCTAGCTTATTTATTCCAATAAACAAATCAGGGATATCATTTATACAGGTTTTGTGCTTACAAATAGGCAGGACATATGACATTGATGCATTTAATTGCAGGCCATTGTTACTGGCCCACTCATTGATGCTGTTGAGATCTTCATTCATTCTACTACAGAGTTCGTCAAGATACCCTGTTCGTCGTGAAAGATAAAGCTGGACATCATCAGCATATGCATGAATAGATGCATGTTTGCAAACATTAAAAATATCATTTATAAATATTGAAAATAACAGAGGACCAAGTATGGAGCCTTGTGGAACACCATTTAATACTAACTTGTACTGAGAGGACAATTGACCAACTTTAACTTTTTGAGACCTATTACACAAATACTGGAAATTAGATTGACAGCACTATTACAGAAACCAAATAACGTCTTAAGCTTATGACACAAATACTGATGACTGACTCTATCAAAAGCTTTAGAGAAGTCTAGCAGACAGAGCATAGTCATTGAACCCGCATCGTATTCAGGTCTTATATCGTCAATAACTTTAACAACAGCTGGGAGCAGCTATGTCCAGCTCGAAAACCAGATTGAAAGGGGGATAACAGGTTTCTGCCGAGGATAAAATTATTGATTTGCTGAGCCATGAGTTTCTCACAAACTTTTGAAAGAGGCGGTAAAATACTTATAGGGCTGAAATCGCTGGGACCAGATGGGTTTTGCTTTTTTGCTATCGGTAATACAGTGGCCACTTTCCACTTGTCCGGAAATGATGAGGTCGTGAAACAAAAATTGATGATATGTGTTAGGGGGCTGATAATGTGGGGCAAAATGATTTTAATAAACTTTATGGGAATGCCATCTTCACCTATTGCGTTTGACTTAATCTGCATAACACATTTACCAACATCAAGCTCATTTACTGGAGCAAATTCAAAAGACTGAAGCATAGAGGGACCAGTAGGAGAAGAAATATTATAATTAGGAGTAGAAACAGAATCTACAAAAAAGTTATTTATAATTTCTGGATTAATATTGCAGTCAGTGTTTTTTTTTGACCCCAAGTTTTCTTATATTGCTCCAAAGCGTTTTGGTTGGAAGGGAGGGTTGAAGCTTAGCCGCAAAATAGCGTGATTTAGCCTGTCTTATTAGTGAAACAGATTCATTCCTCGACAGTCTGTATGTTTCCCAGTTTGGTTCGGTTGGGTTTCTCTTCCATATTGATCGAAATTTGTTTCTTCTTTTAATAGAATTTACAAAATTGACAGAAAACCAAGGGCAAGCTGAATTCCTAATACAAATCGTGCGCTCAGGGACATGTTTCTCAAATAAATATTTTATGGGTTCAACAAGGGAACTAAGTTTGTCGTTAATGTTATGGTGAAGCCAGCAATCATTGAAGGGGGTCAATGATATATCACGAAACAGAGACTGATAACTGATGTGTTTAAAATCCCTATATGTAAAATTATGAGACATTATACTTCGAGAAAAATTAATATTTAACGAACAAAAAATTAAATCATGGTCAGAGAGGAAATAAAACTGGTCAAATAGTGAAACAGCTGAAAAATCTGATACTATAAAAAAATCAAGAAGACTCAGATTTGTATTGTTAGAAAACCTTGTGGGTAAGTCTTCATTAACAACTGACAACCCTAAAGAAGTAATATTTTCATATAAAGTTTGTTTTACTGAGTTACTTGAAAGGATATTCACATTAAAGTCACCACACAATAACAGCAAGTCATAATCAACAACACATGTAGACAAAGTAGAAAACAGGGGATCAACTGGAACACATTTATTAGGATTATACACACATGATAAAAACATTTTAGTGTTATTGTCGGATATGCAAATGTTTAAATATTCGATTCCTGGACTGCACGATTTGTTAATAAATTTAGTTGTAAGATTAGTTCTACAATAAATATCCACCCCTCCACCCTTTCTACCTATACGATCATTTCTATAAAGCTTATAATTTTGCATATCATAGGTTGCATCACTTACATCACTACAAAGCCACGTTTCTGAAATGCATATGATGTCCACTGAGGAGTCTTCAAAAACATACTTTATGTAATCTAATTTATTTATATTTAGACTCCTAGCATTAAAGTCGACAACATTAAGGCCACTTCGCTGACTGCGCATTACTTGAATCATTACTTTCTTGTTATCACCATCACCATTAGACGAATACCTAGACCCTAACACAAGGAGAAGCAACAGGAGAAGAATTTTTAGGCAAATAAGAGAATAGATCAGAAAGAGAAAAATAGAATAAAGTTAAGGCTATAAGATTATAGAGAAGAAATCTAAGTATAAGGACAGCAAAGTACTGAAATAATGTTAAGAAGTAAATAACTAACTTATTTAATAACATAAAGATAGTCACAAAAATAAAAATTAGTTTAGCCATCAGGTTCAGCGACAACGGAGGAAGCGCAATGGATTGCAGTTTCAAGATGATCCAAACTGCTAATGAGAACGCTGTCTGCATTTTTTTCTTCCTAACAAATACAGAGCCACGAAACGTAAAGGCATTGAATATTTTTCTCTCACGTTTGAAAGCGATCGCAGCTTGAAGTAATTTTCGGGTCTCTGCGTTTAGGCTTTCGTGTAAGTAAATATTATTATCATAGTCGAACCCAGCCGCTCATAAATTAATAGCACATTTATACTGCTTTCGATATGACCCAAATGCCTTCAACACGCGGTTCCGATCATATATATGGTGTATAATATTTAATAATTACCAAGGAGTTTGGGTTATTTGATTTAGGTTTGATGCGGAAGATATCTTTAATCAGTGGAGGCTGAAACTGAACGAAGAGACAGATGCGATTAAAGATACTTTTTAAGTTTTCATCATTAGAATACGGCAGGCCAAATAAAACAGCATCCGCAGAGAAATCTGAAGCGCAGTCAGCTGGATTATTGTTGTTATGGTTTTCATTGTAAGAGTTGTTATTGTTGTTGCTATTCACTTGCTCTACAAGTACTTCACATCGAGTTGTGAGTGTAGTCAGTATGCTCTCCAGCACCAGAATCCTCTCATCATACTCGTGAAATTTGGCACTGATAGCAGAAAGATCAGTCTCTAATTTTTCGAGTTTATTGCCAATATCAGAAGAGAACAAATTAAGTAACTCAACCGAATGCTGCCGTAAACGAACCTCCAATTGCTTCAGTTCTTCTTTAGCACGCGCATTGAGTATTTCTTCCATCGCATTAAGTTGAGCGCAAAGCGCATTGTTAGTGTCCACTTTGCTTATGTTGTCGGTTTTGCTAACAGTACGTGCAGCTGCCTGGTCACGCTGTTGTCGAGTTAACATAGGTGATGGAGCCATTTACAGAAGAATAGATGTAGAAAAAGAGGCAAACAGTGAAAACACAAGCGAATGAGTTTTTTTTTTTTTTTTGATATAGTGTTTTCTTCAGTAAAACGTGCTTCAAGATATGTTATAATGGAGTCCAAGTATGGTATTATTAATGACCTCTTCCAGAATTCAGAAGGGCTTTCTGATGGGTGATTTCTTCAATGACGTTGTTTTCCAACAATTAACGTCATTGATGTGATGTCTTGCTCAGTTCGAATTTTTCCGCAACAATAGTAGCATCGTTCAAAATTTCAGCTGTGACTTTTTAGGTTGGCCAATGTGGCTCTTAAGTAATTGTTAAATACGAGATCCGATTCCAGATTTTTGGATGATATTGGTCTCGGCAGGTAACCAACCCAAAGAATCACCACAAGAAAATGCGCCAATATTAGGTTCTTCAGCTACTGCCTGAGGTTGAGTATATCCCGTTCTGGTGATCGAGCTAGAAACATGCGATATTGTCTCTATTTTGTTCTTCTTTTTCTTGAGTTCATTTTCATCCTGTTCATCGCTGTCACTACTTGCTCCTTCAGGTTTATTCTTTGTAAATTTACTGCAAAGCAAAAAATTTAAAGTTGGTGGGCACTTGTTGGATGTCCATTGTTACTACATCGAGTTAATTATTTTCTACACTCAAAAATATTTGTGTGTAAATATTACTAATAACTACGTCAATTCTACGAATTTTATTCGTAGTTTTTATCTACGAATAGGATTTGTAGAATCGACGTATTTTAAGTACATATAGCGAATATTTTATTCGTATTCGTACAAAAACAAATTTATATTGTAGGAATACATTTGCTACATTTACGAATGATCATAATATCCAATAACGAAATAAAATATTCTGTCTGAGGTGGAGTTTGAACCTCTTTAGCGTAGGAGCCACCCACTCTACCAGTAGGCTAAAGATACCTTACAATCATACAGTTCCTGATATTCTATAGTTGTTCGACAAACCAGCAAAAAAGAAATAAAAAATTCTGTCTGAGCTGGGGTTTGAACCTCGGCTCTTTGACTTACGGGTCAAGCACTCTAACAGTAGGCTACAGCCACTTTACAATCATGCAGATATTTATATTCTGTAGTAGTAAAACGATTTTGGTTTGCAATTCTTAAAACTAAACTAATAATTCGTACATTCTATGCAAAATTCGTACGGTAAACCTACGAATGAATTTTTTCTACTAACATAAGTTTTCATTCGTAAATATTACAAAAGTATTAGTAAATGCTACGAGTGTAATGGAAAGAATTACGAAGTTATTCGTATGAGACGTTTACGAATATTATTATTTATATGTACACTAGGGGTGTTCTTATTTTGAAATATCGGATTTTTATAAACCGCTGGGCAGATTCTTGTTCCTTATATATTAAAATGGTGAATAAAACAAATCTGGAGTAAATCCGATATGTTTTAGTGGACCCGGAAACGACATCAAATATTGGAATTTTTCAAATATAAAATGTGGCACGTTACCCCAAATGAGGTATGTGAAATATCAATTATAAGTCAAAATAAATGTTTTCTGTTATGCAAAAAGTCCACTCCATAAAATAGACCTTTTTTAAGTTAAAAATATAGGTGGCTAACCTAAACCGCAATCCACTTTATCACTCTACCAACTATAGTAGTTATTATTGAAGCTTTAAAAGTATATGCGATTCGAAAAAGAATGTATTGTTTAGAACACTACTGTTTGCGTAGACTTTTCCTGGAAATTATCTATTTCTCAACGAGAGACGCTGATGATCAGGCGCGGATCCAGAGGGGGTCAGGGGGTTCATAACCCTCCCCCCCGCAAAAAAACAGCCCAGTTTGCTTTGATTATTTGGTTAGTTTTTTTATTTTTGATTTTTTTTTTCAATCCTGCGACCCCCTCCCCCTCAAAAAAATAGATTAGCCCCTGCTGGTGATAACGGGTGTTGGAGATTTATTTTATTTATTTATAATATTTTTAATTATTTTACTAATTTTATTTTATTTCATTAATTTCATTTTATTTACGGTAGTATTTACCATCATTTTCATTTATTTAAGTATTTTATCTTAAAACTGTAAAATAAGGAATCACCCTAACATAGAAATATATTGTTCTACGACACCACAACAACAACATCATGTAATGATGTTTCTTGTCGTTTGGCTCCAACAGTCACCGGTCCGATAATGCTGTTGTTGTTGTTTTGTCTCATCATTCGTCGGTCCCAACTATCGTTTGGTTTGTCTCGATCAGTTGCCGGTCCGCTACTACTGTTATTGTTGTTGTTTTGGTTCATCAGTTGGCGGTCCCAACTGGCGTTTCGTTGTCTTGTCAGTCGCTGCATCTGTCGTACATATGCATGCACTGGCATTTCCTAACTTTATCAGAAAAACGGCAAATGTCATTGTTGAAAAATCCGTAGTTCAGTTGATTTTTTCATTTGTAATGTGAGTGTTGATCGGAGTGTGATGAGTTCTAAACAGTGAAATTAATTAATTTGTAATTCAAGTGGTGTTTTCAGTATACATGTATAACAATTAATATGTCCAAAATATCATCGAAATCTACTACTGAAGAAGCACCAAGCACTTCAATCGTTACAACACGTAAATCCATTGAAAATTTACAGAAAATCGACTTAATAGGGAATGTTTCTCACCAAATTACTGGCGCAAAGCTTCCGTCAAATCGTCAGGTCTTGCAAGTCCTATTCTACAATATGCATTTTGTAAATCTTTCAGCAAAGCAAAGTGCAAAATTGGCAATCGATGCAGTTCAAATATTTTGGCATCAAGCACGTATACCGATTCGAGAAGGGCATAAGTGTATTGAAAAATTACTAAAATTATATGAAAAGTGGAAAAATTTTCAAAAAACAATCTCTGGGAAAAGATCAAATGCCCAAAAACAAGCCGTTGAAACATTTGTTGAACATCTGGATGAGTTATTTGATATTGCCGCCGCCGATGCACTAGTCCAAATTGTTATTGTGGAAGATAGGCAGTTTCTAGAAATGCAAAGACAAAAAGGACGCCCTGGTTGCATGGCTGGCGTGGATATGGCTTTATGGGACCGAGAAAGAAAAGCACAGGAACGAAAAGATAAAAAAGCTGCGCGAAAAAGGAAGTACGAAGAAGAAAAATCGAGTCAAGCAGGTATGTTTTGTATATTAATACATTTTAGATTTGACCGTCCAGTTTTCTATAGACGTTTCTCAACTTATGGAGTGGTCTGATGAAGATAGTGTTGTCAACTTACCGGTTAACGACACATCTATTGACAAGGAAAACCTAAGCTCAAACTCTGTGTTAGGCTAAAAACGGGGTCGCAAAAGTTTTATTACAGCTCGGTTAGTAGCAGCGCTAGACAATGCAAAAGTGTCTGATGGAATGCCAGTTCACATCCTTATAGCAGCAGCAGAGGCATTAGGACATCATGTAGAGGACCTTGTCATTAATCGTTCAACTATTCATCGTTTACGCCAAGAAAATCGTATAAAAGAATCTAATGAAATTACGACTGGATTTAAAGACAATGTAAGTTGATTTTTAAAAATGTTTCAAAAAAAGGATTTTTAGCAGAATCTCATTACTATTTATAGTTTAGTAAAATTGGTTCACTGGTAGCTCATTTCGACGGAAAGTTTATGAAAGATTTGATTGGATCCAAAAAAGTTGAGCGGATTGCAATTTTGGTTAGCTACAACGGCACATCAAAGTTTCTTGGTGCACCAAAAGTGGAATCTTCAACTGGCAAAAATATTGCAGACGCAGTTTATGAAGTTCTAGTTAAATGGAATATTGTTGATCAAGTAAGCGGCTTCTCATACGATACAACGTCTACAAATACTGGTACCAACACAGGCGCTGCTGTTCTCTTGGAAAAAAAAATTGGACGTAGTGTAATCAACCTACCTTGCCGCCACCATGTGTATGAGATTATATTGCGCAGCGTTTTCGAAACCAAATTATATTCAACATCTGCTCCAGAAGTTTCAATATTTGAAAGATTTGCAAAATCATGGCCAGGTTTTAAGAAAGAATTATTCAGAAGTGGCAATGAAGATACAACTGTTTGTCTACAAATAAGTCCATCTGAACGTGAAAATTGTGTAAAGTTTTGTTTTGATCAACTGACTAAATCTCAAAATCGAGAAGACTATACAGAACTGTTACAGTTGGTCTTAATCTTTCTTGGCGCAGAACGGTATAATTTTCGAACGCCAGGTCCAACTAGTCATGCACGCTGGATGTCAAAAGCAATATATTCTTTAAAAATATTTCTATTCCGTGACCAATTCTCACTTACGAAAAATGAATCAAATGGATTACGTGACATATGTATTTTTCTAGTGAAACTTTATATTAAAGCCTGGTTCAGATGTACGAATGCCATAGACGCAGCGCTTCAAGATTTGACCTTCATTCAAGGTCTTACCTTCAGCAGTAATACTTAAAAAATTTAGCCACCATTTATGGTATATTTCTGAGGAAACAATAGCTCTAGCCTTTTTCGATTCAAATATATCTTTTGAAGAAAAACGTAACATGGTTGAAAAACTTAAATTAAAAGAACCAACGGTGAAATTAAAAAATGGGCGATCCTATTTCAACTTAAAAGACTTCGAAAGATACTCCATAAGTGATTTTGTATCAGAGAAAACAAAGTGTTTCTTCAGTCGATTTAATTTATCCCTGGAAATTCTAGAGTTTGATCCTTCAACTTGGGAAACGTCGTTTGAATTTGAGGAAGGCTGGACATTCTGTAAGGATTTATTTGTTGTAAATGATACAGCAGAGAGAGGAGTTAAATTCATTCAAGATTTTAATAGAATATTAACAAATGATGAAGAGGAAAAACAACTGCTGCTCCAGGTTGTTGAGGCATATAGACACAAATATCCATCGTATAAAAAATCGGATCTAATAATACATCCATAATATCAAGGTGTATATATCCAGAAAACTATTCCCTACTTCATTTTGATTTTTTTATGTTTACCAAAATTATAAAAATATTTTTCGTAAAAAATTTTCAAAATTGCCCATGTTGTTTTATTTATTCGCATAGAGGCATATTGAAGTCGTTTCCTAGTCCACTAAAAGTTATCGGATTCGTTCAATATTTAAGTTATATCATTTTTTAATATAAAGGAACAAAAATCTGCCCGGCGAAATGAATTCAGAACACTTTGAAATTTCGCCATACAAATAAGAACACCTCTAATGTACACAATCATTTGTACAATGCACTAATACGAATTGATTTATTTTTGATTACGAATATCATTAGTATATAAAACGAACATATTCGTGTATACTACATCAGGTATTAGTAACATTGTACGAATGAATTCGTAAAGATATCACAATACAAATACTTTGCATATTGTACGAATATTTGTAGAATGCACGAATATTTTGTTTACGAATATCACTCGATAGTGAATATGAAAAATATGATTTACAATTAAAAAAACACTTTGTGTCCTTTGCTCGATTCACTGTTAACTTCACTGTTAACTTCACTGTTAATTAAAAAAACACTTTGTGTCCTTTGCTCGATTCACTGTTACAATGGTGAGAAACGAGCCGAACAAAATATTGACATTTTTCAGAGTTGGGTTTACATTTAAAACAAGTACTAATAATAAGTGTTCCTATAAAAGAATTTAAAAGTTTATGCAATGTTAAAGGGGCATTCACGGTGGGCAGCAATGCTTGTTAACATCCATTTTGAGGAATGAAAAATCAGTAACACACTTTGCTTGAAATGGATGTAGAGAATTCCCTCGAGTTTCGACGTTCGGGAATTATCGGTCAAACAAGTCAAATGAGTGAACTACGAACTTTGGTTGCTTTGCATTTATCTTATTTTTTCATCTCTAGGGGGCAGCTGCCATTCCCTTTCCCACTTGGCGACGCCAATGGAGCATTGTAAAACAAAACTCGGTTTGATTTTAAGCCATAAATTTTGAGTGGAAAGAGATATTGGGATAATTTTTCCACATAAATTATTTTGGAGATTTGACTTTTTTGTAAAAAATATAAAAACAACATTTAGGACAAAATAAATTTCTCGAAAAAAATCTAAGAAACCTTGTTGTTTTGATGACAAAAACTGTAAAATAATTTTTACGCGTAGTTGGAAGAATTTTTGCAAATAACTGCTATGTCATATGAAAGGTAGTCAGGTGTGCAATTTTTATTTATTTCTTTTTTACAACAAAAACACTTTTTGAGTCATTTTTTGAGTAAAAAGTCAATATTTTCGACCTTTTTTGACGAAATAATAAAACATATATACACTTACCTAACGGTACAGTTTAAACTATTTTTGTGAACTGCTTTTATTAAACTTTTGTACAAAAAAAATTTCAATGAATATTAATGGACAGCGGAGATATTTGCATCTAAAGACCAAACTTTGATATCCATTTCGTTTTTTCTCATTCTTAACATTCTTAACTTTAAAACTAAGTATGTAATAATTTAATCTAAGATGCACTTAATATGTTTACCTACTTTGAGCGAAACTCGTCGAGCCGTTTAGATTTGTATAAAGGGCAAACAAACAAACAGAAAATGAGTTTTATTACTATAGATAAAAATTATAATGAAATTAAATAATTTTCAAATTTTCTGATTATTAGAGTAAGAACACATTTAGAAAAAAAAAAACAAAGCTCACTATGGTATCGCTACCTTTTTAGTTCACAACAGTTGACTTCAAGTGCGAGTAAAAAATGTTGCATGCACTAAGCAAACAAATAAGCTGTCAAGATCATATGGCAAGTTAACCAAAGTTTAGTCCACCAATATTGAGTGTTTAACCTTAGTTTAAACTTTTGTCAATATTCTCTGAAAAACTTGCTCCTTGGTTTAAAATTCGTTTAAACCAGAAAAAGAGTTAAACTTGTGCTGAAAAACTGGCCTTAAGTGTTTAAATATATAATTAAAAACTCTTATGGAAAGTTTTCAAGGTAAAAGCAAGACTTGATGCCAACAGCTTTCATATTTCTGATCGGACTTTAAGTTCTTTCTTAAAGAAATGCCTTAACGCCTAATAGACTATCGCATATCTGAGATAAAAACTCATTTAAGAAATCCACAGTTATATTCCAGAACTATCTCCCAGCAAAAGTGTTTTAGAAAAGTTTCGAACTATTAAATTGTTCATCATATGTTTTAATAAACAACATTTAAATGTTATGTTTGATAAAAGGCTTTGGTGTAAAGGTGAAGAAGAATTTAGAAAATATAAATAACAAATAACAAAAGCCAAAACATTATGAGAAGAAGCTGTAAAAATCTTTTAAGTGCTTAAAATGAAAAAAAAAAAGAAAACACAAGAACGCCAACAATAACAACAAGTTTAAGCCAATGCAGACTGTTGTGACTTGGTCACGTGCAGCATTAATTGAAACTAGACGAGAGAGAGTAGACGATGTGAATGACGTTTCTTGCTGTTGTTTTCTTTGCTCACAATACATTTTGACAGTATAAAAATGGCAACAAGAAGCTGCACATTGCTTAGAGTTACTTCCGGTCACAGGATACCCACACAATAACTTGAAATCTTTTTTTAAAGTTTAACAAAAATATCCAAGCTGCTGCTGCTGTTGGTCTTGCTAATGAATGAGAGAAAGGAGGATGCAGAGAAGAGGAAGAGAAAAAGTAAGAAAAACCTGAGAGTTTAACGAAAATGAAAATAGTTAAAAGTCATGACAGCACACGTGCCAGATGTCAATGCACCAACACAAGCACGCACAGCTGCACACAGACACTCGTACAGAGCGACCATATTTCGAGGAATCACATAAAAGTGCATTTCCTCGTTTCCGTTTCCGTCTGCAAAGCTGATTTGTGTACATTGTGCTTTTTTAACGGCATAAAGTAGCTGTTTTCGCCATTTTGTGTGATTTTATACAAATATAGTAAATGCTTCAAAAATAAAGACAACCAGAGTCCGCAAAATTAATGTGCTGTTCTTTGGCACAATGTGTGTATATCATGTGTTTAAGTTCGTTCGAGTGTGTGTGTGTGTGTGTGTAAATGCGAATCATTTTACTGGTACACATAAGAATGCACTTCTGAGTGGTCACGATCATCTGGATAAATTTAAGTCATTGACTAAAACATAAACTTAGAAAGCTTTCAATAAACGCATTAAAACATGTCTACAAAAACTGTTATTGTTTATTGCTAAATGTTATAAAACTATAAGTTATTAAATGTTAAATTTGAAGTGTTTAAAGATAAATGTAAAATAATCAATGTTAATGTTGAAGGTTTAATGATAAGTGATTAATGATAAATGTTCAATGTTAAAAAATAAATGAATTAAGATTGTGAGCTTTAGATCAAGTAAGTTTTCAAGAAGGCAAAAACAACAACAACAACTCTGTATAGAGTCAATCACTTAGCTCACTAGACAGTCTGTTTCGGAAATCGCTACATTTTCCTCTTCAGTAGTCTTTGAGTGATTAAGTTGTGATCAACTCACTGTTTAAACTAGCATATGAATGTACAGATTTTGGAATTCATTCTTATGAATTGTATGGCTGCTAATCATATGACACTTCAAAGCAGTAGGCTATTTATAGAGTTAATGGCGGTGATCTATAAATAGCCTTTGTATGGCTGCTAATCATATGACACTTCAAAGCAGTAGGCTATTTATAGAGTTGATGGCGGTGATCTATAAATAGCCTACTGCTTTGAAGTGTCATGTGATTAGCAGCCATACAATTCATAAGAATGAATTCCAAAATCTGTACATTCATATGCTAGTTTAAACAGTGAGTTGATCACAGCTTAATCACTCAAAGACTACTGAAGAGGAAAATTTAGCGATTTCCGAAACAGACTGTCTAGTCAGCTAAGTGATTGACTCTATACAGAGTTGTTGTTGTTGTTGTTGCCTTCTTGAAAACTTACTTGATCTAAAGCTCACAATCTTAATTCATGTAATTATTCAGTAGATCATAAAAACTAGTTTAATAATAAATGTTAAGTGAAAAGAGATATTTTACGTGAGATTTTTTAAACCATTCCATGGAATGCCTTCTTCAAATTTTCCTGAAAAACACCTGCTAGAATTTTTTCACGGTACTCGCCCATGTCTAATCAATATTAATAAAACTAATTTTTGTGCTACAATTCTCTATTTTTAAGCTCCTGCAGCAGAAGAATGATTGTAAAACGTATTTATGAATTGCTTATGGTTTGTCGCTGATTGACAAAATTGATATACAATTAAAGAAAAATATTCGCGAAAGTGTTTATCACTATAACTTTTCACTGTTCTTATTTCAAAATATAATTTAATAATTTAGCCCCCCACGAGCAGTTTCCAGATCCACCACTGTTTTAAGACCAATTAACACAACAAACGTCACATTTATTAGCTTAGTAATTAAACATTTTCCTAATCTGGCAACTCAGTGAAACCATAAAAATAATTCATAATTTATGAAAACAACAAAAATCAACCACATAACAAGCGAAGGGATTGAATATGAAATTGTTTGAGTGAGGGTGTGTGTGTGTGTGTGTGTGATTGTTTTTGTCTGTGGGTGTTGGCAACACTTAAAAACCGAGAACACTGAAAACAGCACAAATCTTATAACAAAACATCTGCACACATTTACACCAAAAACACTCACGCTCTCACCCACACTCACACACCAAATGCACACCACTTACATGTGAAAATAAATGAAATTTGTGGTTATTTTTTGGCTGTGCTTTAACATTTATAAGGATGCAGGATGCAGAATGCGTTACGTTATGCAAAAAAAAAAAATACCAACTACATGTGGCAACGCCATGCAGTGCCATGTTACGCCAACACCAGCAAGTTCACGATATTAACTAGTAGGACCAGCAGCAAAACATAGCCAGAAGAGGAAGAGAAGAAGGACCTTTTATGAGCACGACGGATGTTTGCGTGCATAACATTCAAGAAAACGTGACAAATGATGGCAGCATTTGTTGTTATTGTTTTTGGTCCTTCTGTGTTGTTGTTAATATTGCTGTTATTATGTTTTATATGCTGATTAAGGCATTTACACCATGAATGCTGATATGAAGCGAAATTGTTTATTCTTGTTGCTGTTGTTCCTGTGTTTGTGCTGAGTGGGCGAAGATTTACTTTTGTCAGAAGGGGCGTGTAAGTAGGAGTTACAAGAAAAATCAGTATATTATTATTTTGTAACCATTGAGTTGACAGATGTTGATGTTCTTCTGTTTAGCATTGAAGAGCTTCAAAATTGTTAATTTTGAGGTAAGAAAAAAAATATACTCCATCATTGCATATGGTAAGGTTCGTATGGATTTTCATTGCACTGGAAAAATTCTGGTAGGTACATTTGACTAAAAATTTTTGTAACTTTCTAAGAAAATAATTATTCAAAATGCATAAATTTTATTAAATTTTTAGTATGTTGAAGAAAAATTAGTGATATTAACAAAATTTCTTCATATTATAGAAAATATGGTAGGTGAATTTAACAAAAATAGTTCGTTACTGTTTGTAGAGAAGTTTAGTCAATTTGAATAAATATTATTAAATTTTTAGTCTTATTGACGAAAGGTTTATTAAATCAACAAAAAATCTTGAAATACCAACCATTTTAAGTTTAGAAAATTTCATCATGTAACTCAATTTAACTAATGGACTTAACGAAAAAATTTTGTTAATTTGACGAAATTTATTAAGTCATATTGACGAAGTTTCTTCAATTTGAATAAGAACTTTCTTAATTATTATAAGAATGACAAAATTTCTTGAACTTTAATAATTTTTTAAAAAAATTACATCAACTTTACTAAAATCTGGTAGGTGAATTTAAGGTATAATATACGTGTAAAAATGGAAAAATTGCAGCTTGTTTTCAAACATTTTTTTTAGGTACAAGGAGTTGTTATATTTTTTTGAAATTTATACAGTTTATTGCACATAAAAAATGCTTCATTAAAATATTTTTTTTAAAATAATACAACAACAAGTGTGAGAATATGAAATGGAAGAAAAACTGAGAAATTGGCACTTAAAAAAAATCTCATCGCCTCTGTGGTGCAGTGCGCTAGTGCGCGCTTGCACGGGTATCACAAAGATTTCTGATGAAGCCTTTGGTAGGGCCAAAATTGCAATAAAATCAGCTGGAGATTTTTTCCTTTTCATATTGAAAAAACGTTGTTGTTGTTGTTGTTGTTGTTGTGTCTTTGGAAAGATTTGTTAGAACAATTATCTATTCTAACTTTGACCTAAAGCTCAATAAACAATTTTATACTGTCAAACAACTAGAATTTGTATTTAAAATCAAGTAAGATTTAAACTATCAAACATTTAAAATTTTATTTTAATCATATCAAATCAACATAATAAATAACAAGGTCATTTAGAAAACACTTTAATTTTTATTTATTTATAGTTGAAAATTACAATTGAAAATTACAATTGAATAGAGACTACGATCTGTAACTCAGATGAGCTAGTGACGATCGCAGTCAATTCTACCAAAATGAGACAAAAGTACATGTCCTAATACAACAAACAATAATATTTTAGGAAGTTATCAGTAACAATTAAATTTTTTGAAATAAGATAAAATATATAAAAGTACATAGCATTAAAAAATAAAGAAAAAAATTATTAGGCTAAAATGCCAATAGTTAGATATAAAAAGTAACATAATAATTTCACTCAGAGTTTATTGCATTACCTGCAGAATTTTGCCTAAATCTTCATAATTAAAATTAAGTAGCCAGGATTTTACGCTTTTGAGAAAAAAGGCCTTGTTGCGCGTAAGCCGTAAATTATCCGGAAATCGATTAAAACTCTAGTTGACACTGAAGAGTAACAGTTTACATAAATTTGCAAATTATGTGGTGGAGCTTGAACAAAGTTTTGCGAATTGGTTCTTAAATTATAACGCATAGAAAGTCTGTTAGAAAAATGACCAGAGTTATTAAAAAATAGTTTAGGAACTTTGTAGTAAAACAAAGGCCTTAGCGGCAATATTGACAACCCCTTAAAAAGACCAAAACTTCTATCTCAGCGCGATTTATTGCATATTAACCGAATAGCACACTTTTGCAAGTTAAGAATAGGGTTAATTTTGTTTTTATATGTCCCACCCCAACAGGTCAAACCGTACTCCAATTTAGAATTAAAAAGAGAATAATACACACATTTCAAGAGATCAGGGGAGGAAAATTTCTTAAATTCATAGAGCTGCCGAATAATGTTCTTAAAATTCTTTCTTAGTTCACTGCAATGCAGAGACCAATCAAACATATAATTAAGTCAAATTCCAAGATATTTATAAGAATCCACAAGTTCCATCACAAAACATTGCGAAGAGCATTGCACATTCTTAAAAAATGTTATGTGATTATTATCTGTACTACATGAGGAACATACCTTAGGAAATTCACCACAATAAGGACCATGATGGTGTATTTGACCAAAAGGTACATTATACCCAGAGATATTAAAATATATGATTTTAGTTTTATCACTAATAACAAGTCTATGCGCTTTGAACCATCTACTCAGGAGATACACATCATGATTCAAATCAGAGTATAGATCGAGAAGAAATTGGCAAGTAAAGGAGCACGCCATATCATCAGCAAATGCAGTTATAGAGCTTTTCAATTTTAAAGAAAATAAGGAGTTAATATAGATGAGAAACAATATTGGTCCCAAAACAGAACCTTGTTGGACACCTAGGCTCAAAAACATATTGAAACTAACGCTAACAACAACTTTTACTACTTGCTGTCTATTTGACAAGTAAGAGGCAAACAAAGAAAATATAAAGCCTCGGAAACCACTCTTGTAAAGTTGGTCTAACAATATTTCAGGATGTACAGTATCAAATGCCTTTGTAATGTCTTCAAACAAAGACGCGATTGTTTAACTCTCATTCACACCATTACATATTTTCAAACAGAAATTCGAAGGCATCTTCAGTCGACATACCAGCTCGAAAACTAAACTGATTTCTGTTGAAAAAATTTATTTTTTCGAGAAACAATATAATTCTAGTTTTAATACATTTTTCAAATAACTTAGAGAAAACTGACAAAAGTGAAATTGGTCTATAGTTATTTATACAAGATCGTACACCATCCCTAAATAACGGCAAGACAACCGCATTTTTTAAGAGCTCAGGAAAAACTTCAGAGAAAACGCTGAAATTAAAAATATACGCTAAAGTTTTTGTAATATTAAAGGCAATTTTTTTTTATAACGTTACTTGAAAAACAGTCATAAGTAGACGAATTAGAGTTATTTAGGGACAGGATGAATTTATATATTTCAAATGAGGAAATCTGCGAAAACGTGAAGCTGTTTGGATAACATCTATCATTAAGAAAGCAATTACAGGAAAAGCGATCATTACTTACAAAACTATTAGTATTTACACCAATGTTAGCGAAAAAGTTATTAAAACCCTCAGCCATTTCACGGATACAAGAGGTTGAAAAATCATCTTTAATAAGATTGCTAATGTTATTATTACATCCATCTCTACCCAATATTTCATTGATAACATTCCATTGTCTCTTAGGGTTACCTCTAAACCTATGAAACCTATCCTTGTAAAACACAGTTTTTGCCTTGAAAACCTCGTTTTCAATTTCTTTGCATGCAACTTTATAACGAAGTCTAAATCGTTCATTATTTTGTTGCTTTTTTAGTTATCTGTATAGATTATTTTTCTCATTAATTTTGCAAAAAAAGCCATCAGTTATCCATGGTTTTAGTTTTATTATGCCCTTTTTCCTTTGAACATGTAAACGAGAGCACTGGTCAAAGTGCAAGAAAAGTACGAAAAGCTTTCAGCAGGGCAATTGCAATTGTAAACATCATTCCAAGATTCCATCAAAATAGATCTATTCAGAGATAAAAAGTTAGTACGCGAAACAGTTTTCTAAAGTTACAGTTTCTTAAGTGCTTTTTCAATGACATTTTTGTTTACATTAGGTATATTTTTGTGATTTTTTGTGATTTGCATTTTTTGCGGCGTAAAACTGTAACCATACTTTCCTCAATTTTGTATAAAATAAAAATGGAATTTTTTGTTGATACATGTTTTCTCCACATTTAATGTTTTATATATTGTGATTTTAGATACAAATTTAATTTTTAATTTTAATTTGTTCATTAAATAACATGAATTTGTTTTTTTAATATCTTTTGATTTTGTATGGAAATAAAAATATATTGATGAATTGAATTTTTGATATTTTTATTAAAACAATGTATATTAAATGTTTTTTTTACTTAACCAAGAACGAAACTTAATGAAATTCTTTTAATCTTTATAAAATTTGAAAAATAAAAAAAAATTTTCTCAAACTTAAATTTTTTTCTTATATTTCTCCCGCAAGTGAAAAGAAACCTATATACCGAATGAAAGGTAATTTAAAGACCTTTCTAACGCATTTTTCATCCTGAAAAAATGTTGAAAACTTTTAAAGTTATTGAGGTTTGAAATCTATAAAAACATAATTTTGTACTTTTAAGACTATCAAAGTGGTCCTTAATATAATAATTTTTCACATCAATCATTTTTTTGTCGTGGGATCGGATCATTAAGAAGAGAATTGTTTAGTTTTATGAAGAAAAAGCACCAGCAAAAATTAATATTAAAATTTTTTCTCCATAACCTCATTTTTTTGATAAAATCGATTTCAGCGACCACGTACCCATCTTCAAAAAATCCAAAAAAATTTTCGAAATTCTCTTAAATCACAAACTTTAATATTCCGCTTCAAGAGTTGGAAATTTTTTTTTTTGAAACGCCCTACTGGTCATATTCATAAAACAACTCCTTTTACCTCAAAAAATGTCTGAAACAAGCTACTGGTTTTCTCTTTTTACACGTATATTATACCTTAACCCTTTCACTACCGAATTAAAATGGATGTGGCTAAAATTTTTTTTGTTGGTTTTTTTGATTAATATGGTAAAGACGAACATCCCGAAAAAGTTTTTTTCTGTCCTACCTATGTGGGTGTGGCTGCTTTGTGATGTCCACCTGAGTGGACATGGGTAGTAATGGTAATCAAATTGACTAAGAGTATGCAATGATTTACAATAGTAAAAATATAACTTTGACTACGAAATAGGTACGATATCTCGTTTTTTTGTTTTATTATTTTATTATTGAATCAAAATAAGTACTGTACATGAAAATTACTAATTATTATTTTAGATGGTAGTTGTTGAAACAGTCCAATTTTCGGCGAATACATAGGTATGCCTTACATTTTTCGCAATAAATGAATGTCTTCTGGTTGCATCCTTCAAATTTGCATCGCATTGCGTTTTATGATTGGTCAAACTTCGGCAAATGTCCAATTCCATCTAATCTAACATCGGTAGGTGGCTGAGCAAAATATTTGAACCTCTTTGTTGTTTTGGCGAACTGCACACAATCTACATTCTCGTGAGGAGTGGAGTCTTGAAGAGGAGACTCAGGCCCACGTGAAGGACGACCACGCTTGTTCCTATTTATGGCACTTGGTGAAATTGTCAGTAGTGGTTGCCGATGATTTTTTGAAGGCTAGGAGGTCTAGCTGATTTTTGAGTGGTACTCCATTTTTTTCATTATCAGCTCGGTACTCGAGCCAGCTAGCCACTACCGCCATATCAAAAAAATGCATTACCACGCGGAGTGTCCACTTCTTCGATTTGATGAATATGCGATAATACTGAATCATTTGATCTAAAAGATCGACGCCTCCCATTCCTTTGTTATATAGTTTGACAACTTCTGGCCTCTCAACTTCAACAAACTGTTTGTCCTTTTGGTGATAGCGTTGAACCGTATCAGATATGCCTATACCAACAAAGTTTGAGGCTAAATATACCGATTTGTTGTCGAACCATTTGGTCACTATTATTTTTTCGTCTCGTTTTGTCTCGTCATGACTTGTTGGGCATATTCACGGCCTTTTTTGCATAAAAAAATTGTCCGTAAACTATTTGTGACCAATTGCGTCACGTGGAACACGTTTTATCAGTTCTAGAACAACAGCAGCACTAAAGCCCAATTTTTCCATTAGATTTGCCTCTATTTCAGTGGTTGATCCTTGGTAAGTGATGAAATCATAAGGCATACCACTTTTACCGTATAGAACATATACCTTTATGCCGCATGGGCATGGTTTTCCACGAATGTATTGCTTGATCGAAAGACGCCCCTTAAATGGAATAATTTGTTCATCCACACACAACGATTCTTCTAACTTATGTTGCAATAAACGCTGTCTTACTGCATTCATTATGGGTCGTACTCGATAAAATTTATCGTTATTCATCTGGGGTCATCTGCGTATCTATAAAATGTAGATTGAATAGCGTAAAACCGATTACGTGTCATGGTATCTGCAAACATTGGTAGAGCAAGACCTTTTTCCCAGAACATTGATATACGTCGAAATTTTAAAATACCCATCATACACTGCAAACCAAAAAAACGCACGGATTTCTGCAGCATTAGTTGGCTGGAACTTTGACTGTTGTTGCGTACTATAAAGGTTAGTAAAATGAGCGACGTCTTGAAAAAATTGTGCCGGAAAATATGTTTCCAAGTACTGAAACGGAGTTCTGACCTCCTCAATCGAATCTTCAGATCTCTCAAATGCTGGGTTGAATATTCTGTCGTTTTTACGAGCTCGTCGCCACTTGATGGAGTTCTTGTCAGTTATATTATATTCTTCACGGGACTCATCCATTTCTTCATGTGTTTCGGATGACGTCTATGCTGCGCCGGTCTTCATCCAATCCGAATAATGTTTCACTTCCACCATCCTTTCGAGTTGAATGTGGGCTAAATATTCTGCTGGAAATGCTATTATTTTGACCTAACGGTTCTCCGGAATCATCCTCAATGACATCGGCTTCTCCGTCATCAGAATCTCCCCCAACTCGTTTAGATATAGAATTTCCAAATAATTCAACTTCATCGCCGTCAAACTCATCTTCAATTTCAGATAAGTTATACAAAAAGTCGCACAACTCTTGGTTAGTTAGTGTTTTACGCTTTGCCATTGTAACCTGTACAAGCAAAAATTATCAACAATTTTACAACGCATGGCTACTGATGTCCATTACACGGGACATGCACATTTTATATGCTGCTGCACTTACCTTTAGCTAAATCACTTTTATTTTTATTTTGAATATATTAAAGAACTCTCGATTATGTTGGAAAAAAATCACCGATATAGTACTATGAACAAATCTTAAAAATTAAGCACTGTCAATTATATTAGAACGAAATTGTGTGATAGAAGCGTACCTTCCTCACAGAAATCAGCAAACAACTGCCTAGTTTCACACTATTGAGTACGAATTATGCGTGGCAGCGATGCAAAAGTACCGTTTAACATATTTCAACAAAAAAAAAAAAACACTTTTGTTGTTAGTAACAATGTTTAGTAGAGTCGCGAAGTTAAGTCCACTACAGTGGACATCAGTAGTGAAAGGGTTAAGGAAAGTATTTTGTTGTTATTTGACGAAAATTTTATTCAAATCGAAGAAAAATCATCAAATTTTTATTCATATTGAAGAAGGATTTGTCAATTTAAGGTTACAAAATTAGGTCATGTAAGAAAATTTACCTCAATAAAAAAATAAAAGAGTTTGTTAATTTCAAGAAATTTATTCAATTTGAATAAAAACTTCCTTCAGTTTTGTGATATTGACAAAAATTTTTCAACTTTTCAAACTTTTTGATTTAAAGAAATTCGTTACAAATTTTTAAACTTTTCATGAAATTTTGTAGACTAAATGAAATTTTTTTGATAATGATGAAGTTTCTTCAATTTCACTAAAACCTTTCTTCAATTTTAATAAAACGTTTCATCAATTTTGTTCATATTGATGAAATTTCCTCAATTTGAATAATTTTTTTTTAATTTTTTAGACTCGAGCTGAAAACCCTTACAGCTATTGCTTTTTTTACTTAGTTATACGATTTTATATGTTATGATTAATTATAATAAATAAATAAAAAAATTTTTTTAGATGAAGGAAATTCTTCAAGTTAACGGAATTTATTCAAACTGAAGAAATTTCCTCAAAACAACAGTTATATTAGGAACTAGTTTTACTTTTTTGCATTTGCGTCATTTTTAAAAAGTTTCCAAATGGATAAATTATAAACGGACAAAAAACCAAAAACAAAAGAAGTTTTGCTGAAGTTTAACCTCAAGGAGGCGTTGATTGATAAATTTGGCATTGTTAATAGCTTTCTTGGTAAGTGGATTAAAAAATTTAGAAATTTAATATTAAACCGTTTCAATCTCTTTTAGAAATCGTCTCAGAATTATTACTTGTTATACAGCCTGAGCTGCTTCAACTTTGTTTGAGCTATATCCTCTGCCGATTGGTCTGCAAATAATTCTAAAACACAATTTAAAAATTCTGCAACGAATCAACGAAACGACTACTAACATTTTTTTAAATGTTTAAAGCTATTGTAAGAATATGCATAGTGGGCACTTGTTACCTGGACAATAATTAAATATCATTGGTTTTCCTCATTTATATGTATATACTCTTGTCGGCTAATTAATTTGAGCGCATTATATAAACGTAGCCTCTCTGAAGAAGTGATTACTTGGAAGTTAATGAAGTCTCGTTCTAGTTTCTTAGGCTTTCCATTTTCAATTAAACAATGTTTTTTTAATTTCATTTAAAAAATTGTGTATAAACATTGTTTGCACAATCGTGTTTCGTAATTTAAATATCGAGTCATCTACGGTGTACGGATAAAATTCACTAACAAGATTCAAATATATCAAAATTTAAAATGTTTTGTGTAATTTGAAAAAAGTGGTTTTTGAGTTTAACTAACATCGAGCTTGTACTAATAAATTGTATAACCCTTTTTTATGTAAAATTACAGGGGGTTTAATTGTCGCTACAAACTATACTAGAATGATTAAGTTTGGATACAGTTTGCACCCGCTACGGAGATATAATGAGGTTTAAAATTACAGATTCTTTTAAAAAGTCTCGTTAGTTTTTACTATGGGGCCAGACCTAATAACTCTAGAATTGATTTTAGCGACAAGCACCCTTATTAATTTTTATTATTACCAATAAATTGGGACCAAAATATCTTGACCGACTGAAAACGACTAATTTTTCAGCGCCACCTAGCGAGAAAAAGATGTATTTTAAAAACAAAACGCAAAAATATTTTGGAATATTGTTTTTGTGTTATTTACGTAAAAACAAATTCAAGTCTCTATGTACAGTGATAGTCTTTTCACAATAAAAGGTTTAAATTAAAGAAATTTTTTTATCAAACGTGCAGTATGTCGCCTTAAAATTCATAACCTTTTCCATTTGCTCAAAAAAAAAAAAAAGAAAAACTCAGGGACTCTATTAAATACAAAAAATTTTCCATTTCCAGATGGTCGTTGCTGCGGAATATTCTACCTTATGCATAGTGTTCTAAGGAAAACCGGAGGCAAACCTTTACAGGGTAACATGTCTGACTGTCTCAACCTGGCGAAGGCAGCATAGTCCTTGTGAAATTACCTCAAGCCGACTCAAAGCTCCACATGGTGTTTCCTGGGCAACGTCAAAACTGACAACCGTTAGTTTGGAGGCAAATCTGTGCGGCGGATTAGCCCTAAAAACCCATTTCAATGAAAACAAAAACGAATAACTGTTCGAATAACTAATAATAAAAAAACTGATACCCAACTAAATTTGAGGGTTTCCCTAAAAATATGTTTTTTAACGAAAAAACTGCAAGTAGCACTTCAGACGTCACAAATCTTTTTGCTGATTATTTTCAATCGAATTTTTATTAGACGACGGAGATGACGTGAACTGCCCTTTTTATTATAATGACAACCCTATTATTGATATGGGTTCATTAGTTCTTTCTGATTATGATGTCTTACAAAATTTGCTCACTCTAGACATTAATAAAGGAACTGGTCCTGATAATATTCCCCCAATATTTCTAAAAAACTGCGCAGCTGTGCTAGCCCAGCAATTAGCGCTTTTATTTAATTTATCTTTAAAGACAGGGCAGCTTTTGAATATTTGGAAAGAATCCATTACAGTCCCTATCCATAAGTCTGGCTTTGACAAAATATAGCGAACTATCGACCGATATCAAAATTGCCTCTGATACCTAAATTATTTGAGTCAATTGTCAAAAAACACATTTAGGCTAGAATTAAAAACTCTATCTCTGAATTCCAACACGGTTTTGTTAGTGGTAAATCTTCTTCTACAAACCTAAAACTGTTCTCTCACTTCATTAAAACTGAAATGGAAAAAGGCAATCAAATTGACGTCATTTTTACTGATTTTGCCAAAGCCTTTGATAGAGTTCAGCACTCCATTATGGTTAAAAAACTTTCCCTAATGGGGTTTCATTCCTCTTTGTTATCCTGGCTGAGGAATTACCTTTCTGATAGATATCAAGTTGTCCGTATTGGTAACTGCTACTCAAAATCTATTACCAACCATTCTGGTGTGCCCCAAGGAAGCCACCTTGGACCTCTATTGTTTGTCTTGTTCATCAACGACCTCCCAAACTTTTAACAGCATACTAATTGTTTGATGTATGCTGATGATGTTAAACTGTTTAATTCGGTTTCTTCACCTTCCGACCATCGGCTTCTTCAAATTGATTTAAACAATATGATTAAATGGTGTTCAGTTAATAGACTTTATTTAAATGTTGCCAAATGCAACATTATGTCTTTTTATATGAAAAAAGAACCAAATTTTTTTAATTACTCAATCGCAAATAGTGGTCTTTCACGTATCGAGTCTACATCTGATCTGGAAATTCTATTTGATAGAAAAATTTCTTTTTCCAACCATTACGATTGCATAATTCCTAAGGCTAATGCAATGATGGGTTTTTTGAGGCTTAATTCGAAGGAATTTAAGGATCCATATACCCTTAGAATGTTATTTTTATCTTTAGTAAGGTCTATCTTGGAATATGGATGTGTGATCTGGGATCCATATTACGAGGTAGATTCTTTGCGATTGGAAAGAATACAAAAACGTTTCACTCGTTACATAATGTTTAAATTAAATTGGAATTTTATGCCAACGTACGTATCCAGGTGTGCTCTTCTGGGTCTTAATACCTTAGCCTCCAGACGTAAATTTTTTCTTGTTATTTTTGTTCGCGATATAATTATGTCACATATAGACTGCGCGCCACTCCTCGCTCTTTTAAGAATATATGCGCCTGAGAGATATTTTAGGCAAAGAGATTTCTTTTACATTCCGTATCATAGGACAAACTATGGCCGTAATGATCCAATTAATAATATGTGCTTAGCGTTCAATTCCATAAGTGCTCAAATAGATCTCACTTTGAATAGACAAACTCTTAAACAAAATTTATTATATTATATTCTTTAATATAATTATGTTTACATTTTATTAGTTTTTTATCATATTGTTTTTATAATTTATATGTTGTTACTCAAAGTGTTAAACGATTGTTGATAGTTAAAATAGAAATTAATAAATAAATAAATAAATAAACTCTGATGACGACTACCGCAAACGAAAAGCTGATAACGATTTACGGATATGCACCTGGAATGTCCGAACCCTTAATTGGGAAGGTGCCTCTATCCAACTGTCTGATGTCTTGGAAAGATACAAAGCTGATATCACTGCTATCCAAGAAATGCGATGGAAGGGACAGGGTTGCATTCGGCATGCTACTGTAATATCTACTACAGCGGCCTTGCGGAGAAGCACGAGTTTGGATGCGAATTTGTAGACAGCAAGAGACTACGGCCCCACGTACTGCGATTCATACTTGGGAACGAACGACTTGCCATAATCCGCATCTAGGTTAAATTTTTCAATATAAGCCTAATATGTGCGCCAAGGAAATTTTCTACAAGCGCCTTGAAAATGCTTAGGAGGGCAAGGAAAATACATTTGATCCAACAGTCGGAAAGTTCAGTCTCCACGACAACACCTCCGATAACGGAGTGAGGCTGATTGACTTCGCCGCAACACGAAACATGGTTGTTAGTAAGATTCAAGCATCTCAATATTCATAAAACCACCTGATCAAAAAACCAAAAGCCAAATTTGATCGACGGAAGGCACTCTTCCAGTGTATTGGATGTGCGCACGATCCGTAGTGCAAACATTGACTTGGATCACTATCTTGTCGCAGCCAAGATCCGTACACGTATGTGCAGCTAAGAATACACGCAACTCTATACAGAGAAAGCTAGACGTCGACAAGCTGCAATCGAAACAGACAGCCGAAGCTTTCGCCACTCGACTCTCACTCCTGCTTCAAAGCACTCCTCCAATCGATGATATATGCGCACAGTGGACACACATTTCCAACTCCATGCGTGCGGCTGCTGAAGAGATGATTGGCTACCACCACACTCACCGAAACCAGTGGTACGACCAGGAGTGTCGCAACGCCACTGCAGAGAAAGACGCCACCTACAAAGCCACCCTGCAGTCGGTTGTAACGCACGATGCTAAGAAGCGATACAAAGAAAAGAGGAGGGAAGAGAGACGTATTTTCAGGCAGAAAAAAAGAGAGATAGAAAAGTGCGAGCAGGAGAAGATTGAGATGTATGGAGACAGGAATGAGGCCCGAAAATTTTTGGAAAAAATAAGTCGCCTTGCCGATGGTTTTAAAACAGGAGCCTCTTCTTGCAAGGATGAAAACGGGAATCTAGTGACAGATGTACAGAGTACACTGGCGTTACGGAAGGAACACTTCTCTAAGCTTCTAAAAGGCGACGCTGACAACAATTCCGCCAATAGACATGATATTCCAGAAACCCCAATTACGGATGACAGCGTCGAGGTTCCGCTGCCCGACTATGATGAAGTTCTGACAGCTTTACCTCGGCTTAAAAATATTAAAGCCGTAGGAGCTGATTTCTTACCTGCTGAGCTGTTTAAGAGGCGAAGCTCTACTTAAATGCATTCACGAGTACAAAAACCAAAATTAGGATGAAAAAGTTATAGCTGTTGAAACTTGATTTTTTTTTCAAAAATTCTCAAAGTTCCTGTTTTTGGCATTTCCAACACAAAATTTTTTCGTTGCATTAAAAATTTCTTCAATAATTTTGTACTTTTCTGCACAAAATAGCTTAAGACTATGCTAGAGTCACCCGTTAAGTCGTTTTTTGAATTCCTCATTTTTGGATTTTCGAGAATTTTTTTCGTAAAAATACCCAAACACAAAATTTACAAAATGTTACACTTCTAGTTAAAAATTTTCTAACGACCAAGTTATTCAACGTAATCACAAAATTGTTTGTATTTGAATTAAATGTTTTTTTTCAGAAAACATTTCGACAGCATTTTATTGCAATTTTTTCAAAAATGAATTTTTAAGATTTTTTTTTTACTACAACAAGAAAAAATAGACATTTTTTTCAAAAAGTCAAATATCACAACTCCAGAAATTTTTATCCGATTGTTAAGTGTTACATCTCATTTTTAGGGACAATTAAATAACAAACAAAGTGGATACCAGTTTAGGCACAAAATAAGGTTTTATGTGCACACAATCGAGTAATATGTAAAAAGTCAAAAAAATGTTTATGTTTTTCAATTTCAAATTTACTTAAGTCGCTTTGATGGTCGGGTTAATAATTTCTGATTACTTTCAATTTGATATGTTTGTTGTTACTAAATCAAAAGAAACGATTTTCCAGCCATCCATCTTAAGAATATTTATTTTCAAAAATCTCCCTTTTGCTCCTCCCTTATTGGGCATCTAATAATTATACCACAAGCCAATAAATCTAAATGCTTGATCATTTCCAAAAACACAATTTTATTTCGCTTTACCGGAAGTCATCCTCAATAGTGTGAGTGTTGAGGTCGTTAACACGGCAAGAAACTTTGGTATTACATTCAACAGCACCTTGGATTGGATGAATCATGTCAACATCACCGTAGGAAGAATTTATGGCATGCTCCAAAATCGATTGGCTAGCTACGCAGTACTTCAATATCAGAATGATACTCGCTAAAACGTATTTCGGTCCAACGTTATTGTACGGGTGTAAATTTTTTGCGTTCTGTGATGCCGCAAGTAAACGAAAACTGAATGTCGGAAGAGACTACGGCATCAAGTCCTGCGATTCACACCTGTGAACGAACTGTTTGTCATAATACGCATCAAGTGTTATTTTATCAACATTAGCCTGATATGTACGCACGCTACGACAGAAGACAAGGACGATTTGACCAAAGAAACTTTCTACAAGCACTTTTTGTATGGCCAAGTTTTTTGGTTCTATGAATTGTCAAAAACAAAAAATTGTAAAAACAAACTTCCAAAATGATTGCTATCAGTAAAATAAATGTTAAAGGCCTCTATCCAGCTCTCAAGTAATTACTTAAGAAATATTTGAATATATTTCTTAAGTAGAAAAAAGTAGTATGAAATCAAATTTGACATCTCACAAAAATAAATAATTTATTTTTATTTTGGCAAAAAATTTTTTAAAAAAGACTGTCGAGCCGTTAGCTGATTTTTTTGGTTTATTTGAATGGTAATCAGAGATTCGAATGAGAACATTCACAATTTTTGCCATTCGAATAATAATTGCCATCAGCTACAATCGCACACACAAATGAATGCATGCATACGGCTCAAGCTCGTAAACAACGGTTTGCGAATGAATACGAAGGCAGCATTCAGACAATGAAGACATTCGGACGATTCGCTTGAAACTCGAGTGTATGCAACTCAATATATATACTTTTATACCTCCCTGCCGTTCTCTAGCAACGCGTTCCTCTTTGTTGTTGTTCCTGTTTGTTTCCATTTAGCTAATTTTTTGCGTACCCATTCCTATTAAATATTTTATTAAATATCCGCGACAAATAGGTACTTCAAATGTCGCACAGCAAATATCATGAAAGCTGTAATTCGTTAGTCTGCGGACAGAGTAAACGCTGATGCGAGCAGGCAGGCAGGCAGGTTTGCTTACTTGTCCCAATGCGAGAAAACTCGCTTCATACGATTTCATATAAACCTGCTCGAAGTGTGCAGAGTGGAAGCAGGCAGGTCAGATCAGATCAGATCAGGTTGTTCATAAAGAACTAAATTTGTTCTTTTTGTGTTGTTTTTTGTAATTTTTCAAGGAAACTGAGTTTTTTTTTATCTTTAATATACAAGACCAATTACAACAAAAAAAAAATTCAACAACAACATCGCGATGAACGAAACAAACATCAACAGCAGCGACCGCGCACATGTTTATGTCTGTGTGTAGGTTGTTTTTGGTGGGCATTGACAGATTTGGTTAACGTGGATTAAGATTGTGCAAGCGAAAATGATAGATTAATCGAATGGGCAATTGTTGGGCATGTACGAAACAAAAGAAATACATATAAAACAAATAAAACAATAAAAATTAAATTGCTTGGTTTTGCATTTTTTTAATATTTTGAACAGTAAACCAGAGTCTAATATGTTTTCAGCCCCTGAATTCCAAAATTTTTGTAACACACAAATCAAAAATATTTAAAAAGTATTGATTGTAAAGTCATTTCAAATGAGATATAACGTTTTTATGATACGTTTTTTCTATGTTTTTTTTGTGTTCAAAATGCCAGAAAACAAAAAATCAAGTTTTACCAGCTATAACTTTCTTCTTAGGATTTCGGTTTCTTTAATTTTATGTCCAAAATAGCTCAAGGCTATACTTTAAGCATTATTGTTGTTATTGGTTAAGATTTTGCATTTTTGGATTTTTGAGAATTTTTTTCGTAAAGTACTCAAACTTGACATTTTCTAAAGGGTACTCTTCTAATAAAAAATGCCATAACGACCAAGTTATTCAAATTAATGACACAATTTTTTGTATTTGTATTAAGTGTTGTTTCGAGAAATTGTTTAACAAAATTTTATTGCAATTTTTTAAAATTTGGATTCTTACGATTTTTTTATTACAACAAGAAAGAAAATTTAATCTTTTCGAAAATATTACAACTCTGGTTATTTTCATCCGTTTTTTCTCACCGATGACACATTGTACAGGTATTTGAATCTTCTATTGATTAAAAGTACAGAATTATTTAATCAGTTTACAGAATTTCAATACACATTTTAATGACGAAACACCTCATTTTCGCGTTATCTTATCGGAGAGTTATCTTATCGGCCAATGGAACATTTCTAGCTACCGAAGAAAACGCTAATTTAAGTTTGAAATTCTCAGTGCAATTCTATAGTGGTACAACATATCACACACTCTCTTCAAAAGAGTCACAACTCAAAATGTTTACATATATACTTTTTCGTGTAAGACTATTTGTGATCATATGCATCGGCTATCTTAATTTTGTACACATATTCTTAGTCTTTAATTAAAAAAAATAATTTTGTCTCGTTTTTTTTAATGGAGCCCCTTGAAGAAAAAAATTGTTTTTTGCTATAAATGGAAATGAAATTTATTGAGTTGTAGCTCTTTTGAAGAGAGTGCTATTTATGTATAGAAAATAAAAATTGTTCATAAACGCCATTAGCGGAAGATGCAAAATAGAAAGCAATAGGGGGAAAAAATAAATAACAAACTTTTGGCACAATTACAATTTCCGTGGCTCCAAGATCTGAATATGCAGTTTTGAAGAGCTCATTGAGAAAATAAGATTTACTGAAGGATTTATCGATATATATATATATATTAGTTATCGAGTTATCGATTTTTCAAAAACAAATTTACTAAAAGAAGTCTTAATGTAAATTCGACTATATATATGCTAATATATGACCGACCGGGATAATTTGGGTATCATTAAAAAAAATAGTGCTATTTGTAAAAGGCAGAGCCACTCTTTTTTATAAAAATTAGGAAAAATATCAATATGCTCTCCAGAATACAACAAACAACTTTTGATAAAAGTCTATCTGGCTCCCTTTACAGAAAAAGTACATTTTGTAAAAGGCAGGACCATATTTTTTCGTTCCATATTAAAAACATTTTAAATATCTTTCGAATGACACCTAAATCATTCAGATCGGACAAATATTAGCAAAGATATAGCCGAATTATAAATATTGGTTCCATTGAGTAAACATTTTTTTGAAAAATCGATATCTCGGTAACTAAACGACTTATCGATAAATCCTTCAGCAAATCTTATTTTTTCAAAGAGAACTTCCAAACTGCATACTCAAATCGAGGGGCCACGGAGATAGTAATCACCCCAAACTTTTTCTCGCACTGATCTGATCTGACCTGCTCGCATTCACTCTGCACGGCTTATTTACTGAGCAGGTACCTGCCTGCGCCTGCCTGCCTGCCTGCTCGCATCAGCGTTTACTCTGTCTGCAGACTTAGAGTGACGCAATTTTTTTTCAACACGTTCAGACGCTTTCCGTTAATCCACCAGCCGCGAAACGAAAATGCAATAAATATGTACGATATATTCTCGTTAGCGTTTCCTTTTTACTTTGAGAGCTGCAGTTAATATATTTTTCATGGAGCGAATGAACGTAAAAGCATGCATTTTCTTGCTAATGTTACTAATATCTTGCTTCGTTGTGCATTCTTGTGTCGTAGACGTTCGTTATCATGAGTGCTCTTAGGCTGCCCGCAGAGTAAACACCGAAGCAGGCAGCCAGGCAGGCGTAGGAAAACTATGTGAACAAGTGAGAAAAAGTTATTTCTATCTCGTTTCTTCGCAGTGCACTGCCTGTGCGTTTCGGCGTTTCGGCGTTTACTCGCCGGACAGTCTTATTTTGCAAATAGAGTAAACACCGATTCAGACAGGCGAAAGCAGTAACCTGCAAAGAAACGAGAGAGAAATAAAGACAAGCTGACTTTTATCTCGCTTGTTCTCACATTTTTCCTGCAACCTTACGCTTTAGCATTTTTATCTGCAGCGATTGGCACATGTATTCACGTAGCTTTACATATAGGCTATTCGGAAAATCTGGGTTATCTTTAATGCAAAGAATATATCTCGTATATTGACGTCAGCGTTATCTAATCAGCGATATCTAATTAGCTCTATTGCGATGCTTTGCTACTATAATCCCCAACTACCTGTCAGTTTAAGTGTGTAACACACCAGAAGAATTAAATGACACGTAGTCTAGCGTGGTTAAGAAAAACCAGTAGGTTGTTTATTTTTGTAGTTGTAAAGTTCCACTAAATTGCTTAAAAAGGCTTACCTAGCGTACTCAATCGAAACCTGGCTAGGACGAGGAGAGTGCTAAAATGAGGGTAAGTGTTTTTTCATTCAGTTCGTCAGTTCGTCGCAACTGCCAAAATTCATTATTATTGCAATAACAATACAATGTAATTATTTAACGACAGTATGTACCTCATGTGGAACCTCCATTAAAAAAGGACTTATTTAACGAACCGGAAGAAAAAGATTTCTTATTAACTGAAAGGATCCACAGATGTCTACAGTATTTACCTAGCATAAAAGATCTAGGTTATTATATATAGGTAGCTCGCGATCTCCTAAAAACAGTGCTCATGGCTCTTTCCAGGAGCCTAAATCAGAGTTTTTCCTTTTTGAAATCTCAGTTTTGATGCATTTATGAAATGAAATGGGCTAGCATTCTATAATATTATCAGAATAATTCAGATGAAAAGAAGTATTCGTTTCTACCCCGAGAATATGCATGTTAAGTAGACTAGGGAATGAAAGTACACTATTTTGAGGATGTAATTACTTCTTTACATTATCTTCTTTGTTGTTGCATTGGCAGCCTAGGCTACTGACCAAACTCGCATAGCTTTTACCATTTACTGCTATGGTATCTAATTAACCGAAGTCTAATTTCCGTTACGCTGGACCAATTTTAGTTTACGAAACAAAGATTTTTTTCAGGCATTTATATCAAGGCTTAAACATGCAATTTAAACGATTTTAAAGATTTTTTTTGTATGAATGGTGTTAAATATAAGAAAAAATAAATTTGTAAGGGTATTATTTTCTGTATCTTTTATTAAATTCGACCCTATTCCTACTCGAGCATAGGATTTGAATAATTTTTGAATTTGCTAAATATGTTCTATTGCATGGATTGCATAAACTCTGCGTTACCTCTACCTTACATGCATTTATATCATCATTTTCGTAAATAATCACCAAACTATAGCTAAGAAAAATAAAAATAAATATATCTGCAAAGATACTTTCACAACTTTACTTAAAGAAACAATGCCTCGAGCATATATTTCTTTTCAGTCACAGTGTTTCCGTGCCTGATTTTCATTGAAAAAAAAGTAGTACAAATAAAAAAATTTTACTTAGGAGCTGGATTCATTTCTAAGTAATTTTGAAAAAAGAAAATTTCTTTTTGATTACTTTTCAGTTTTTTTATATGAAAAATTTGCTTTACTTAAGAGCTGGAAACATGCCTTAAAGAAAAAAATATTTTTAAGTTTGGTAAGTTTTGTTTATTTTAGTTCAAATGATTGCTAAGATATAATTAATTGAAAAGGTATTCAGATGCACTCTTAAGAAAATAAAAAAAAAAGAAAAAGTTACAGTATCAATTGAACCCTTTGAAGACGCGGATTCCTTTGTCCTTCGTTTGAGTTGTGTAGGGAGTTTAATTGCCTTACGGTTGTTAAACGATGACAATCGGATGATAAATGGCGTAGTTATGGCGATTGAAGTCGCAAATAGGATATGAAGGAATTTTCTGCAGGGACTTTGTCCGAGTGAATTACTTTTTAAGTATATAAAAGTTTTCATGTCACATCTGCTTTCTTAGGTGTCAGTAATTGATTTTGTTAAGGGCACCGCCACGAAACCTTTAGCCAGCAGATAGAGCTACTTGCGTTTACGTCCATGATATTTTAAGACCATAGCAAATGCCTTCGAATATTGTATTCACAGTAGTCAATGCAAAAATTAATAAACAAAAATCACTTCCACTCAAAAAAAAGTTTCTGATTGTTTTGCAAACTCTTGATTAATATTAACTATCAGCTGTTTTTTACAAGGGTACCAAACATTTGAGAGAATTAAAAAAATCGCGTTCACCTACTTAATTTCTCAATGCACAAATCCATTTGTATCTATGCAAAGATCGGCACCATACAATCTTAAGAAGACACTAACTCCATTATTCTGTATCACAAAGAAGCACACAAACGATGAGAAAGACGCGAGAAGCAATACAATTTTGTTTGGAAGAAAGTATTGCTTCTCGTGTCTTTTTCATAGGTCTGCTAAAATGGGTCTGCTTAAAGATGAACCCGAAAGGTAAAGTGCTTGAGGCATTAATAGAACTAGATAGCATATCAATAAACGCAGCATACCTACATTAATTTATTAGAACTGGAGTCGGGTCAATGATAGGTCACACATTTGTAAGCTGCGGAATATATTAAAGGAAATCGTGGTATATCAGTGTTTGTTATACACATATAGATATTAAACCAAAGTTTGGATTAAAAAGTAGTAGAACATTTTTAAGCGTGTTGCTGTAAGGCACTGCATGGTCTTCTTTCTTAGGACCTACAATGCATGTCTCCAGGAAGAAATCTTGCCGAATATGGGTAACAACAAAGTGTTGCATTCTGAAGAAGCAGACAGCTTTCGTAAACACTTTCGCTTTCGATTTAACACGCAAGTTGTTGCGCAAATAGTAAAAAACGTTACGTCATCCCATAGATATTAGTTGATGGCGAAAGTACTAGGAAAAATGTGTTTTGCTTTCATCCAAAGTTCAAGCGATACAAAATTTCAAACACTGGTAAATTTTATCAACATCTAACCGAAAATGAAACTTTCTCTTCTGCTTAACTAACCTAATATAATCTGTACTTCATTCGCTTCAACTTAAAAGAAAAACTTTTTAATTGAATTTCAGGAATGGCCAGTAAGTGGGGAGATATGTCTGGCTTTAAAGAAGAACACAACAAAAGCAACACAAAAGAGAACGTTATGCATTGTTTGAGCTTTGGTTTGAGTTTGTTCCCATTTCAAAATAAAAACCAAACAAAACCAAGTTGTTAGAACGTTGATACACCTGCAGCGAAATTTTAAAAGCGTGAGTTTAAAAGCGTGTCCAATTCTAAGGCGCTGTTAAAGCCTGAAGCGGCAGAAATTGGTGAAAAGTAATGAAATAAAAAATTTATGATTTGATCAAAGGGCAACCGCAACAAAGTACCACAATCGAAATATCTGTATAACAATTAAAAAAAAAAAAAAAAAAATAAAGTAAAAGACAGTCACGTAGTCAACACTTTTCTGTAGCAAAGAAGTTCAAAATTAAAATATTTTTGGGTGAATTTAGATATCTTTAAGTGTTATTTAAATTGAAAGTAAAACATATTTAAAAATGTATGGGTTAAGAGGGTTGTAGAGGGGTTAATAACTATGCGTTAATTACAGACTAGCTGCAGGCAATAATGATTAAATAAACTTGATTGTTTGAACAAAAAGAAACGAAGAGAAGAAAGATGATGAAGATACAAAAATATAGACTGGATTAAAATGGAGTTGTACAAGAAATATGCAGTTCAAAGGTTAGTAAAATGAGACAAAAATCGAATTGAATTATGAATTAAGCAATTATTTACAAATTATAGTTCGTGTCTAATTTTATAATTCTAAAAATAACGCTTTTTTCAATTAAATCAGGCGCGTACCCAGAAAAAATATGTGGGGTTTTTATTTTTTTGAAGCGAAGCTTTTACGCCTCGTTTTGTGATTTGCTTGAGTGAAATCTCAAAAACGACACTTTTTTCCAGACAACTTTTTCTTAGAATTGTTGTTGTTTTTTTACTTGCGTCTATTACAACAAAAGGATATAAAATGAAAAATATTTCTTTGTTATCGTGAGAATCGAACTCGCACCGTTGCGATCGGGAGTTTTACACACTAACCACTACTCCAAAACCCTGTGTGTTATGATGTGATTCATTCATTATTAAGTATTAACTGAAGCTATGTTGCAGTAGATGACAGGAATTTATTAAAGGATTGTGCATTGGCTATTCTACTTATTCTATTGTGAATGCGTGAAGCTATGATGCAGCAGATCACAATAATCGAACAAAATGATCGTGCATTAGGTGGTTTTGGATTATCTTACATGTAGGATGGACATATATCCTACATCTAACATATAGGTTTGCAGAATAACGGGAAAGTCTTTTCGAGCGTTCGATCTATGCTACATGTCGCATGGACTTCATTATTTTTTAGCGTTCAAGAAGATAGCATGGTGCAATGGAAAAAGAATTTCTTGCTGTTTTAAAAATTCATGAAGTTTACTTTAATAAAATTTAATGAACTCTTTTCAAAAACAGTATGCAAACCACCTGCCATTTTTATATATTAAACTTTGCACTCTGTTTACGTTTTTCTTTATATGTTCACTCCACAACGTTTTTTTTAGAATGAGAAAATGTATGAAGTCGTATGAGCGTGCGTTCGCACATACTACATGTAGGATGGACCGCCACAAAAAATCAAAAGTTTTTGATTTCCATCCTACATCCCACATGGCCGCAGTTAGGGATGGCCAAAAACGGTCGGTGTTTAAGAGTGATCGGTTTTTTTTTTTTAAAAACCGGTGTTTTTTCGGTGTTTTTTGGAAGCAAAAATACCGTAACACCGGTGAAAAATGTTAAAAACCGATACGAAAATTTATCAAAGAGCAATACTGACAAAAGGACGGCGATGATGAAATATTAAACGTAAATGAAGAGTGAAGTGTGGTGATATTTTAAAAAAGTGGAGAATGGTTTGGCAGAGCGTAACCTCTGAAAAAAGAGTTGAAAATAGGAAGTGACACTTCTAACTTGCGTCAACATCTACAAAACAGTCACTCGGTAAAGATACAAAAGAGGTTTTCTTATAAATCGGTGTTTTTTATCGGTTTTTAATTTCGGTGGAAAACCGAAATTTACAAAACCGGCTATCCGAAAAGGAGTTTTTTTAAAAACGTGGCCATCCCTAACCGAATTTTTTGCTTTCACACATCCTACATGCCCATCCGACCTGTCAAATCCAGACTACGTGTTGGATAGTCCGAAACCCTTTATTAGCTACACTCTAACAAAATTTCACGAGAATTAACTACAATAATTGCTGGCAACTGATTGCATACATTTATTGTCGTTAAATCCCTTAGAGCGAAATTATAAATATTTATCGTAAAAATTCGTGAATCCTCTCACCTACAATTATTTATTTCGCTCTCTTGTAAAAACTCTCTTCAAAAATTATTTCTTCCAATCTTATCTGCGCTTATAAAAAATAGCTAGAAATGCGTGAAGCAGGGATGATAAATCCAAATTTCGGTTTGGTACTTAGCGGATTTCAAAAAGTACTAAAAGTACTGAATAAGAAATAAAATAAAAATTTGAAGATTTGTATATTTTTATTAGTCCAACAAAAAAACAAAACAAATATATCAAAGTTTTAAGTTTCTGAATAGAAAAATTTCGAAATATACATAAGAAACATAAATTAATTTTTTAATTATTAATATATTGAATTTTATGCAAGAAACTTTTAATTAGTAACGTAATTAGTTTTATATATTTTTATTAGTTCAACATAAAAAAAAACAAAACAAATATATCAAAGTTTTAAGTTTCTGAATTAGAAAAATTTCGAAATATACATAAGAAACATAAATTCATTTTTTTTTATTAATATATTGTTTTTTATGCAAGACACTAACATAATTAGCTAGTTGATAATAAATAAAATGTAAATAAATATCAGGTATGCACTTTTTTAATCTAATAATTCTTTAATATCAATGTTTTTGGGACTTTTTATAATAACTTTGAGAAATTTTAGTGTTATTGCAGATTTGTCCATTTTATTTGAAAAGCTTTTTTGTCTGTATTTATCTTGAAATGGTGCCTATTTCAACATTTCTTTTTATTAAATTTTTATATGAAAAAATACGTTTAACGGTAACCAACGAATAGGATATGTAAAGTAATTATTCGGTAATATTATATATGTTACCACACATAAGTAAATAATTTTGTTTTTTGATTGCACCAATTTTAGCGCCCAAAACTCTGCCATCTTAAAATTTTTTAATTAATTTTTAGTAGTACTGTTTTTAGACAATATTTACAAAAAGTACTGAAATCAGCGAGAAGGTAATGCGGTACTTTTGAAAAGCTAAAAGTACTGGAATCAGTACTTTAGTACTGAATTTATCATCCCTGGCGTGAAGTCTCTCAAGTAAGTTTTGAACATGGCAACAACAACAACTCTGTATAGAGGCTATAACTCAGCAGAAGGCGCTACTCTTTCCTACTTCAGTAGGCTTGAGCAATTAAGCTGTGACCAATCTACTGTTTAAGTTGTATTTAATTGGACATTTGTTCGAATAAACTCTTTGAAATCATATGACGTTAAAACAGAGGTGTGTAAGGGCAAGCGTAAAATACCGCTGCTGGAGCGTTTTTATGAGTATCTGAGCGAGAACACGCTTAAATAGTGTGTAAAGTAGGGAAAACATACATATTTTAAGACTCTTTGAGCGAAAACACGCTGAAATAGCGTAATAAGTAGAAAATATATATATTTTAGAATTCCCTGAGCGAAAGCACGCTGGAATAGCGTGAAAAGTAAAGAATATATATATTTAAGGGCTCTCTGAGCGAAAACACGCTAAAATAGCGTGAAAAGTAAAGAATATATATATTTTAGGGCTCTCTGAGCAAACACACGCTAAAATAGCGTGAAAAGTAGAGAGATATACATATTTTAAGACTCTCTGATTGAAAACACGTTCAAATAGCGTGAATAGTAGAGTAAATATACAAATTTTGGAAAATGACGCTGATTTTCAGACAAAATTGAAAAAACTCACTGCATAGCGTGGTTTTTTTACAAAATCGCCAATAAATGTCGAGAAGTTTCACAACATTTATTGTAGAGATTTTTCAATCAGTTTTTAGAGTGTATTTAAACAACAAAAGTAGCAAGGTTTTATTGAGCAGGTTTTCGGTGTAGATTTTAATTGCGAATTCTGACATGAATGTTCATAGGCACTTAAGGCAAGGCCGGAGGTCTAGCGCTAGAAAATTTAGGGTATTTTTAGGATTTTTTTTAAAAAGTTAAAATATTGTACAACGATATTAAAACTTTTAGTACTCATTCATCATAAAAAAATTATTTTTTAATTTCAAAAATTGTTCATCTTGTTAAAAATGGCGCTCAATGAGACGCTCTCAAGGAAAAGCGGCATGTAGATTTTGACTTTTTTTTTCATTTGAAAAATAAAAACCAAGAGTATTGGAACAGCAACGAAAAAGGTATGAAAAGGAAAATCTGAGAAAAACTGAGAAATTGACACTGAAATCTTCTTCTTCTACATCCCTGTGAACATTTAGAAGAGCTAACCCTTTGAGCCTTTCTTCTCCAGTTTTACTTCTCATGCATGTTTTGAGTCTTCGAAGCGACGAAAACAAGGGGTCCGCTTGAAGCGACTCAAACCGGTAACGTTGCTCCAATCTTCAGGAATCGACTTATTGATGGAGATATAACGTATTGATATATAAACGTTACAGGTCAATTTGTCTGATTCAAGCAGTGCCTACAAATATGGGGTACAAAATATTTGCCAAAATCAATATATACACTGAAAAAATCATCAAGTTATTAAATTCAACACAATGCCTTTAATATCAATGTACGTTTTTTCATACAAAATCTTAAAAAATGTTTCAAGCAATTTTTTAACCACTTTTTAACAATATGTTATAAAAAATGGCATTAAACATATATCGTCAAAGAAGGAACAAATTGTTTTAAATATGTCGCCCATTTTACATTGAAGTGTAATATCAGTTGCGCTGACCATCCCCGATTTGGCTCAAATTTTGTGCTTAGATTAGCTTATTTGTTTATAAAACCAAATCCGGAGTTTGAGGTTTTGAAAATTCTTTCGTGGGATCTATTTGTAATAATAGGATCTATTTTGAGACAACGTAGCTCAGTCAATTTTAATGCGATTTTCGTAGATAGAAAACCATTGGAAATTTTATTTTGATGGAAAAATATTAAATTTTTCAAAAAATTGCAGTTACATGACTTATTATAAATTTCAAAGTTTAATAGCATGCCAGCAACAGGCGCTATAATTTATTTCATTTTTATTATTTTAATTTTTTTTACGTTCCATTACCTTTCCAAAGATATGAAATGAAAGTGTGTTCTTTAAGGGTTCGAAAGTTATGACGTAAAAACGTTTTCAACGAATTCAACTAGCGTAGATATTTATTGTAACAGGACTACAATACAAAGAAACTTTAAAATTTTTTTACGTAAATAAAATACAATTTTTTTTCAGAGGACATTTTTTCAAAGTACAAGCAGTCCTTTTTAAACGATGTCAAGATATTTTGGTCCCAATTTATCGGAAAAAATCATAGTGCACATTATTAATAAAACGACAACCTTAACTAGTATTATAAGGTTTGGTTACAATTTTCCCCCGCTACGGGGATCAAAAGCGTTGAAAATTACAGCTTTTTTTAAAAAGTCTTGCTGAATTTCTCCTATTGGGCCAAACTTTACAATTCTTGTAAAGGTTGTAGTTAAAGGTTGTATCCTTATTAAAATTCACTTTGATTTTTTTTGCTTTGCCAACTATCGAGAAAAAGATGCAATTAAAAACAAACCAAAAAATTCATTTTGGTATATTTTTTATATTAGGGGTATTCACTTCAATGTTGAAATTTCAGAAATCGGAAATTTCCGACGAGTTGAAGTGAGCGACCTTTTTGTAATGTTTCGTTTTGTTTTCACATACATCTGTCAAACTTAAGATTGCCATTGCTTAATTTCGTTAGTGCGCTTGTTACCAAAACAAATAATTTTGTTCATATTTTGTTAAACACAGATTAATACACAGATATATAAATCGACTGCCACTCAGCTACAATAGAATTAATGACAATTTTGTTCTTGCTTGCAGACATTGCATCAGCATTTAGGCGGGATTTGACAGAATGCTCTTCTTCTTGTCAAAATTATCATATTCCCAATGACTCACACTCATTAAACAGATTTACTTATGGTTACTGAACACATTTTTTCTTCGCAAATTTCCGACGATTATTTTTTATCAACTCAAAAGGTGATTAAATTTAAGCAAACTTCGGAAAACCAAAACAACAACAATTGCACTGAAGTTTTCGTAAATTTCAGCATTTCGGGAATTTCAGCAGTGAAGTGAATACCCTTATTATTTACACTGAGAATAAAAACATACTTTAAAATTAAACATACAATTTTAAAATAGAAATTTAACGCTTTTGCGTTTCTACATAACAAAATTTAAAATAAGCGTATTAAATTTTCAACTAAAAACTCATTTAGTTTTTTAGAATTTTTTCTTATTATTTCTATACAATAACAAAAAATACGTCGCTATCTGAGTTTGAACTGAAATATTATGCTCAGTAAAATCTTTTACAATAATTGCCAGATAATTGAGACCAAGCTGAGAAAAACTCAAAAAAAAAATTGGTTTTACAAATAATTAACATAAGATGAAATAAAAACTAATTTATTACTTTAATGTTTAAAATATTTTATTATTTTATTTTTGGGTAAAACCCCAGATTTCATAGATTTCTTTATAACTAGACAAGTTTCGCATAACTTTTTAAAAATTGAAGAAGGCCTTGACTTAAATTCTGATCCTTCGCCAATATATCTAACTTTAAGCAACGATATTATTGTACGAGCACAAAAGGCACACCTTGTTAACAAGAACACTGATTGGAACTTTTATAAAAAACTATTACTCACGAAGCTGATACAGAACGCTGCATGGCAAAGCACACCTAACATTCCAAGTAAGCTAGTCGGCTTGCAATATCCTGAAGAGATCAGAAATCTTATATATGCAAAAAGGAAAGTTAGAAAGAAATGACATCAAACAAGATATCCTGTTTATAAAACCCAACTTAATAACTTAACCAATGATCAATCTTAAGATCAAAACTAAAAGAAATAAAAAACAAAACTTTGAATAAATATTTATGCTCGCTAACTAATGACAAAACAACAGACTACTCTCTGTGGAAATCAACAAAATACCTTAAAAGGCCAATTAAGCACATTCCGCCAATAAAGCGGATAGATGGCACTTGGGCAAAAACCAACGTGGACAAAGCAATAGTATTCTCAGAACATCTGAAAACCACATTCCAACCTTATGAAAGTAATTCTGTCGAAGAGCTTCCAAACATTACACAGTCTAACGCCATAATTGATCCTGTTACAATCAACGAAGCAAGGCATAAAATTCGCAGCTTCAAACCGAAAAAAGCCCCGGGTTTTGACTTGATTACATCTGAAGTCCTAGGTCAACTGCCAAACAAATCACTGAGGCAACTCACCAAAATACTCAATGCATGCATAAAGTTAAAATATGTACCATGCTATTGGAAAGTGGCTGAGGTCATAATGATAGGTAAACCTGGAAAAAATCCACATGAGGTCTCAGTCTACAGACCAATATCTCTTTTGCCTATTATGTCGAAACTGTTCGAGAAAGTCCTGCTTGAAAGACTTAAGCCAATTATTGACCGCAACAGCTTAGTACCAGATCACCAGTTTGGCTTTCGAAATAAACACTCCACCATTGACCAGGTCCATAGAATTACAGATATAATAGAAAAATCACTAGAAGACAAAACCGTGTGTTCTGCAGTGTTCTTGAATGTTGCCCAAGCCTTTGATAAGGTTTGGCATGAAGGGCTTTTATATAAATTGAAAAATGTTTTTCCATCACAATACACAGATATACTAGAATCGTATCTCACACACCGATTTTTTCGAATAAAACAAGAGAACTCTTATTCAGAGCTAGTGCCAATCAACGCGGGCGTTCCACAAGGAAGTATCCTGGGCCCAGTCTTGTATACCTTATTCACAAGTGACATACCAACCTCAACAGCAAGCTCCATTGCAACATTTGCCGATGACACCGCGATCCTCGCGGTTGGGAAGAACGAAGAAGATTCAGTACGAAAACTTCAGCACTCTCTTGATTTAATCGCAAAGTGGACAATCAAGTGGAGAATAAAACTACACCACAGTAAATCAGTTCATGTAGATTTCACCAACAAAAAAATAGTGCAATTGCCAGTGATCGTTTTTGGTTCACAAATTCCATACTCAAACACAGCGAAATACCTTGGTATGACCTTGGATGCCAAGCTGCAATGGAATGAGCATGTCAAAATGAAAAAACAAGAGCTTAATATAAAATACAGGGTTGCATCGCCAGAAGTTAAAAAAGTACTCTTAAAAGAGTAAAATATATATGAAAAATAAAAAAATGCCGAAACAGACAATGAAAATGTGGGAATTTTCTAAACACAGATATAAGTTTGACAAGCAAAAAAAAAAGGTCGCTACAAAATATATAAATCATACTTGTTAGTACCACTAAGAATCCTTCTTGTAATTCTTTATTCTTCCTTCCTATTCATCCTCACTTAACGTAGAACAGAACATACCTATAAAAAATACATATCAATATCAAACTTTTTATCGTGATTTTATTCCATCCGTTAAGCTTTTCTATTAGTTTCGCTAACTTTGTATGCAAAGATTTTTATTTGTGCTATATATAATCTTTTAAACGTGTTACAGAAAAAATTTGTTATTCTTTCATGCCCTGACGAAGGCCCACAAAGTGAGTCGAAATATCGAAAAATAGTATAATAAAAAAGCAAAAAGTTAATAAAAAACAGTTTATATTTTTATACGACCACAGCCTAATTTATAATAGCAACAAACGACAGAAAGCCGAAACAACAAGAATATTTTTCATTGTTAAATAGATAGATATATATATAAAAAATTAATTCTGTCACTCTATGTCCCATTATAACAAAAAATAATTGAATTTTTCATTTATTAAAATGTTCACATCACAAATTTTTATAAATAGATTTACGGTTTTCTCGCCATTTAGCTGAGAATTAAAAAATTATTTCAAACTACACTCCGTTTTAGTTTGGTATAACAACTAGAACTGAATTCAATTACAAAAGCAAGTGTTTAAAAAGGCGTTAGAAACGCATCGATAACATTTTTAAAATTCTTTTAGCTGTCAATCTTTCATTTTGTTTTCTTTAGTTTGTTTTTATCTGAATCAAGTCTATTTCGCTATTTCACATTTTCTCGAAATTTTTATAAACTTTAATTGAAACACAGAAGCAAAAAGCAACACATTTCAACCTCAAACCCAATGAGATAGCATCCCTTTTTATTTCGCCCTAGTTGATTAAGAACATTTAGGCAATTCACAGTTAATGCTAATTAAGGTTTAATGTGGTAATTCTGAAATGTGCTATTTTGCCTGTCAATTTTTTGTTTTTGTTATGCATGTAAACACAAAATAAACCTGTGTGTTAAATGTTGCCAGTTTTGTACATGCCCTAAGGCATGCTTTTGTAGAGTGTTAAAGTGTTATTTCGTGAACAGCTGTTTTACATGAATAAAAAAAGAGTTGTCTGGTAAAAAATTTTGATGAAGTTTTCAATAAAACTTAATATTAAATAGTTATTAAACTTTTAATAGAACCCAAAACATCTGATCTGCATATTAAAGATGCCAGCACTGTTTTGTAACTGCAAATCAATACTTTTCACTTTAGTTGTGCTCACAGTTGTAAACAATTAGTACATTTAAATATTAATATATATAAAACATTTCAATGAACTGTGAATTTCCTAATTAACATAACGACATGGCAACATCGTTTTTTTCATATATCTACCACTCTTGGCAGCTTAGTTTAGGAACAGTTAACTTTAAAAATGATCTTCATCTTCTAATAATTAATTTATTATCACCACTGCTGCCAAAGCGCTATACCTGCTGTCAATTCGAAATTTTTAAGCTTAATGAGGTTCAACAACAAATGGGATCGTTTAGACGCAAAGCTTAATTTTTAGTTATTCAGTCGTACACCCAGGCTTGGCAATATGTAGTTTCGTCTGAGCCCATTTTAAAAAGTGTTTTCAGCCCTGCTGCTGTCCAAAACAAAGTTTACTGATTTCGCCTTGGTACTCGAGGAACAGCGACATCCTACGAGATCTAAGTATGGACACTGTTGCACAAACTACAGCCAAGTTCGCAAGGGCCCACAACACCAGACTTTGGCAGCACGTCAACGATGAAGTAGCCATGCTTGCAGTCAACACTGGTCCAACTCGAAGACTTAAGCGTATCAAGCCATTCGATATTCTTGGCAACAACCTAGGCTAGGAAATATTTCATTATTCCTTTTTTCATTTAAATTAATGTTATGTCGTTAAAAAATCCTTAAGTCAAATTTAAATTGCTCGTTTGTATTTTTGTACTAGTTGCAGTATAAGGAAATGTTAGTCTATAAATATATTTTCTAACGTTTCAATAAAAAAAAAAATTATTTTAAGCAATGAACCCAAACTTCATCAAATGGAGTTAAAATGTGTAAAAAATGGCGTTTTAATTTTACTGTTTTTAATTTAAGAACGATATTTTAAAATTATATTTTAAAACATTTTTTTCAATACTAAATTTTTGTTTTAAATTTTTTTTGAACAAATGTTTTTAAATAGTTAACGTTTACTATAAAAGTATATTTAAAAACATTGTTTTGAAAAAAAAGTTTGTTATTAATTGAACTGTACAAACATTTGAATTTCAGTTAAATTAAATTTTTTCTAGCTCTATTTAAAAAACAAATTTATTTAATATGCACACAGTTCCATTAAATTTGAACACATATTCCTTCATTGTACCTAAAAAGTTTTTAAGTCTATATATTATAGTCTTTTAACAATAAATGCTTTAAATTTAGTTTTTTTATTTTTTTCCATGTTGTGCTGAGTGTTTCTCTCGAAGCTCGTAAAATTCAACTTTGAAGTCTAAAATCTGATTTATATGGGAAAAAAGTACTCTTTTAAAAAAAAAAAATCCCAAAAACTTTTTTAAGAGCAAACTTTACAAAACTGGTCACGCCTCGTTTTTGATTTAATTTTTCTTTGAAATGAGCTATCAATCGTTAAAGTTAGACAGAAACTAAGAGTGTTGTGATATTTCACTTTTCGAAAAAATCTATTTTTTTTCTTGTTGTATTAAAAAAATCGCAAACATTCACATTTGAAAAAATGTCATTGAAATGTTGCGAAATTATTTTCATAATCTATATTTAAAAGAGATACAAAAAATTGTACGATTACGTTAAATAACCTGGTCGTTACAAAATTTTTTGCTAGAGGTGTATCTTTTGGAAAATTTTGAGTATAGTTATTATTACGATAAAAATCCCCAAAAATTTAAAAATGTAAGTTTGAAAATAATCGCTAAGAAATAATTTAAGGATAGTTTTGAGCTATTTTGTGCAAAAATTAAAAAAAAAAACAAAATTCGGATGCAAAATTAAAAGCGATTGAAACTTGACTTTTTTTCCAAAAATTCTAAAACTGCCTGCCTGTTTTTGTCATTTCGATCACAAAAAAAGAAAAATACCTTAAAAATCAGAAAAACTATTTTTCTCATTTAAAATGACTTTAATAATTTAAAAAAAATATTAATGATTTTAGTAAAAAAAAATTTTGGAATTCCAGGGAGTCAACATATCATACTCTGGTTTAAGGTAAAAAATTCACAAAACCCTAAAAACCAAAAAAAATTAATTTTTCACCACTAACTGGTGCACTGGTTAACTAAAAAATTTTACAGTTTACTTCTGTTTTGTGAAGGATTAAAACGCTGGTCCGTAATTCAATACTTTCGAAAAAAATCAGGACCACTCTATTGTACGTACCAAAAATTGGTTTTTTGAACATGAATACAGATTTTATGGGTGTATGCGAAAAATTAAGTATGCAGAAATTTTAAGTTTTATCATATCTACAACGTCTTCCATGTCTTATGCCAAAAGCATTTTCAGTGTGGCACCGTAATATATGAGCCCCGAGCTCCGAGCCCCAAAAGCTCCCCCCTCCATACCTAAGGTCCTGCTGACATAATAGCTTAAAATATTTATTGGATACAAACAAATATTGAATAGAAAAAATATAATTTTCATATATTTCTTTCACATATTTTGCAACCACTCATACACATCCTTGACCAGCTTTACTTTCTTTCCTTTCCTCTATCGTTTTTCTTGTCTGCAGTTGAAAGTCCAGTGAATACAAAATATACTGTAATTAAAAAATATTGTATAGCCTTTGGGCGCTTATCCGGTGCTTAACCACACAAGATGATAGCTTAAGCAGCAGCATATTAAACTTGAACACACAGCTTACAAATAAACACAACTTTGCCGACTGTTTGCTTTAGACCTTGTTGTTGTGTTGAAAGCGAAAATAAGCAAATTATTTTTTGTATTTCTATTTTTGCAACACATCTAGTGTGAACCAAGTTTGCAAAAAAAAAATAATGTGTATTTAATAAATCGTGTAAAACATTTATGAGTGATATTTAAATATTAACTGTTTTACAAACTTTTTAGAAGTAACTTTATAATAATTCAAAGTTGAAAGGGTAATAAGCAAAAAGTTTTAAAGCTTTTTAGTCAGGAACTTATCCTTTGTATAAATCTTTAAAGTTTCCTTTAATGAATAATATAATATTTTTACCAAAAAAATGTGTAAGTATGACAAATATCTTAATAGTTTATTAATAATACTTTATATATTAAAATATTGTTAATGATAATTAATATTTGCATATATCACTTTTTGCAAAAACTTGAATAAGGCTGGGTACATGTAGATTAGGCCATTGCATGAATACTTTTTATGAATAATTTTTATTTTTATTTTCGGGGAGCACACCCCAATGTTGTTCCAAATATAAAAGGAACAGGCGATACCATTTTCTATGTTACTTGGTCGTGCTTTGACTCCCGCGCACCCCCTTTTTAATATAAGCGCTCTTTTTATACTCTATGAAAAAGTTGACCATGATGAATTTTAACATTTTTTCATTATTTGTTCATTTATGTATTTATATGTCAAACATAGCTTTTTAAAAGAAATTGTAAAAGAAAAAATGTAAACAAAAATATAATAAGTACATTAATTTCAATTTAATTAGGAGGGAGTTAACGTTTTTCGTGCGTCTTTGTAATAAATCCTGCTTTTGAACTTCATTGTTGGTAATACTTGTAGCAAAGTCTTCGATTAGTTTTACATCACATTCCGATAGATCATTTACTACTTTGACATGCTTTTCATATGTCTCGCATTCTTTATAATTAGGATCAAGATGCCATCCGTTCATTTTTTTTTTATTTTTATTTATTTAAAAATATTGTTGGCATTTAAGACTTGAGTCTTTTGCACGCCGCATTCTTAGAATAAATAACAACAATATAATACTTATATGCTAAACTATTTGAAATTTTATAACTAAGATTATTATCATTAATGACAGAAATTCTCAACTCATAAAATGATACCAATAATTTTTTTTTATTAGAGAAAATGTTAACATTCAAGAATTAATTATCATGTGCATGTCACAGTGAAAAAGATATTTAAAACTATTGAAAATATTTTTAAAAGATGTGACATTAATATAAATTGACTAATCAAATGAACGACCTGCGGTGAAAAAATGCTAGAGGTAGAATAAGAGGTTGTGATAGAGCTAAGACTAAAAATTAAGTTATGTGAAGTTAAGAAAAATATTTGAGTATCAATTGCTTAAAGGCTAATCTATTGGAGACTAATTTTATATGGTTGGGCAGTGAGTTCCACAGCCTTATTGCGCTAACGAAAAATAGTCTACTTGATGCTGTATAATTAAAACGCGGTATTAAGAGATTCAGATTTCTACTTGATCTGCAGAACTGATGTCTTGCAAAGAGATATCGTGGACATTGCGAGTATATTATTTTATGCAAGAAAATGCAGTTCCTTGCTTCGAAAAGATTGTTCAGACTACGGCCAAGTAATCGAATGGAAAATGAGGAGACATGGTCATGCATCTGCAGACCATAGAAATAGCGAGCAGCATTATTCAAGGCAACTAACAGTTTATGTGAGGATTTTGAGTCCAGCTTGCTATACACGACTTCTGAGTATGTAATTATTGGCATTAAAATCTGCAGGACAAGTTTACGTTTTGTTTCTGTGGGAACAAACGGTGCAGTCATTCTTAAGTTTCTTAATACATAATAGACCTTACTTACACACATATTAATATGATCCTCGCAGGAAAGAGATGAATTCAGGATAAAACCTAGGTTTTTTACCTTTCTTACAACTTTTAACTCAGTGTTATTTAGAATAATCGGAGGAAACTCAAGATTGAAGAAAGCTGTTTTGGTTATTGGCAAGACACATGATTTCGAGGGGTTTAGTGCAAGCAAATTCTCCCTAGCCTATTCCACTATTAATTTTAAATCATCATTAACTCTTGCGCACAAATCCTCAACAAGCCCTGTGGGTCTTGACATATATAACTGTAAGTCATCAGCATAAGCATGCATGGATACATTCTCACATTTCACAAAAATGTCATTGATGAACATGGCAAACAAGAGTGGTCCCAAGACTGACCCTTGAGGGACACCGCAAGAGATTTGATTATACGCAGATAAGTTGTTGCCTAGGCTGACTCTTTGGGACCTTCCATTTAAGTAACTACTTAAAAGGCGAACTGATGGCTCAGAAAATCCGAACTGCAATTCAAGTTTTTTGCATAAGATACAATGGTTTACAGTGTCGAAAGCCTTAGAGAAATCGAGGAGGCAAAGCAAGGTTAGATCACCATTATCGAAGGGAGCTCTGATGTCATCCAAGATATTAACTATAGCTGTTGAACAACTATGACCTTTACGGAAAATCAGACATAAGGCCTAGAGATAGAATATGTTCACTTATTTGCTCCGCCATAAGAGCCTCACATGCTTTCGAAATCGATGACAACAAGCTGATTGGTCTGAAATCACCAGGCTCGCGTGCATTTGCAATTTTCGCAATCGGAACAATTGTAGCCACTTTCCAGCTGGCAGGAAAGCACGAGGTAGTGATGCAATGGTTGATGATATGAGCAAGTGGACTGACCACATGGGGCAAAATAAGCTTAATAAACTTGATCGACACACCGTCTTCACCAATGGAATTCGAACTGATTTTTTTAATGCAGCGGGCAACATCTAGCTCATTTCTAGCTCTAAAACTGAAATCATGCGGTAACTCAACAGGCACTATGCTATTAATGTATTCGGCATTATCATCTCTCAACGAGCTCGCAGTGAAATAATCATTCAGTAGATTGAGTTTATGGGCTTATTAAGCCACTCAATTTCTACGGCAAGGTTGGGAAATAAGAACCAAGAGTTATAACCTATAAGATGATTAAGTTCTGTGCTGGAACTTAAAATAGGGAACGTTGGATGACCCTTAGCAAATTCAATTGGTCTCGGAGTTTGAAACAATTTCAGGGCAATTTGCTGCTTTTCTAGATTCGATACTCGGTTTGAAAATAAGGAAAATACAACGCACTCTTCGGTTAAGTACCACAAATGCCTTCCCATAGCTTTAATTGCTGCGTTAGCAACATGAGGACTATGTTTTCGGTATTCATTTAAGTCATGCCATAGTTTAAAATCATTGAAAGAGAGCATTAAATTTGCATAGCCTTTCTAATTTATTCATTATACTTTGGTCATATCCTGCCTGAGAACTCAAAGCGAACATCTTTGCTGGATGCAAGATGCATCTATCGAGCATGTTGAGCTGCTCCAGGCTTACACCAATGTACCCTTCTTTCAGGTATTCATTCCACCTAGTACTATCAACATTAGTTCCGCACACTCTCGTTAATCAGCGCGAGGTAAGATGCTGTTTCAATTTGGTTCTGAGATGACTCTATTTAATGCTTGCTTTGTATTTGTCATTAGCAGTTTTAATGACCTGTCCTTGATTTGTAATTTCTTAAAATCTTTGTTTGTATCGATAGTCTTCCAAATAGAGTCTCTGAAGTTGGTGAAATTTGAATTTTCAGGGCCTGATGTCTTGCCAAACAATTTCTTGTGAACTGAACATAAAATTCTCTCGTAGACATGATGCCGCTAAGCTAACATAAACAACTTTTTGTAGAACAGCAACGACTTAAACATAGCTAGTCAATCGCAGCAAACTAAAAACATTCCAATAAACTTCGCGAACAAATTTAATGAATCAAGGAAAAGTTAAAAATAAGCACATAGCTAGTCAAAAGCAGCACACTACAACTACCAATCGCCAAAAAACTGTCACGGCTACCTTGTCAAATAATTATACCATGGTTTGACCGACTTCGCTCTCAAGTGACACAACCTTATAAATAAGCCTTGGCTGAGGAGCAGGATTGCGAACTCATTATATGGTTTTCCCCGCAGTTTCTTATCAAATTACCCTCAAAAAAAATTTTTAATGAATTGACTCATACTTTTTTTATAAAATATTACAATTATTATATAAGGATTTTATAAATTTTATGAAAACAATTCATTTTGAAAAAAATAACACACTATAAAATTAAAAAATAAATTTAAAATAGGAAAATGTGTTGATGAGTCGCGACCTCAAACTTTAAAGCTACAAAATGTCGATGGCCCGATTATATTTTAAAAAATATCGTAACTTTTTCAACTTTTTTCAACGCTTCATAATTTTCTTTATTTTAAATGTTTTTATTCCATTTTAGTAAAAGATGTGCATTCAAGGGTCTGTTTTTGAATTCATCTTTTTATTTCAGACGATCTGAAGCCGAGCTATGGTGTGTCCCGATTCTCACTTATTTTTAAACTTATTACTTTATATTTAAACAATATAAGTTCAACAATTTTTTTACTTTTACTTATGATGTTAAATTAACATGCAAATAAAATTTTTTAATATGTATAATATAGTCTATTTAAATGTATTATTATATAATTAAAAATGTTATTAAAAATTTTTTATGTAAAACAAGTGTAAATTCATAACACAAAAAAGATTTACTTTTTAGAAAACTTCTTGTAAAATATGCCTTAATTTTAACCGCTTTTGCCTAAAACCTCACTTAAGTCAACTTCGTACATTAATGATGTTATGCAATCGAAGGATTTTTTCATTTCCTTCCAAGGTTATAAACGAAAATGCATTAGAAATAAAACAAAAATGTATTATTAAAAAATTAATTTGGAAACAAGGTTTTTTTTTGCTAATGTTAATAAAATTTTTAAGTTTAAATTTAAAAATTTTTAATTTTTAAATTTCTAATGTTGTAAGAAGAACATTGTATCAAAAAAATTAATATAAAATCAAATTCCCCGCAAATATTAGATAAAATGTTAAATTCCCCGCAAAAACCATTAAAAATTAGATGAATTATTAAATTCCACGCATATTTGAGCCCATTCCCCGATTCCCGATCGACAAGAAATTCACCGCAAATCGGGGAATTTCCCACCAGTTGGCATACCAAACTCATAGCAAATATAACTCAGAAGAGCGGGATCGCATTTTGATTGCTTTACTCACCCTGATTCAAATAGAAGGTAACGAATTTGCAGATCAAGTAGCTAAACATGCCAACAAAGCCCACATTATTACAACACACAATTTTAACTCCAGCGACATAAACTATTTCTTAAAAAAACAATACTACGCTCAACATATGAATTTAATACAATTTACATTACACTGGTTCAAGCAACTAAATAAAATTAGGGCTTTAATCATGATCACAAACGGGCATATGGACAAGGCTAAATCGACACAGGAGGTGATGCTGATTAAGAATATATATCCATTCTATACCTGCTAAGCCTTCTTTTGGGTGTGCTTAGTATTGTTTTTTCTTAAAATAGTGGTTTTGTTTATATTTCAGGGTAATTTTTTCGTTAAATGGGAAAATGCACATATTTTCAAATGACCTTCATGGCTACTATGAATATAATACAATATAATGTATTGAAAATTATCTAGTTCTAGAAAATTTAATATCAAAAAAATTAAGATGCATCAGTGAGAGATACTGAAGTGAAATTTTCTAGTTAAAGGAAAATGATCTACCTAACTATAAAAAATAATTGAGTAGAACAAAAAAAATATACTGTAGTTTAAAGAATCCGCTTTTGTAAGAATTTAAGGAAAATAACTTTTACATTTCCTTATTTATCGCAAACGTTTGTTTAAATTGATATAAGTATAAAAACTGCATCTAGATATAAGAATATTTATAAATTTAATAAATATTTAATTTAAATTATCGTTAAATTTATTCTAATTGTATGTTTAAGGTCTTAAAATATTCATGCCAATCTTATGAATGATCCTTAGAAAGTTAAAAATCAAAAATTTATATTTATAACTTTGCTATCAATGGAGCCGAGCCGCATGACAACAAAGTGAATAAATAAATTGATTTTGAAATAACAAAATCGGATTTATAAGCAACTTTCTAAGCAGCATCAAAACGAAAAAGTAAAAGTTTGCACAACTTAGGTAAGATTATGTATTTCTATTCTACAAAAGATACCGTAAAATAAGCTTATGCTATCAGGGCAACAAAAATATATAGATACTACAATAATATTTGAAATGTTGACAAAGTTGATGATGATGATGACTACGACGCTGAAGAGAAAGAGGAAATCTTCTTGTGCATTCGTAAAAAAAGAATTTCAAGAAATAAACTACCACGATTTTACTTAAGCTGAAAGGAAATCAGAACAGGAAAAGCTTAGAAGGACATTGAAAAACTTGTTTATAAACAAAAAACAGACTGAACGTGCACAAGAAAGAGACAGATAGACAATATTACACTCAAAGATGAAGAAAGAGGACTAAAAACAGTTTATAACAAAAGTAGGACAGCCAGTCAAGAAAGCGTTTGAGTGCAAGAGAGAAAGATTGAGTGCGACTAAACAAAAATTCCTATTCCAGAGATTTTCTACACATAATATATATACATTTGATTAAAGTTTGTTGACAAAATAAAGTAGAACAACAACTTAAAAGTTTCACAAATTTCACAAAATTCGTTAAGTAGCTGTAGTTAGCAAATGGGATTGTCTATTAAGCTTAAGACTGTTAAAAATTAAGACTGTTTAAAAATAACCTTGATTAAATATTAAATATGTTTGGTTATATGACGATATGTGTTAAATGGTAAATGTTAAATGATAAATTTAAATGTTAATGGTAAATTGACAACTTTTTTTGACGAAAGTTCTTAATATTTTCCTGTTCATTGAGAAATAAATTCATTTCTTCCGTTCATCGTAAAATGATAAATTTCACCAACTTCTTCATAACAAACTTTGTACCAGTTCATCTCTGTAACCTTTAAACCTAAGAATGTCCCCAAAACTCTCATTTAAGTCTCTTTTAAACTTTTTGGGCTCTTACTCTCAAACCAGTCAAAATATGTCCTTAGGATATTTCCTCTTGTCTTTGTCCTGACTTCTTTGTCATTTTAAGGGAAAAATTCCTTTAGTTTTTGAACAAACTTTATTAACTTCGTGCAAAATTTTCCAGCATATTTATAAACAAGAAGCTGAACTTTTGCCTAGGCATGCAGTCAGTTAATAGGACTGTGGACAGAGTCCAGGTTTTTAAACATTCTTGTGGATACCGTGCAATAAGTTTTTGTATACAAAAGTTCAGAGTAGAACTTTTTTGTTGACTTGCTCGAATTTTTCGCATGCCTGTTTAACCGTTTGTCTATCCTGTGATAATGCAAGTGGAAAATATATTTTTCGTTAAGAGATAATTTTTCTTCCTCCGAAAGAGTTGGACAGCAGCAGCAACACAGTATGAACAAACGCAATATGAGGAGGAAGGATAAGAACAACAACAAGAATACAAGCAAAGGACATTTCCAACAAAAGTTGTCAAGTTTTTGCCTAAAGCCGGATAATTTTTTGTTATCAAGACTCTGGTTTATATAGCAAAGAGTGTCTGCTGTCAACACTAGAGTGGGAAACAATTAGGGGTCATTTCATGGAGAAAGAATAATGCATCTTGCAAGCAAGCAAACCAGAAATAATGCAAAATCTTAAATATACGGAGGCGAAATAAGTGTGAGATATGCTTAAAATTTTAAATTTTAAAAGATTTTTCAATTAACTTTAATGATGATGGACAAATGAATAAAAAAAAAAATACAACAATGAAGAATGATTGATTGTAAATTGTATAAATATTGAACTATGAAAAATATATGCATAAAGTATACTGATGAAAAGTTATAAATTATTAAGAATGAAAAATAAAAAATAAATACTGAATAATGAAAAATGAATAAATAATGAAAAATTAATAGCGAACAATGAAAAAGGCACAATGCTTAATGATTAATAAATAATGAATTATGAGCAATGAATAATGAATTATGAAAAATGAATAATAAATAATAAACAATGAGTAATGAATAACGAATAATGAATACAGAATAATAAATAATGAATGATGAATAATGAATACTGAGTGAGCAATGAATAATAAATAATGAATACATAATGATTAATAAACAACGAATTATGAATAATTATTAATAAATAATGAACAATGAACAATAAGTAATGAATAATGTACATTGAATAATGAATTATCAATAAACAAAAAATGAATAAAGAATAATGGTTAATGAATATTGAATTCTGGATAATGAATAATTCATAACTAATGATTAATGAATAATAAATAATGAATAATGAACAATGAACAATGAATAATGAATAATGCATAATGAATAATGCCTATTACATTATACATAATGCGTATTACATTATACATAATGCGTATTACATTATACACAATGCATAAAGAATAACGAATAATTAATAATGAATAATTAAAAATTAATAAATATTGCAAAATGAATAACTAAAAATTAAAAATTCATAATGAATAATGAAAATAAAATAATGGATAAAGAATTATGCATAATGCATAATTGATAATGAAATATGAATAATGAGTTATGAATAAAGTATAATAAATAATGAATTATGAATAACTAATAATGCGTGATGCATAATGAATAATGAAAATTTAATAATAAAAATGCATAACGGATAACGTGTAATGATAACGAATAATGAATAATGAATAATGAATATTGAATAATGAATAATGAATAATGAATAATAAATAATAAATAATGAATAATGAATAATGAATAATGAATAATGAATAATGAATAACGAATAATAAATAATGAATATGGAATAATAAATAACGAATAAATAATGAATAATAAATAACTAGTAACGAATAATGAATAATTAATAATGAATAGTTGATAATGAGTAATTAATAATAAATAATGTATAATGAAAAATGAATGATGAATGATAAATGATCAATAATGAATATTGAAAGATGAAAACTGAAAAACAAAACATGTATAATGAATAATAAAAAATTAATAAATAATGAAAGATGAATAAAAAATGAAAAATTAATAATGATAATGAAAAACGGATAATGAATAATGCATAATCATAATGCATAAACATATAAACAATGAACAGTGAATAGTGAATACTGAATAATGAATAAACAATGATTAATGAATGATGAACATTGAATAATGAACAAAGAATGATTGATTAACAAAGAATAACCAATAATGAGTAACGAATAATAAATAATGAATAAATAATGATTAATGAACAGCGAATTATGAATAACTACTAATATATAATGAACAATGAGTAATGAATAATAGAATGAAAAAAGAAAGATGAATAAGGAATAATGATTATTGAATACTGAATATTGGAAAATGAATAATTAATAAATAATGATTAATGAATAATAAAAAATGAAAAATGAACATTGAATAATAAATAAAGAATAATGAAAAAGACTAATGCGTGTTAAATAATACATAATGCATAATGAATAATTTAAAATTAATGAGTATTGAAAAATGAATAATGAAAAATGAAAAATTAATAATAAATAATGAAAAATATGTAATGGATAATGAATTATGCATAATGCATAATTCATAATGAACAACAAAAAATAAATAATAAACAATGAATAATGAGTTATGAATAATTAATAATAATTAATGAATAATGAATAACGAACAATACGTGATACATAATGTATAATGAGTAATGAAAATTAATAATGAACAATGAATAATGCATAATGAATAACAAGTAACGAATAATGAAGAACGAATAATGAATAATGTTTTATGAATAATAAATAATGAATAATGAAAAACGAATTATGAATAATGCGTAATGAATAGTGATCGATGAATAATGAATAACGAATAACGAATAATGAATAATTGATAATGAGAAATTAATAATGAATGATGTATAATTTATAATGAATAATGAGTGATGAATGATGAAAAATGAGTATTGAAAAATTAAAAATGAATAACAAAAAATGTATAATGAATTACTAAAAATGAATAAATAATGAAAGATGAATAAATAATGAAAAATTAATAATGAAATAATGAATAATACATAATCATAATGCGTAAACATATAAACAATGAACAATGAATAATGAATACATAATAATGAATAACCAATGATTAATGAATAATGAATATTGAACAATGAATAATAAACAACGAATAATGAATTAAAAATACATAATGATGCATTAACAATGAAGATTGAATAATGAATAATAAACAATGAATATTTAATAATGATTAATGTATAACGAGTAACGAATACTGAATAAGAAATAATGAATAATGATTACCTTATCAAAATTATATAATGAACAATGAACAATGATTAATGAACAATGAATAAGGAACAATTAATAATATTTAACAAATAATGAATAATATATATATATATATTAGGGCGGGTCGATTTGTAGGGAGTGAAAAAATTCACCAATTTCCCTATGATTTCCGTATTCTATGGGTTATTCCATGAAAATTTGCCGAAGGAACCATACCTCTATCGTTAAAATTGAGTCCCCTACTTTTTGTTGGTAAAAAGTTCAAAAGTTACGGGCATTTTTGTCCAAATTTTGGACCATTTTTTTCATGATCTTGTCCAGGAATATTACTTTCATGGCCATTTTTTTGGCTCAATCCATTATTTAATTCAATTTACAATTTAAAACGAAGAGTTTAAGCCCAAATTTATCGAATTCGGTTGATTAATTCCTGCGATATTGCTAAAACAAAATAACACATAAAACCAACTTTTTGATTTTTTTCCCTTTTTATTTTTTTTTTCTACAAAAATTCAAATTAAGAGATAATAAAGTATCTATCAACCTATTATAAAAAAAAAATATTCAATTTGAGTGTAGTAAAAAAAAAAAAAATGTGAAAAAACATTATTTTTTCTGAAAGTCTTGTTTGCTTTCAAGTCTTGGTGTTTTCGTACGGCTCTCTAATGTCGTCGCCATAGCGCCTTCTACATTCTTTCCTGCAACTCGTTTAGCAGTGGCAGCTAGCAATTGGACATGTCTTTCCGTTCCTTGAATGTGTAAAGGAATTTGTTGATCATCGAACGGTGGCACTTCGTAATTTAAATATCCCTCCAAATGTTCATACGAATAACTTTGCGTAAACGGTGGTTCGAATAAAATGGTATCGTCATTTAAATCAATCATATTTGTATATTCCGTACAATTAAAGTTTATAAGAGATTTTTTATAAACTCTAAGTTCCGTTGGGTCGACAATATCTCTTCGGTAATGTAAAATCTTCTTTATAGCAATGTTTCGTTTTTCCATTCTATCATCAAACAACATAGATAGCAAGATATTTTCTGAGTGTGCAAAATATGGATTATCTTGAATTACTGTATTTACAACTCCAAGTAAATTCGGTGGTAAAAATCGTGTCCAAGTAATAAATTTAAAAAGTAATGTACTTCCGTATGCGGCAGAGCTATAATACTTAACATTGAAATACATTGGCGTGTATACTTTTATTATATAGTATTATATAGAATTTTTAAATTTTCAGTTGGATTATTAGTTGTCACATACAACCGTAATAATCTATTGGCTTTGGTCAGCCAACGAGAATGTGCAATTGGCCCTGGTTTTATGTGAGACAAATCCGCAGGAACCACACCATTAGAAATTGCATTGGCCATTAACATCAAGTACCTCGAATCGGTAGATAATTCTTCTGGATTTAAATCACCAGGAGGCATATTTTCCAAAGCGATTTCCTCAAAATCGGTTACCACCTGAAAAGAAAACATAAAAGCTAAAAAATAGAATGAAAAATGGTAAAGAATCAGCTATAAAAATTACATACCGGAAGATTTTCACAATCAGCAATTTTTGAGCTCAACTTTCCGGTAGTTGATCGTGGTCCAGTGGTGGTTGATTTGTCTAAAGTGTCAAACAAATGTCTAAACGGAAGCTCGTTAAAGTGCAGAAGACACACAAACCAGTGCAGTGGTCTCTTTAACTGTTTTTCGAATAGTCGCAAAATTCCACCGTGTACGCCAGTATTTGTTGGTTCACCATCAGCGCATATGGCAATTAATGAATCGAGAGACAATTGTTTTTCTTGGAAGAATTCGATCAATTTGTTGACTTTGCTTGCCGCAGTTTCACTTTCTAGTTTTGTGTAGCCTATCAATTGAGATTTTGGTTCCCTCAAAACAACTAGATGAGGTTCTTTAACCATCCTTGGATGCAACTTCTCATCAATTTTTTCTACAGTTAGAGCATCATTTTTCCTGCCGTCGAATGAAAATGATATCAAATTCGAGCCATTACCGCTTACGAAGTACGTCTTGTCTCCATTTTTCTCTTTCTCTACGAAGTTTACTTTCATCCATGATGACAAGATTGTCATGAGCATCTTTTACGCCCAGGTCTTCCAACAGAGCTGTTGCCAATGCTGATCCCATTCTGTCATGCACACCAAATCTGTCACACATCATTGCATAGTTTTTAGTATTGTATCTGGGAGTGTATGTTTGTGGTGGTAGAACTAAATCTGAACCTCCTCTCACATCAACTTCCATTTCGTCATAATGTGGTTCATATGTAGGATCGTTGCTCACTGGGATTGTTGGTATAGTCGTTGGTATCGTCTTTTCACTTCCACTATCGTATTTGTATTTGTATTTGTATTTATTTATTTCACGAATTTGATTCTACGAATTTTTTGAATTCTGTTGCGCGTTTTACTCGTTGTTTATCTGCATTACTATATGCGTCAAGCAAATTATTCAATTTTCTAATGATGCTACCTTTGAGTATAAGTTCAATATTAAGTTGATTCCAAATTTCTAACAATCTGTCTGCTACTTGAGGAGTAAATGTTTTATAGGAAAACATTTTGCTTTGGGCTTTTGAACGTTCGGCCAAGAAAAAATAGAACTTCAATATATCTCGTTTAGTTGACAGATTAATATCAGGTAATTCACAGGCCACGCCAAAAGAAAAAACATCATGAGAGACCAAATGTTGCAAACTACTGCGTTGGGTATCTGTTGGATTTTGCGATGAACCAGGCTCTGAATCCATTTTTTAAACCGTCACTAAAAGAATTAAATATGTTTTTCATGGAATAATAATATAACTATTAACTATAATAGTTAGCAATGTTTTTACACTTACCTTTAAATCTTTTCTAAATTTCAAAATAGTTTGATTATTTGTTAGTTATTTCAAGTAACACTTCACTGAAATGACGCTCAAACAAAACTAGCATACACTGGAATATTATAAACAAACAAAAATAAAGATGTCTATAAAGAAACTAAAAACAAAAAGAAATAAACAAACATAACACAGGGTGTGCACCCTGTGAAAAAATATGCCAATAATGTAAAGCGCAAATCAGTCCAGTTGTAACGTAAGGTTCGTAAGCTTCGTAAGTCAAAAAAATTGAGCCAAAAAAATGGCCATAAAAGTAATATTCTTGGACAAAATCATGAAAAAAATGGAAAAATGTTCCAAAATTTGGACAAAAATGCCCGTAACTTTTGAACCGTTGGACCAATGTTGGAGATTTTTTTTTTTGTAAATTGATCAAAATGAGCTCACGCGCCTATTGGCGATTAAACCCAATCGATAGTTTTTGAGTTATGGATTTCATACGATCGTCAATTTGGGAAAAAATTTACCAACAAAAAGTAGGGGACTCGATTTTAACGATAGAGGTATGGTTCCTTTGGCAAATTTTCATGGAATAACCCATGAATACGGAAATCATAGGGAAATTGTCGAAAAATAAATCGACCCGCCCTAATATATATATATATATATATATAATGATGTATTAACAATGACTTTTGAATAATGAATAATGAACAATAAATAATGGATAATGAATTATGAATAATGAATAAAGAATAATGTTTAAAGAATAATGAATAAAGAATTATGATTTGTGAGTAAAGAATAATGAATAAATTATGAGTAATTAGCAATTAATAATGAATAATGAATACAGAATAATAAATAAAAAATGATTAGTGAACAATGAATAATGCATAAAAGTAATGAATAATAGTCAATAAATATTGAAAAATGAATAAATGATTATGAATTACGGATTATGAAATATATATATTATGAATTATGAATAACGAATAAAGAATAATAAATACAGAATAAGTAACACTGCATACTGAATAATGAATCAATAACAATTAATAAATAACAAATAATTTCACAAACAACTATTAATGAGCAATAAAAATGAATAACAAATAATGAAAAATGCATAATGAATAATGAAAAATGAGTAATGAACATTTAATAATAAATAATAAGCTATAAATAGTGAATAATAAATAACGAAGTATAGATAATAAATACTGAGTGATGAATTATGAATAATGAAAAATTAATAATTAATAATGAATAATAAAAAACGAATAAATAATGAAAAATTAATACTAGGTATTGAAAAATGAATAATGAATAATTTATAATGCATAACTAATAATGAATAATGAACAATAAATAATGAACAATGAACAATGAATTATAAATAATGAAAAATGAATAAAGAATGAAGTATAATGAAAAAGGAATAAAGATTAAATAATAAAGTAAAATGAATAAAGAATAAAGGATAATGAATAATGAATAATGAATAAAGAATAAAGAACAAAGAATAATGAATACTGATTAATGAATAAATAATGATTAATGAACAACAAACAATGAGCAATAAATAATGAACACTGAATACATACATAAAAAAATAAACAAATGAAAAATTAATACTCAATAATGAATATTGAATAATGAGAAATGAATAATGAATAATAAATAATAAATAATGAATTATGATTACCATGAAATAAAAAATGAATGAGAAATGAATAATAAATAAAGAATTATGATTAATGAATAATGAATAATGAACAATTAATTATGAGCAATGCATAACAAATAATGAATAATTAGTAAATAACGTGTTTGGGGCAATAAGGAGCTATCCCACATAAAACAAGTTTGGAGATAAACGCATTTGAATTTTTGATGGCTTCTATAAATCGCAATTTTGAAAATTGTGAATTGTTCATACTTTTTCCATAAAAAGGTTTTATTAAATTTGTTTTTAATTTTAATTTTTAGAAGTCCTGCATGCAATGGTATCTGCATACCCAGAACTTTAAAAACCTTCGTCTGTTGGAGTCCTTAAAAGGCATCACTTTTGAACATTCTTAACAGATTATAATTTCGACTGCATCAAACATACCTTTCTTCTATGTACCTTTTAAGACACAATATTGAGAATGAAATTTTATTATGTCTTTAATATAAGGAATGTTTTAATGAAGTTTTGAATAATGAATGAATTATGAGAATCATGCTGTTTGTTTTATAGTTATTCTCAATAGTTTTAATGATTTTCTTCTAAGTTGTTATAGTTGTAAGTTGGTAAAGTAATAAGTAAAATGTTAGGTTGCTAACCTCCATACAAAGTAGGATATTATTCAAATTATGTTGGCAAAACCTGCTTACAAAGAATTTAATGTTTCTTAATATGCATGGATTATTATTAAAGGACTCTCTAAAAATCAAAATATTGTATAGGTAAGAAATGTAAAAGCTTTGGTCTGGAAAGACTACGTGGGTTAGCTCCTTATTGTATAAAACTTAAGACTCTATTAAGTGAAGCAAAAAGAATATACGCTTGTAACTCGCTAACGAATAAAGATAACATCTTCATCTTTTTTACACATATAGAAGAGGTTGCTAAGATTTTGTGCATGCGAAATTTAATTTGGAACTTAGTGTGGGCTTAGCACCTAATTTCCCTGATACCTTCAAATTATTTATTTTATTTTAATATTAATTTAGTGTTAAACTTTATGTCTAATATTTAATATGTAAGTTTTTTCAGTTTGTTTTTTAAAAATGTTAAAAACTGTAATTATATATACAAAAAATATACAGTTTATATTTTTGGTTGAAAACAGTGTCCCTGATTATGAACTCAGGCGGAATTCGAAATATTGGACGCAATAAAACCAAGACTAAAAAACAAATACAAGATTGTTTTTATTCAAAAAGTGACCTGGAGCCCGAAATAAACTCAAAATCATTAATGAATATTCTAAAAGAACTTCTAAAAGACCAGTGCCTATAAAAATGACTGTGTCGTTATAAAAAAAAATATAGAATCTAATCCCTTTAAAGAATCTAATACCTTTATAGAATCTAATAATATGCAGCACTCAGTTCATTTTGTATAACTTTTTCTCTTTAAAGGGAAGTATACAAGATTTCAATATCAAACAGGTACGGATTGGAAATAAAATATTTGAAGTTATAGTTTCCCCACGTTGACGGGATATAACCCTAAGGGACATAAATTTCAAGTTTTGGATTGCATCCCCTTATTTTGTGGAAATAATTCCAATAATTGGATTTGGAATTATGACTGCTTATTAAACGGTCATAACACCAAATTGTCCATATTCGGAAATTTGTTTATTATCATTCCGTGCAAGGTAATCAATTTTTATATGATGAAATTAATTTTGGGATTACGTCCTCTTTTTTTTGGCTTATGACCACTTTGAAACTGGTTATAATTCCAAATCCAATTTGCGGATTATGTTCTTAAAAAAAAGCAGACATAATCCCAAATTTGAAATTTGGGTTATGTCCCTTGGGGCTATATCCCGTCACCTTTCCCCCATCAAATGTATTCACCATGCACGACACAACACTTTTCACCACCCACAAGAAACAACTTACCAACTTTAAATCTGTTATACGCTCTGAACCCCTTAACAATGTGGTGTTGGAATATTTTTTTAACGTATTAATATGTTTTCCTCATCGAATGAATTCAACAATCTCACCAGCTCATCACTCAACTCACCAGAAGGAGAAAATTATATATATTCACCATGCATGTTGAGCTTCGTTGCGACATGACATTTATTGTTGTTTTACGGCATCGCGGCATTTAAGCCTATACTTAAGTTAAGCAACAGCGATGCAAGTATTTTCCACCTCTGACCACCTCATTCTCTCTGCCCACGTGCGGCTCTTTTGTATGCCACTGAAAAATCTCGCCTCACTTAATTTTGATTTTATTTCCCAAAAGGTATGTTTTCACACTATAAACGTGGATTTGAAAATATGCCATTGTCATTGTAGCAACAATATATGTGCATATGACTGTTTGAGGAAGTTGAGTGTATGTGTGTAGAGAGTGTGTGTGTTTGACTGTGTGTTTGGGTTTTAGAGCCTCGTGTAGTGCGTTCTGTAATTAAACCTACATAAAATACACAATTGTATGAAGTAAGTAAACAACGACATTTTGACAGCTGAGCAGGTTTTTGTTGTCCCCATTTTACCCATTTCACTCCATTATGGTATTCAAAGTATTTCTGAACCAAAAATGACCGGCAGTTGTCGCTGCCAATTATGTTGTCACCTTTCGTGCCACCTTTTGAGGGTGTATCTAATAGTTGACCTGTCACATAGTACAATAAAATCAATAAGCTGTTGATGTTGTTGTTTATCGGTACAATCAAAAATTCTGTGATTAATCAGGGTTCAATTATGACGACAAATTTTTCGCTTTATTAGTATTTAGTCGTGTCTTTGATTGAATATGCTTGGTTGCTTTTTTATTCTATCTTTAACGTTGAGTGGGTAGATGGCCGTGTCAGTGTCAGTGTGTGAGTTGTGGAAAAATGCCTGGTAATCAATTGAAATTTGCCAAAGAAGATTTGTCCAAAAGCGTAAAAAATTCTCTGTAATGTAATTAATATATAATATATCTTGTAATATTAGAGCGTATAGTGCATGAGGTTTGTTAAACATAGTTTCACGAACTTGAACTTTGATAAAAGCTTTTACCACTGATAATGACTAAAATAGCTACTTCTCTAAAAATTGATATTGATAAATTAAAAATTTTTAGATATTCATATATTTAAATAGTAAAAGTAAGGCACTTTGCGTTTTTCACTCAATTACTTTTAGATGCTGCGAAACCATTTTGCTTGATTTTAAAAGTATGTCGAATCGATTCAAATTTACCAGCATTTTTTAATAAAATAGGGTTAAAGAATAAGCCCAATAAGTTATTATTTAAAGTATTAGAAACCGGCTTAAAATTGCTAGAAAATAGCTTAAATAAATTCTGTCCTGAGTGAAAATTCACGAAACTAGCCACCTACAACTAGAAGTCGTACTTTTTATATCTTTTATGGCTATTATTGATGTGCATATGAAAAAAAATAAATTACAATTTTTTTTTAAGTTTTTTTTCAGTAAGTTACAAATAATTTAGTTTCAGGCCACTGTCTTAGTAAAATTAATTTTGCTAAGAAACGGCCAGTTAAAATTTCTTGATTTTTGGGCCGAGTACTCTTAATACATGTCAAATTAAAAAAATCATTTTTTTTAATAAAAAATTTTTTCTTTAAAATCAATAAGTTTTTAATAAAAAATTAAAAAAAAACGTTCTGGACCACATAAAAAATTTTTTAAAAAATATATCATATAAATACAAATTTAGAAATAATACAAAAAAATAAAAATGATGCATTCTCCATAAACAAGTCTGTTATGAAATGTTTTAAATCTGCACTATCTGTCTTGTGCGAGCCATACAGAGCACGTCATCAAAATAATTTATTCCCTCTAGTTTGTACCAATCATTCAATTGTGTTATATGTATAGACATAACTTTTTTAAAAAAAATTTGGAGGTTTATATTTTTTTTTTCTTTCGACAGACAACTCACGGTAAGAAGGACCGTGTAAATTTTTTATGTAGGTGATTGTGAAGATCAAACTCAAGTTTTTACTTAATTTTTATGTTCTATTTTTGTTCAAAAAATTCCTAAAAATCACAGAAAAATCTGCGAGGTAGTAACATTACATCATCATAAATGAAATTTAACGAGGTCTATGAAATTTATTACTTTTCATTATTTTTTTTTTTGGTTTCATTCATGAACTTACGTCTTAAAAGCAAGCAAATGTTAATTTGTTAATATTAATAATATTTGTTAATAATGTTAACTTGTTTTTGAAATATTTTACTTTGTGTTAATTTTCCATATCATTTGTTTAAAGCTACTCTACATATAACACGCAACGATGTAACTTTAAGTTTAATATTTTGTTTTAATTTATTTATTCAAACTATGTTAATCTCTATGAAGTACTAAAAAAGACTGTGTTTTATTGTACACCAATAATAATAATAATAATAAAAATAATAATAATAATAATAATAATAATAATAATAATAATAATAATAATAATAATAATAATAATAATAATAATAATAATAATAATAATAATAATAATAATAATAATAATAATAATAATAATAATAATAATAATAATAATAATAATAATAATAATAATAATAATAATAATAATAATAATAATAATAATAATAATAATAATAATAATAATAATAATAATAATAATAATAATAATAATAATAATAATAATAATAATAATAATAATAATAATAATAATAATAATAATAATAATAATAATAATAATAATAATAATAATAATAATAATAATAATAATAATAATAATAATAATAATAATAATAATAATAATAATAATAATAATAATAATAATAATAGTTGCAATTGTAACCGCAAACAGTTCTGTCGTTTTTAACCCGCTCTTACATTTAACTTTCAAGAATTTGTGCTTGTTTCTTTCGGCTTGCAATTTTAATCACCTAAAATTCAATAAAAAAAAAACAATAAAAATTATCCAAAAGACCTTTGTAAAAAATTAAATAAAGTAAAAAAAAACACACACACACATTTCACTGGATCAATAGTTCATTGTGCTATTCTATTTGTTCTCTGACCTATATATATGTGCAGTTGCATATAAGTGTGCCGCGAAAAAGTGTGAATATCGCAATAAAGCAACAACATTAACAATAAGAAAAAGTGTGAATATTGCAATTAAGCAAAAACAATAACAATAAGAGAAACAGCCCACTCCAACTTTTAAGTGCACCTGAAATAAGTGCAAATATCAAAAGTAAAAAAAAAACTTTTTATAAACAACCAAATAAAGTAAACAATAAACAATGGAACCTGCTTGTGCCAAAATTAACTGCTCTGTTGAGGACAAAGGTGCAATTAAGCTAAGTTGCAATGGTCTTTGCGGAAAATCTTACCACGGCACTTGTGTGGGAATGACTAAAAGAAGTTTAAACTACTTTCAAGAATACACATCACATTTTAAATTCTTCTGTGATGAGTGCATGGATCTATCACTATCCCATGTTATGCTCGCCATAAAATGTCTTAGTGACTCCTTGAACGTGATGCATTCGGCTAATAAGCAAGTCATCAGTAAAATACCAAATTTTGAAATAATGACTCACGTATCCGATGATCTTGCAAGGGTAGAGTCCATCTGCAAAGCAAATATCTCGGATATCTCAAATGTTTCTAAAAACTTGAGAATTCTAACAGATTTAGTCAAAGATAGCGAAAAAAATTTTATTTGGAAAACGGCCATAAGCGAGCTTAATATAGAAGTAAAAAAAAGCCTCGACGTTTTAAAAAACGATAAAACAGCCAAAAATATACTGAGCATGCTAACATCTTTGCGCTATGATATGGATATCGCACTTCAGTCAGGCAAACCCCAACCATCACCTCCGCAATCAGATCCAATGCTGGAAATATTACATCAAAAAATAAGTGATATCAGTGATGATCTTGAAGTGTTTCGAGTGACGCTTGCAGATGTATTGGATGAAATAAGATCTGCACCCAATAGAGCTGAAATAAGTTATCCACAAGCCTCTCATCATAACTCTTCCTCTATTTTCGAGGAAATAATGGAAGCATCTATTCGTTTGCCACAGGTCACCTCTTTACCAGCTAATCTGAATTCTTTAACTGCCTATGACACTACGGAACATATAACACCGATTGCTACTCCTCAAAATATTGCAATGAATCCACCCCAAATCGGATCTCCACCATCAACAGTACCCACAATAGCTCATTCTATTCGTTCATCAACAATTTCTCCAAAACAAAACAAAAATACCAATAACTCACAACCTGGATCTCCCTCTGCCACTTCACCTCGTGACTCACCACCAATTGCAGCCCCTCGTAACAACTTAATCCATAAGTTTGGAACGTCATGGACTTCAAGTCAATGGCAGAATAGAATAAAGAAACTCCATGATTCTAATGAAATTGACAAGACCACTCTGTTCATTAAGGGCCCATCAGTTAAAACAACTATATCCTGGATGAGCACTTACTTTCGTAATAAATTTGGCATATCTATTACAAACTGTTCAAAGATATCCAATAAAGCAAAAAAATTCTGCAGTTTCAAACTAAACATCCCAAGTCAATATGCGTGGATGTTCTTGAACAACAGCGGTGAGAGACACGGCGAATGGTTAATAACCGAATGGACGAATAAGCCTGGGAAAAAGTCTAAAACATCAAGATCTTTACAAAGTTCTGGCAGTTCAAGAATCGAATCTTCTGAAAGGAATCCTAACATTAACAAGAATCCATTATCTAAAAGTAATTATAGTTCTTGCTCTAACTCTTTTACATATATAAATTCCCGTCCTAATTCTAAATCTAAGTTAAATTCTTATTCTAATTCTAATCATAATTCTAAGAATCCTCTATATAAAAGAAATGTAAACCTACCTGTTCTTGAATCCAAACCTTATTCATCAAACAAGTTTGTGCAACCTAAGTCCCACCATAATTCAGATTCTAATTGGGATCTGAAAACTAGCATTTTCCCCATATTTTCTCCCATAATTAACCAGAATACGGCTTCATCTTATAATAAGATGATTACTGGAAGCAATCTAGCACCTAAACCGCCAACTCATCAAACACGTAAACGGGTTTCATTTAATCTTAACAATAATGAAACCAATTGTGAGAAATATCCAAATTTTATCCATTCTCATACTCTTAATCCTTCACCACCAACCGGAAGTGGTTTACCAAAACCATCTTCTGTTTCAAATGAGCTTTGCAATCAACCTGGTAGTCCTACGTCATTTTTAGACCCCCTACTTCCTCCAAAAGTGAAATTGACACTAAACTCTTGCGAAGGCACTGAGAGCAGATATGCCCTTTCTCGCCTCAGGGAGAACAACGTTTATAACAATGTTCGCCTATATCTCGCTTATATGTATAAAGCCCCTGATTCAACATGCATTGAAGGCAAGACCAAAACTAATCTTAGAGTACTAATTCAGCAAGAAGGTCTTCCTACCGGTGTTGAAGACTTGCGTAATTTATTTGTCCGCTTTCACGAGCACCTCGGTGTAACGGTTGATCAAGTCAAGGTGGATCTGGAAACCTATGGCGCTCATGTCAGAGCTAAACATGTTTCTCTTCTTCAAAAATCTCGTAAAGAGCAACAGCAATATTATCGTTCCTAACTCTTCTTTCTTAAATATATTCTACCATAACTGTGGCGGCATGAGAAGCAAATTAAACAAACTTTATGTTGACGCTAAATCATGCCACTTCAATGTCCTAGTATTCACTGAGACATGGCTAAACGAAACCTTTAATAATGAGGAAATTCTTGATAGCAATTGGACTGTCTTCAGGAAGGATCGGGACTACTCCTCAACAGGTCTTTCTCGAGGAGGTGGTGTCCTTGTAGCATCTCACAATTCCCTTTCAAGTGAGCTAATAGACACACCTAACCATAAACTGTTCGATCACCGAATTATTAGAGTTTGTTCAGGTAAAAGTCTCAATGTGTACATAGGCGTCGTTTACATTCCTCCCGGCTCAAGTGAAACAACATACAACGAGCTATGTGAAACACTGACCACCTTTACCTCCTCCCTAAAAGAGGAAGATAAAGTTGTTATTCTTGGTGACTTCAATCGCCCAAATATATCTTTTGTCACCGACGAAAACGACAACTTTCTTCTTCCTGTAAATCTTTCTAATGCCATAGACTTCAACTTACTTAGCACCTTTTATGGCAGTGACTTGCAGCAAGTCTCTTCTGTACAAAATCAGAATGGCAGATGGTTGGACCTAATTTTTACTAACTCGTATGAAGAAGTGAAGGTTAGTCCATGCATGGGAGCAGAAAATTTATTAACCAACACTGTTCATCATACAGCCTTAAAAGTTGTTTTCTCTGCTAATAACATCAACTTTACCCAGTCTTATAATAACACCATTGCGTACGATTACCTCAACGCCGATTATGAAAGAATAAAATGTTATCTTAGTTCTCTAAATTGGAATCATATTCTATTCAATTTAGATTTAGACAGTGCTGTCTCTATATTTTATCAGCACATTTTTACCGCTATCGAAAGTTATGTGCCAATAATAAAGAAAAAGAATAAGCTCACAGAACCATGGCTAGACAACAATCTCAGATTTTTGAGGAATCAAAGAAATAAAATCTACAAACTTCTCAAAAACACTGATAATATAAGCGATGAACTGAAGCTTAGATATGACGAGCTATCAAGAGAGTTCTCTATCAAGTCAGAAGAAGCGTACAAGTTGTACACGAACATCATCGGAGAAAAAATTGTCCAAGAGCCGAGAAAATTCTTTGACTTTGTTAACATGAAGCGCAAATCTAGCGGCTATCCATCGTCTATGTTTAAAGGTAATGTCACTTCGTCCAATTCTCTTGAAATAAGCAACTTGTATGCCGATCACTTTAAGGAGGTCTTTTGTCTTCCTACCACCTTATCTGAAACTTCTCCTAGCTCAACTATTATAGTTGATAGTTTATATTTAACCCAGGAAGAGATTTCTAATGCAATAAAAGAACTGGATATATTAAAGGGACCAGGACCAGACTTAATACCTACAAGCTTTTTGGTGCGATGTTTAGACCAACTGCTATTGCCATTACACATAATCTTTAACGAATCACTGGTTTGTGGGACATTTCCTTCATATTGGAAATCATCCCATCTTACGCCAATTTACAAGAATGGTGATAAAAGATCAGTTGAAAATTATAGAGGCATAGCAATCTTGTCAGCCATTCCAAAACTTTTTGAAAAACTTATTTGTGAAAAGCTAACAAGTTTCATTAACCCACGTCTAAATGAGCAGCAACACGGGTTCCGAAAAGGGCGATCTACCACCACTAATCTCATGATTATGGTATCAGATGTTTTAGTCAAAATGGAAAAAGGGCACCAAATAGATGCTGTTTATACTGATTTCAGTAAAGCTTTTGATCGAGTTGATCACAACATTCTTATATATAAGTTAGAAAAGTTTGGTGTTGCAGGGTCCATACTAAGTTGGCTAAAATCATATTTAAACGGCAGATCCCAGTTTGTTAAATTCCAGGGAGTTCTATCGAAAAAAATTGCAGTCTCCTCGGGAGTTCCGCAAGGTAGTCATCTTGGTCCTCTTCTTTTCAACATATTCATATCCGATCTGTCAGAAGTTCTAAACGATATCCCACATCTTATGTATGCAGATGATTTAAAAATGTACTATTCAATTCAATCAGATGTAGATGTAAATTTTTTGCAATCAAAATTGTTGTCTCTTGAGCAATGGTGTTTTCAAAATAAACTACATCTTAATGTCAATAAATGCAATGTTATTAGCTTTTCTCGTAAAAACAACGTAACATTACATACCTACCACCTCAATAGTATCGAACAAAAAAGGGTCAACCATATAGTGGATCTTGGAGTTGTCTTAGATTGCAAGATGCGCTTTAATCTGCACTATGATAAAATTGTGTCCAGGGCCAGCAAACAGCTCGGTTTTATAAAAAGACGTGCAAATGAATTCAAGAATATATGGGTCACTACATCCTTGTACCGTGCATTAGTGCGCCCAATACTTGAATATGCATGCATAATTTGGAATCCATCTTTCGATTCCCATAGAGAAAGAATTGAGTCTATTCAAAAGCAGTTCTTACTATACGCGCTTAGAGATATGTACAACCCCCATGATTATTGTAGCCTTCCATCATATGAACATAGACTCAGCCTTTTAAATTTGATGCCACTATCAACAAGAAGATCGTTATTGGGCTCATGCTTCACATTTGATGTAATTAATGGTGCTATTCACAGCGAATATATTTCTAATATGATTTCCTTTAACGATCCAATTAGGCGCACTAGGCATACTCGATTGTTAACTGAATATCAGCACCAAACTACATATGCAAATAATGAACCCATCAATCGTTGTTGCAGAGAATTTAATAATATCTCTATATACTACTTACCTTCTATGTCCAAATCCTCTTTCAAGCAAACCCTATATAAATCACTCAGAAATCAGAATTAACACAGGCCTCAGATAAACTACATACATGTATGGATTTATATGTATAAGCATTTAGTTTAATAAATCAAAATTCTTTAACATCCCTCTCCAAATCTCCCATTTACATCCTTTTGTCCTTATAGTCTTTAAGAATAATATATATACATCGTATCTTAAGTGTGTATATAGTCTTTCTTGTTTTCCTCCTCTTCTCTTAGTTTTGACATGGTTTTTGAAATCATGTCAATCCGGTGGGCGGAGTATGCCCACTAAGAGCACCAAATAAAAAATAAAATAAAAACAAGGAAAGGGGAGAAGAAAAACAAAAAAATTAGTAATAAGTAAACAAAACCTGTTAGAATAAGTTAGAATAAGTAAATTGCATTGCCTTGTTTGGCCAATAAATAAATAAAATAAAATAATAATAATAATAATAATAATAATAATAATAATAATAATAATAATAATAATAATAATAATAATAATAATAATAATAATAATAATAATAATAATAATAATAATAATAATAATAATAATAATAATAATAATAATAATAATAATAATAATAATAATAATAATAATAATAATAATAATAATAATAATAATAATAATAATAATAATAATAATAATAATAATAATAATAATAATAATAATAATAATAATAATAATAATAATAATAATAATAATAATAATAATAATAATAATAATAATAATAATAATAATAATAATAATAATAATAATAATAATAATAATAATAATAATAATAATAATAATAATAATAATAATAATAATAATAATAATAATAATAATAATAATAATAATAATAATAATAATAATAATAATAATAATAATAATAATAATAATAATAATAATAATAATAATAATAATAATAATAATAATAATAATAATAATAATAATAATAATAATAATAATAATAATAATAATAATAATAATAATAATAATAATAATAATAATAATAATAATAATAATAATAATAATAATAATAATAATAATAATAATAATAATAATAATAATAATAATAATAATAATAATAATAATAATAATAATAATAATAATAATAATAATAATAATAATAATAATAATAATAATAATAATAATAATAATAATAATAATAATAATAATAATAATAATAATAATAATAATAATAATAATAATAATAATAATAATAATAATAATAATAATAATAATAATAATAATAATAATAATAATAATAATAATAATAATAATAATAATAATAATAATAATAATAATAATAATAATAATAATAATAATAATAATAATAATAATAATAATAATAATAATAATAATAATAATAATAATAATAATAATAATAATAATAATAATAATAATAATAATAATAATAATAATAATAATAATAATAATAATAATAATAATAATAATAATAATAATAATAATAATAATAATAATAATAATAATAATAATAATAATAATAATAATAATAATAATAATAATAATAATAATAATAATAATAATAATAATAATAATAATAATAATAATAATAATAATAATAATAATAATAATAATAATAATAATAATAATAATAATAATAATAATAATAATAATAATAATAATAATAATAATAATAATAATAATAATAATAATAATAATAATAATAATAATAATAATAATAATAATAATAATAATAATAATAATAATAATAATAATAATAATAATAATAATAATAATAATAATAATAATAATAATAATAATAATAATAATAATAATAATAATAATAATAATAATAATAATAATAATAATAATAATAATAATAATAATAATAATAATAATAATAATAATAATAATAATAATAATAATAATAATAATAATAATAATAATAATAATAATAATAATAATAATAATAATAATAATAATAATAATAATAATAATAATAATAATAATAATAATAATAATAATAATAATAATAATAATAATAATAATAATAATAATAATAATAATAATAATAATAATAATAATAATAATAATAATAATAATGATAATAATATTAATAATAATAATAATAATAATAATAATAATAATAATAATAATAATAATAATAATAATAATAATAATAATAATAATAATAATAATAATAATAATAATAATAATAATAATAATAATAATAATAATAATAATAATAATAATAATAATAATAATAATAATAATAATAATAATAATAATAATAATAATAATAATAATAATAATAATAATAATAATAATAATAATAATAATAATAATAATAATAATAATAATAATAATAATAATAATAATAATAATAATAATAATAATAATAATAATAATAATAATAATAATAATAATAATAATAATAATAATAATAATAATAATAATAATAATAATAATAATAATAATAATAATAATAATAATAATAATAATAATAATAATAATAATAATAATAATAATAATAATAATAATAATAATAATAATAATAATAATAATAATAATAATAATAATAATAATAATAATAATAATAATAATAATAATAATAATAATAATAATAATAATAATAATAATAATAATAATAATAATAATAATAATAATAATAATAATAATAATAATAATAATAATAATAATAATAATAATAATAATAATAATAATAATAATAATAATAATAATAATAATAATAATAATAATAATAATAATAATAATAATAATAATAATAATAATAATAATAATAATAATAATAATAATAATAATAATAATAATAATAATAATAATAATAATAATAATAATAATAATAATAATAATAATAATAATAATAATAATAATAATAATAATAATAATAATAATAATAATAATAATAATAATAATAATAATAATAATAATAATAATAATAATAATAATAATAATAATAATAATAATAATAATAATAATAATAATAATAATAATAATAATAATAATAATAATAATAATAATAATAATAATAATAATAATAATAATAATAATAATAATAATAATAATAATAATAATAATAATAATAATAATAATAATAATAATAATAATAATAATAATAATAATAATAATAATAATAATAATAATAATAATAATAATAATAATAATAATAATAATAATAATAATAATAATAATAATAATAATAATAATAATAATAATAATAATAATAATAATAATAATAATAATAATAATAATAATAATAATAATAATAATAATAATAATAATAATAATAATAATAATAATAATAATAATAATAATAATAATAATAATAATAATAATAATAATAATAATAATAATAATAATAATAATAATAATAATAATAATAATAATAATAATAATAATAATAATAATAATAATAATAATAATAATAATAATAATAATAATAATAATAATAATAATAATAATAATAATAATAATAATAATAATAATAATAATAATAATAATAATAATAATAATAATAATAATAATAATAATAATAATAATAATAATAATAATAATAATAATAATAATAATAATAATAATAATAATAATAATAATAATAATAATAATAATAATAATAATAATAATAATAATAATAATAATAATAATAATAATAATAATAATAATAATAATAATAATAATAATAATAATAATAATAATAATAATAATAATAATAATAATAATAATAATAATAATAATAATAATAATAATAATAATAATAATAATAATAATAATAATAATAATAATAATAATAATAATAATAATAATAATAATAATAATAATAATAATAATAATAATAATAATAATAATAATAATAATAATAATAATAATAATAATAATAATAATAATAATAATAATAATAATAATAATAATAATAATAATAATAATAATAATAATAATAATAATAATAATAATAATAATAATAATAATAATAATAATAATAATAATAATAATAATAATAATAATAATAATAATAATAATAATAATAATAATAATAATAATAATAATAATAATAATAATAATAATAATAATAATAATAATAATAATAATAATAATAATAATAATAATAATAATAATAATAATAATAATAATAATAATAATAATAATAATAATAATAATAATAATAATAATAATAATAATAATAATAATAATAATAATAATAATAATAATAATAATAATAATAATAATAATAATAATAATAATAATAATAATAATAATAATAATAATAATAATAATAATAATAATAATAATAATAATAATAATAATAATAATAATAATAATAATAATAATAATAATAATAATAATAATAATAATAATAATAATAATAATAATAATAATAATAATAATAATAATAATAATAATAATAATAATAATAATAATAATAATAATAATAATAATAATAATAATAATAATAATAATAATAATAATAATAATAATAATAATAATAATAATAATAATAATAATAATAATAATAATAATAATAATAATAATAATAATAATAATAATAATAATAATAATAATAATAATAATAATAATAATAATAATAATAATAATAATAATAATAATAATAATAATAATAATAATAATAATAATAATAATAATAATAATAATAATAATAATAATAATAATAATAATAATAATAATAATAATAATAATAATAATAATAATAATAATAATAATAATAATAATAATAATAATAATAATAATAATAATAATAATAATAATAATAATAATAATAATAATAATAATAATAATAATAATAATAATAATAATAATAATAATAATAATAATAATAATAATAATAATAATAATAATAATAATAATAATAATAATAATAATAATAATAATAATAATAATAATAATAATAATAATAATAATAATAATAATAATAATAATAATAATAATAATAATAATAATAATAATAATAATAATAATAATAATAATAATAATAATAATAATAATAATAATAATAATAATAATAATAATAATAATAATAATAATAATAATAATAATAATAATAATAATAATAATAATAATAATAATAATAATAATAATAATAATAATAATAATAATAATAATAATAATAATAATAATAATAATAATAATAATAATAATAATAATAATAATAATAATAATAATAATAATAATAATAATAATAATAATAATAATAATAATAATAATAATAATAATAATAATAATAATAATAATAATAATAATAATAATAATAATAATAATAATAATAATAATAATAATAATAATAATAATAATAATAATAATAATAATAATAATAATAATAATAATAATAATAATAATAATAATAATAATAATAATAATAATAATAATAATAATAATAATAATAATAATAATAATAATAATAATAATAATAATAATAATAATAATAATAATAATAATAATAATAATAATAATAATAATAATAATAATAATAATAATAATAATAATAATAATAATAATAATAATAATAATAATAATAATAATAATAATAATAATAATAATAATAATAATAATAATAATAATAATAATAATAATAATAATAATAATAATAATAATAATAATAATAATAATAATAATAATAATAATAATAATAATAATAATAATAATAATAATAATAATAATAATAATAATAATAATAATAATAATAATAATAATAATAATAATAATAATAATAATAATAATAATAATAATAATAATAATAATAATAATAATAATAATAATAATAATAATAATAATAATAATAATAATAATAATAATAATAATAATAATAATAATAATAATAATAATAATAATAATAATAATAATAATAATAATAATAATAATAATAATAATAATAATAATAATAATAATAATAATAATAATAATAATAATAATAATAATAATAATAATAATAATAATAATAATAATAATAATAATAATAATAATAATAATAATAATAATAATAATAATAATAATAATAATAATAATAATAATAATAATAATAATAATAATAATAATAATAATAATAATAATAATAATAATAATAATAATAATAATAATAATAATAATAATAATAATAATAATAATAATAATAATAATAATAATAATAATAATAATAATAATAATAATAATAATAATAATAATAATAATAATAATAATAATAATAATAATAATAATAATAATAATAATAATAATAATAATAATAATAATAATAATAATAATAATAATAATAATAATAATAATAATAATAATAATAATAATAATAATAATAATAATAATAATAATAATAATAATAATAATAATAATAATAATAATAATAATAATAATAATAATAATAATAATAATAATAATAATAATAATAATAATAATAATAATAATAATAATAATAATAATAATAATAATAATAATAATAATAATAATAATAATAATAATAATAATAATAATAATAATAATAATAATAATAATAATAATAATAATAATAATAATAATAATAATAATAATAATAATAATAATAATAATAATAATAATAATAATAATAATAATAATAATAATAATAATAATAATGATAATAATAATAATTAATGATCCCAGCAGAATGCCGCACTTTTTGGTTTGTGGCAGTACCTACCTGCTTCCCAAAAATGAAGACCTAACTGAACCGGGAAACTACCGTCCAATTACATGTCTATCAACAATATATAAACTGTTTACAAAAGTTTTAACAAACCGAGTCTACAACCACTGCGACTGAAATGATATAATAACATCAGAGCAGAAGGGTTGCACGAGAAACGCTATGGGGTGCAAAGAGCAAATTATTATTGACTCTGTAATAGTGCAACAAGCCCTACATAAGAAACGTAATTTGAGTATGGCTTTTGGAATTATGTAATTTAAGTGATAGACAAACGTAAATTTGGAGTCAAGTATAACTCCCAGATTACATGAAATAACAATAGAGTTCAGCTACTACAGCTTTTTCGCACTTTCTCCGCATTAGATCATCTTAAGAACCAGCCCAAATAACATTAAAACATCTCAATAAGGCCATTCACAGTTCGAATACGCTGGTCTGCCATTTGTTCGATTTGCTATTTGTACGCCAATTTACGAAAGTGTATTTTGCTTGGTTGTTGAAACAAAAGAGAGTTTCAATTTTACAATACTCTCAAGCATTTTTGAAAAATTCTAAAGCTTGGATATTGGTCTGTAATTACAAATTTGATTTTTATTTCCATTTTTATAAATTGGAGTGATGAAAGAAACTTTCCAAGCATCCAAGAAAATTCCCGATTGTAGAGATTTATTGAGTGTAATTTTAATAGGTAATATAAGTGAATTATGGCATTTCTTTAAAAGGAATGCTGATAATCCATCAACATCATTTCTTTGTGAGTTCGTCAATCCAGCAATAGAGTTAGAGACATCAATGTCTGAGACTCGAAATATCAACATTAATGTTATTATCATTAATAAAGTTAGAGCAAAAATATTTAGCAAACAAATTCGCAGATTCACAGAATGAATGTGACCAAACACTTTCATAATACATGGAATTCGGAAATCCGGCAGTCGATTTTTTTGAATTTATAAAATTCCAGAATTTTTTAGGACTAGACTTAATATGAAACTCATAACGACTAATGTACTGCTTGTACAAGAACTTGTTGAGAAAATTAAATTCCCTTAAGTAGTGCTGATGCTTATTGAAGTGCTCAATATTATTTGTGGCTTTATATAGATTTCGATGTGACACTAGTTAAGCCAAGCACTGCTATGCCATGCGAGGCTAACTGGACCCTGGACCATTAGCCATAATTGTTGCACAAGACAACTTACGAATGATTTATCGATTTTTGATGATTTTCGATTTATCGAAATCAATTTTTTTATTAGATCCTAAACAAATATGTTCACAAAGAAAATTTATTTTTTAATCATTTTTATCATTTTTCATATTGATATGTGGAAGGCTGCAAATATGTATGTCTATGTCTATATAAATATGTCTATATGTGTAGTCTTAAAATTTTGGGAGTCATATTGTTATTGAAAAAAATTGATCAGGATTTTTTGATGGCTTTTGTTAGTACTTTGATCAATTAACAAAAATTGGTATAATTAGTGCTCTATATTTGTCTACGAAACAAAAAAAAAAAAGAAAAGAAATTTGGTACTAACCAAAAAGTTATAAACGTGATTAGCTTAAAAAAAATATTTTAAAACACTTAAACGATTTTTTATATCTATATATCACTATTTTGCACGCTTCAATCAATTATTTCGTAACAACGTGTTTTTTATAAACTACTGAGCTTCAAACATACCCAATCTTTGTTAAAAGTAGTTCTTTTTTTATGCTTTGCTTTCAATTACTTTTCTTTCCCCGTTATGGTTATATGTAGCCATTACTTTTTTATTAAAATTGAATTTCCTTTTTAAGTGGACTATATTCTTGCATATTTAATAAAAATTTGACCAAAAGATGGAAAATTTTTTTAATTAAATTTCCCTACCTTTACTTATAAGTCCACTGTGCAACGGGTTGACGAGAACTTTTGTAATGTGAAGCGTGTTTTTCTTTACAGGACGTTCCCTTTGATTATGTTGTACATTTGTCTCCATGATACAACTGCAAGATAAGCTTAGATTAGAAAGATGACAGACAAAGCAATAAATTATTTGTTTTTAGTATCTATTCTTCTTAAAGCCTAATATTTATATTATATTTTTTTCTTTTTTAAATGAAGTAAGCAATTGTTAGCTTAATAAATTTATTCTAGTCTGTAAAGACTGTATCCATAGATATAAACAAATAAATTATAAAAAAGGTGAGCTAGATGTCAAAGTCAGCTGCTTGAATTGTAATTTTTCTATTTGTTGTTGTTGAGAATGGCTTCAGACAATATAGAACAAAATTTTAAAATACTGCCCAAAGATTTAAATATCGTTTTTATTTTGTTATGTTATTTACATTAAATTTCGATCCATGTAATCATTTTTTTTCGTATTCTACGTTAAATTGCAAAAAACTCTTCATGAGCTTCTGCTTAGTTTCGTTAAAAAATTTGATTTGATATAAAAGGTATCGTATGAGTGATATTTAATTTAACATAAAAAGCACAAAACAGATAAGAATACTAATAAAACATAGCTTAAAATCCCTATCAGGTGCATTCCACTGTTACGTACAGACAAGTTCAACTAATTTTACAGTTTATATTACATATAGCACTTAATTAGTACTAGTACTAGTCTTTAATAGTGCGAAGAAACATTTAAAAAAAGTCATGAAATACTGAAGAAAAATGCAAACAACCCACGTCACGTACGGGACACATCAATTCAACCAACATTCGAAATCGTTATAGTTTTATTCAGATTTCAGCGAATATATTACAGGTGCATAAAAAGTGTCTTCGAAAGAAATTATAACTAAGAATCATGCTTGCTACTAGCGAAAAAAATATTAATTAAAACACCTATTTATAATTCAAAAACATTTTTTTATATTTGTCACGTACAGACAAGTCGTCACGTATGGGACATAGTTCAACTTAAATCTATAATATATGTAAAAATCAATAGGTAAATACAGTTTTGTCTTGGGAAAGGCAATGTTTTCTGCACTCCACAACTTTCTCCTCAGTTTTAATAAAATGGAAGTTGGAAATTCCAGTTATCGCTTTGGCATTGTCCCACGGCGATGCACTTTTAATCCTTTCATAAATTTCAGAGGATGGCACATAAATCACACGGGTTTTTGTGACTAATTGAGAAGCTAAATCAGAAAAGTCCTTGGCTGATTGGACAATAACATGTTCATTTTGGCTCATCATTTTCTCTCTTACCAGTCTTTTCATATTTCCGCCAACTCCGTCTATCACACCTTTTCCATGCCATGTAGCAAAATATTTCCAATAAAAGGGCCTTTTGTACTTTTCACTCAACATTGATGTTAGTTTAACCATATAACGGTTCTTAAATTCCGATGAAGGGCCGTCACTCCAAATAATTTCCGCTGAAGGTAAGTCTTCATTTTCTTTATGCATCAAGTCAAACAACTTATTGATGAAAAAAAAACTGTATCCTTGTCTTTCGAATTTGCATCTGAGCATATAAGATATGTTTGGCAATTGCCTTTGTAAAAACTTGCAGCAGTAAATAAAAGAACACTTGTTCGTGACCAGAGTGCGCTTTGAACTTCATTCTGGTATTCACAGCCAAAAGACATCGCAAAATCAACTTGAAGGATTCGCACATTTTCATTGCGTTGGTATTTTTGAAATTCACCGGCTTGAACTCGTTTTAAATTAACATGCTTCATCATAATGTGGATAGAATCAATCAATTTTTCTTTAAGTTCACCTGAACTTGTTTCGTGGTTTACTAAACGTAGTTTATTTTCTGAGCTTTTTTCCCATTCTTTCCATACACAGATTGTACTTAAATCCATAGAAATTAATATTTTTTTGCCATCAGAACAAGTATCACATTCATTTTTCCAGCACTTCGAATCCAAAGAAGGATCACATAAAATCATAGTCCACCAGTCGTTACAATAATTTTGTTTCAAACCTTTCAATTTGAACATAAAATTTTCATGAGTTAAACATTTGCACTGGTCTGAAGGTGTGTCTTTCATTAGCAAAACATTTTTCGGTCTTAGACTACAAAATTTTGAAAATCCAATTTCGATATTAGGAAAAAATTCTTTAAAAATGCAAAAGGCTTCTCGTAGGTACAAAGTCAAATAATGCTTTTGACACTTCTTCTTAATGCCGTTTTCCCAAACAACGATGAAATCATTTGCGCCTGGGCAGGTATACACAATATCCGGACGATAGTAAAATGCTTTCACATCGTCATAACGTGTATCGTTACCTGATGTGCTAATGTTTGGGCTTTCGGCTAGAGCAATGTTCATTTTACGCGCTAGATCTGTAACAACCGCTTTTTTCTTTCTTGGTGATTGAGGCAGTGCTTTTAGAGCCTTTTGAACAGCTTTAGATAAAGTCTGTTTCGACTTGTACGGAGATTCAGTACTTACAGGAGAATCAGTAGGATTTTTAAGTTCCACCCGCTTTTTTGCCCTTTGCAATCTCTTCTTATCCCTTTCCTTAAGTGAAATTGCTTTTAACTCACCTTCAGAAAGATTTTCTGCTTTTCGTTTACGAAGCTCACGCAATCTTTTAGCCTCATAAGCGGTAAAATTAGGATCTTCCTCTTTTTTCTTTTCTCGAAATTTTCGCATGCGGCTAGCACTGGTTGATGGTTGCTGGTCGCTCATTTTTGCGTTATTGAGATTTGCAGTACAAAAAAGGGCTTTGTTTATTACAAACGCCAGTAAAAGTTGAAGATGTCAGATAACTTATTCTTCGGCGTCACGTACAGACACTTTATTATCACCAAGAATATATTGTAAGCAAAGCGATTTCAAACAAAATTGTTTCACCAGTTTTTAGACCGCTAAAAGTTAGCTGTTAACAGAAAAATTCAATTTGTATAGTCGACTTGTTTTACAATTATTAATAGAAAAAGGAATTAAGCGTCACGTATGGGACATCGAAACTTACCTTTCCGTTATGATTAATTTCTTATCAAAAAACACTTAACCAAAAAAATGAGTATGCAGTTAAATACAGCGGACCATACACTTTAACTTAGAACAGAAATCTAGTTTCTATCTGATAAACAATAGCGGCAGCGACCTCGCAAAAAGTTGTGTAAAGACTAATGAAAAAATCCAACTTGTTGTTACTCTCAATAAATAACGGTATTTACAAAAAATGAGACATACTCACTACAACTTTTGTAAATTATTTTAGAAGAGAACATAATCTCACTATGTACGTGCAATAATATATAAAAAATGCATATTTGTAAAACAGTTCAGAGTTACCCTTTTTCATGGAATGCTCCATCAACAGTTTTGAGAGGTAAAATGATAAAAAATATTTCATAAATATTGTTGAGCGTTAGACAGCTTTTTTAAACTTTTGCGTGCAACTCATGACTTATTTGTAATGGTCCCCTGAACTCATTCACCATCGCTTCATTTATCAGAATAGGTACTTTTTAGTTACATACTTGAACAATTTCAACGGTTTTTGTAGATATTGTACCATATGCGCATAAATTTACATTGGAAAATTAGTCAAGAATAATTCTAGAATAAAAAATTAGGACCAAAATTCGTTTAAGGCATTTCGTTTGAATTATTGTCACTCATACGTCACAGTGCACTTACATATCAAATCAAATTCTTTAATCGAAATTTTGGGCAAAATAAATAAACCGTACCCAAATGCTTCTCAGGAGTTTCTTTAAATAATTTCATGTAATATACGAAAATTAATGATTTCAGAACAAACAAATAAATCCGCCTTAATATATTCAAGATATTATTTTGCAAAATATTTTTTCCCTCTACAGCTTTTTTATTGGATCTTTTTGGACCTTTGCTGAAGAAATTTAAAAATTTTTAAAAAAACAACAGTTATTCGTTGGCGTACAGAATTATTTGTCACTGTACATTTTTAAAAAACCATTATGCAAAACTCAAATTAAAATTCTTTTAACTTTAAAACAAAAGTTTTGAAAATAAATATTACATATCATAATACTGGTTGCTAGTGCTTTTAATTTTGTTATTTGTATTGCAATATATTATAGTACAAACAAAAATTATTAAATAAAAAAAAATTAATAAATGAATATCTACTGAGCTTTTTTTATGTGCGTAAAACCAAAGTTTAATTAAAAAAGCTAAAAAACGCTGCCTTGCCCTTTTGAGTTTAACTTTTTATGTAAAGATTATTCCCTAAGGTGCTAAGGTCGATAGTCTCCGGTGGGCAAAAAATTTGCCCGAGGTGAGTTTATCGCTTCACTCATGGTTCAAGACAGCACGGCATAACAAATAGGTTCTATAAAAAAGGTCTTTGAACGAATCAATATTTTTGGCAATTTTAGGCAATTAATTAAAACGTGCAACAAGTATATAAAAGATACTTAGAGGATGCTCAAGGTCACAGAACATAAACATTTTTCAGGTTCAAAGTTCATGAAACTAAGGTTAAAATGCTTGATTTGCGTAAACGAATTGGCAACCAAAGTCAGTGTAATTTGATAATTTTTCATAATGTTTTTGTTAAAAAAAATCTTAATCATAAATATCGTTTTTATGCATCGGCTTAGAAAGAAATTTGTGAGTTTGTGTGAATAAATTGTGTGTAAAGAATATTTAAGTGTTTACAGTTATTGTATTTTATAATTTAAAGATTAAGTTATAACAGTGAATGCAGCAAAATTTAACTTTTTTATTACTGACTTAAAGCAAATAAACAGTGGTTTAAGTCTTAAAGAAATCTTGAATGTATCATGCATGAGTTTTTTTTCATCTTTGATGAAACATGCTGATTTGGTCATACATTTTACTGACGAAAATCTCATATAAAAGTTCTAAATACGTGCACTGTTTGAAAACTTTCTGTTTTTGATGAACGAAAACATGACAGATGAGTTAAAGAATTATCGAAAAAGTGTAGCTCATGCAGTAAGTTTCTTTAAGAAATCATCATGACATATTCGTAAACGATGACGCAAACTGCAGGGCTTTTATTGCATGTGCCTGTGTGTTTATGTAAATAAATTACGTTCGTATTTATGAAGAATAAGCAGCAGGCTTAAAGTAAATCTTAATCACTGCCGCAGCAACCACTTCAAAGCAATGCCAGGATATATTTAGCGTCTGTTTCGGTTTTTTTTTTAACATTCTTATAATACATACAACAAACTCATAGAAAATCAAAAAGCTTTTACAAAATACCCACAACAAAGACTTATTTAATATGGAATAAAATTTACCAAACACTCAAAAGCATAAATTGCGGTTAATTTGATAAGCCGCATTCAGCATTATTGAAAAGTCAATCTATTGATATTAATGATTTTCCCCTACTTCGGGCTTATCCTGTTTCCACTACTTATTTATCTTCGTTTTTTCTTTTTATTTTTCTGCATCTCAATTTTGTGCCTTTTAAAGAATTTTTTTGGCCCCTGCCTCATAAGCTTATGACCGATTAGTTTGGATCAGAAACCTTTTTCTGCATTTTCGTGCCTTTATTGTTTTTGCTTTTGCTCTAGTATTGCCGCATTTTTGATAAATTTTTATCCTCTTTCTGACATCTTGCATTTCGTTGAGTTGATAAATGGAGCACAACCCAGCTAGCACAAAAAGGTTGTAAAAGTGTCGCAAAAGAGTCGCCAATAAAGATATAAATCGTAATTGTAACGTACTTACAACTGAATAAGCAGATATCTTACGCTTATTTTGTAACAACTTCGTTTGCAATTAGGCGAAAAATGTGTTATAATAATGTTATAAATGTGTTGTGCGTACAAACTTAAGTTGCACACCTCAAGATGGAACATACTTGAAACATCCAAAAAAAGTTTTTATTGTGTTATTCTTACGTTAGAATTCAGGTAAAATAACGTAAATGTAACAAATATTTTGTTTTATTGAAGTTATTTTTTGTTACAAAGATAAATTTTTTACAAAGGGAGGAGTACTAATGACATAAATATTCCTGATTGAAAAAAATAAGTTCTAAAAAAGTTTTAAAATATTTTGCATACACAATTCCTTAATATAATTTTCATTAAACCAGTGATAACTTTTTGGAGTGCACTTTAAAAGTCCAAGACAAATTGGAATATAATAAAAATATGTGAAATTATATGGAAAATATGAAGAGTTATACATTAAAATTTTACAACAAAGGCCATTTTGTCGATGAATGTTTGTGTTTTACCTCTAGAAAACTCTCGCGCCACCCAAAAAATAAAAATTTTTAAAATAATTTGGAAATAAGAAATATTTCGAGATTTTAATTTCCATGAAATAATCTTTAATCGTATTTAAATTAATTCCAATCAATATTCATAGTGTAGAAAAATAAAATCAAATATGGCGAGTATAAAGTTTTTAGACATTTTTTCCAAAGTTCTTGCGGCTGAATAATAACCTCAATACATAGTGCTTGCAACTAACTAAATATCAAAAGTTACAAATATTTTTTTAAGCTATTGCAACTGAATATCAATCTTAATGCAGCATTTACTTACAACAATTTTATTCAAAATTTCTTGCAACTGAATTATAACTCCAATACAACCTCATGTAACTAATAACATTATATAAGTGGCCATAGTTTTTTCTAAAGTTCTTGCAACTGAATAGTAACCTCAATACCTCAGTAAAATATTTATATGTGCACAAATATTTTTTTTTTCTCCCTAGTTTATAACAATACAATTTTTTTGAGTTAGCCAAAATTTTTGTTAATGGATGAAGTTTATTAGTCGAACAAAGAATTCTTCTCTTCCTCGTATTCGTAGTACCGTTAATCGAAAATAGTTTGAATCTCGCGTGTGCAATACAAAATATTTATATGTGCACAATTGCTTTTTTTGTATTAAAACTGCTATAAAGTAAAAATAACGAAATTTTGATTATAACCTTAGTAAGAAAAAAGAATAAACATAATAGTAATACATTTTTCAAATAAAATTGCCACGTGAAACCACTTTATGTGAAGAAGATCGTTGAAATATAAAAGGCTTAAATAAAGCCGGTATAAAAGTGGGTGCTATAGCTGCTAGGACAAATAGTCACCGAAACACCGTAACAAATTTTTTAAAAGACTCTGGCCACTATGCTATAATCAAGTGTAGTGAAAGAAAATCCGTGATTGTATAACGGCACAAAATACGAATTCGACAACTTGCTGTGGAGAAATTTCAGTTGCAGTTATGAATTGCCCTTCTCTTAACCCATGCCGAAAAATACAAATTTTGTGAGGAAGAATTTGGGAATGTCGTATTAAGTGATGAGAAAAAGTTCAACCTTGATGGGCAAGACAGTTGCCAGAAATCCAGAAAAATTTGCGATAGCCACGAAAGTTTAGGAATGCGCGTAAACACTGGCGGGTATCATTGATGATTTAAACCGGTTTCAGATATTTTGAAAGTCTCCCCTGTTTTTTATTTCGTGCATATCAGTTAACACCTCACTTTATAACTCATATAATCCACACGCGCATCTGCTTCAAGTCCAGACGCTGACGCTGCATTTTCCACATTGCAAAATAACGCCGTCGCTTTATCGCAAGCAATTCCATAGAATTAGACCAACGACCAGACTTTACCTGCAGCGCAGCTATGCCAACATTAAAAGCAGCAGCGAGCAAGAAGCTCTGCTTTAGGTGTTATATTTAAGTTATAAAAATTGTTGGTTTAGTTTAAGTTTGGATACCAATAAAGAATGAGCTTTGGCTCAAAAAAATATTTTTTTAATAAATCTAAATTAAAATAATTTAACTGGCGCCCGAGGAGGGACCCAGGTCGCGTACGTGTTTCAAAAAGTTTGCTATTAAAAAAGTTAGCTTTTCGTATAAATCGACGCCAAGAGCCTCGTCGTGGATTAACCAAGAAACTTTAAAACTTGTTCACGTAAATCGACGCAAAGTGCCTCGTCGTCGAATAGGGAAACCAACGCAGGAAAAGCCCTCAAGCAGTGCAGGACCTGGGTTGCAGAACCACATCTGTTAAAAGCTCTATTCGGTGGAAGGAGCAGCTCATACAAGAATATTATTGGCAGGTACCTTAGTCACCGGCGGAGATCGGACAAACGGGATTCTCTTACCGCTCTAATAGTATGAGAGGAACCATTTGGATAGTATTGTAAGTAAATTTAAGATATTTTTAAGAAATTATAAAATATTATTAGTGACAAAAGGTTAAAATTGTGAAAAACCATACATAAAAATATTTTTTTTTTTGAAAGATATTAGAATAGAAATTATAAAAACTAAAATTACAAAAAAAAAAACTATCACAAAGTGTAGACCCTGCGATTCAAACTAAAATCATATAAAAAAAGGAAGAAAAAAAAAAGAATTTAAGATAAAACTAAATAAAAGAAATTCCAAACTTTTAAATCTTGAAATCGAATATTAATAAATAATTTTTGTTTTTAAATCCATTAGCTATCTTATTGACTCTATACTAAAAATACTTTACTAACCCATACTAGGAATAATGTCGAATCCAAATAATTTGATTAGACCAGCTTAGCTAGCAAGCACTAGTGCTTCGAATACCACTCCTGCTCAGACACAAAACCATCAAATGACTCAATCCAACATAGAAAACTTGGTATCGTCAATAGAACAAAGAATATTACAAAATAATGAATCGACAGTCAATAGAAATACAGACTTTGACTACGCTACAGACCAAAAAATACACCAACAGTATAGTGGACAGCTTAATGACTTAGACAGGATACCCGACGTAGTCCGTAGTTTACGGGAGTTCTCCGGTAATTCAGCTCCTGGAGAAAGAACGTCGAAAGAATATTACCGATTTATGAAACCGTCAAAGGCACCCCTCGATATTTTGGCATCCTGAGCGTCATCCGCAATAAAATAGTAGGTAATGCGGACGCAGCTTTAGAATCATATAATACGCCGCTCGATTGGAAAGCGATTTCCAAATGTCTCACTCTACATTATGCTGACAAAAGGGACATCACTACCCTTGAATATCAGCTTACCTCATTAATCCAGGGCAACCAGACCATTCAACAATTTTATCAACAGGTGTACACTCATCTGTCTCTTATATTAAACAAAATATCGGGACTTGAAATGAGCCGCGAAACACTTAATGTGCTCAGCAAAACCTATAGAGATAAAGCCCTGGACACCTTTATAAGGGGTCTTCTCAAAGGTGACTTACCTAGGCTTTTGGGAATAAAAGAACCCCTAGACTTACCCCAAGCTCTACACCTCTGTCTAAAAATGGAAAGCCAAGGCTATAGAGCTCAATATGCAAACTGTAGCCAAAACACCAATCGGAGATTTCAATATCCGGAGCCACCACCGCTTCCAAGAAAACCAAACCTTGATAAACAAGTTTTTCATCCTCAACTAGCATCTTTACCACAACCCTCTAGGCCAATATATCAACAAAACCAAAATCCAAATAATTTTAGAAATTTCCAACAGCAAAATGGATTTCATAGGTTTCAAGGTTTCCAAAGGCCACCGCAACCAGTCTTTCGCCCTTTTCAGCCAACACCTAAGCCCAGAGTAGAATCAATGGATGTAGATCCCAGCATCCATTCACGTAGAATAAATTATATGAATAGACTAAATGTACCATTTCAATATGCAGGGAAAAGAGAAAATGGCCCACCAAATCAACAACTGGCACCACCTAACAAAATCCAGAGACAGTTCCACATTGACACAAAAAAACTACGAGCAATCATTAGCAGAATATGTTCAAGACATGAACATTAATACGGAAAATAGCAACAGCTTTGACGACTATGAAGAGACTGTTGACCATACTGACATCCATTTTTTAGGTTAACCAGCTCTTCATTGCCTTATTTCGAGTGCAAAACGGAGAGCGGACGAACTTTAAAAATTCTTATAGATACAGGAACCAATAAAAATTATATTCAACCTTCCGTTGTAAAAAAACAAATTCTTAACAAACAATCCTTTTACGCCAATTCAGTCGGCGGAAAGATTAAAATCACACACCCTACATTCGCGAATCTTTTCGGAAAATCTGATTGCACAGTAAAATTTTTCATTTTACCAACACTCAGGTCTTTCCACGGCATAATCGGAAATGATAGCCTAAAAGAGTTATCAGCTGTAATATATGCCAAAGAAAATATAATGCTAGTAAGAAACACCATCAAGGTGAAGATTAAACAACAGACTTCTCAAGATGTTTATAACATTCAAATTAGAACAGACCATCTCACTATCGAACAAAAAAATGCAATACAAAATGTAGTTTCAAATTTTCCTACACTTTTTACAGAACCAAACGAAAAACTGACTTACACGACAACAGTAAAAGCCGAAATCCGAACAAACACAGACACTCCCATTTATTCAAAGTACTATCCATACCCCATATCACTCAAAGACCTTCGATCTTTCTTAGGGCTCTCAGGCTGCTATCGTCGCTTTATAAAAGATTACGCTCGACTGGCAAAACCCCTAACTTCTCTTTTGAGAGGGGAAGATGGACGACTGTCCAAACACATGTCGAAAAAAAAAATTAATCAAAATGAATAAAGAGGCCATTGAATCATTTGAAAAACTAAAGAATTCTTTAATGTCAAGAGACGTCATTCTCAGGTATCCTGACTTCACCAAAGAATTTCAACTCACCACTGATGCATCTAAATATGCATTAGGTGCTGTCCTAGCTCAAGACGAGATACCAATAGTATTCATATCCCGTACGTTATCAAAAGCAGAAGAATATTTTCTTCACGCCACTAACGAGCGCGAAATGCTCGCAATTATATGGGCACTTAAATCTCTACGTAATTACTTATACGGTACTGCAAGGGTTAAGATTTTCACGGATCACCAACCCCTGACGTATCCATTAAGCCACAAAAACAATAACACCAAAATCAAGAGATGGAAAGCAGCACTAGAAGAATATAACTATGAACTAGTTTACAAGCCGGAAAAAATGAACGTGGTTGCAGATGCTCTTTCCAGGCCACCTCAACATTCACAAATAAATTCAACATCAGCTTCAGCTCATAGTGATGAAAGTTCATCACATAATCTTATTCTCGCCGTTGAAGCACCAATAAATGTGTTCAGAAACCAACTCCATATACTAATAAATGAAGAGAATAGTTACAAATTTGAAATCCCTTTTCCTACATATCACAAACACATTATAAAACAGGCTGACTACACTGAAGAAAATCTTATTTCTTCAGAAGAAAATTTAATTATGAAGAAATAATTTTTAAAAGGTATCTAGATCCGAACTTAATAAATGGTCTTTTTACTAACGAAGAAATCATGGGAAAAATTCAGAATTTCTACCCAATACACTTCGCAAAATATAAAATTAGATTTACACAAACACAAGTTAAAGACATAACCACAGAAAGCGAACAGGACGATATAATAGTTAAAGAGCATATAAGAGCTCATAGGAATAGTCAGGAGAACAAAAACCAAATTATCCAAAGATGCTACTTCCCAAAGATGAAATTAAAAATAGAGAAAATAGCTAGTCAATGCCGAGTTTGTAAGGAACAAAAATATGACAGCAGTGGATAAATTCTCTAAGTATGCTCAGGCGAAAATATTAAAATCAAAAGCAATAGAAGATATTAAAGAACCACTCAGGGAATTAATAATAGCATACGGTGCACCAAAAGAAGTTGTCATCGACAACGAGAAATCTCTTAACTCCGAAGAGATATCATTTTTACTTAAAGACGAATACAACAATGAAATATTCACAACGCCTCCTTATACTAGCGCAGCTAATGGCCAAGTCGAGAGACTTCACTCGACTCTATCTGAGATCATGAGATGTTTAAAAACAAAAAGAAACCACACTTCTTTCCATGACTTGTTAATGAGAGCCATCTATGAGTATAATCTGACCGTACACTCTACTACAAAGAAAAAACCAGTTGAAATATTTTTCGGGAAAACAGTTAGTACAGATGCACAGAAACTAGAACAGGATAGACAAGAAAACATAACAAGGTTAGAAGAAAAACAAAAAGCTGACTTGGAGTATCATAATAGAAAACGCCACACCATAAAAAAATATAACCCAGGAGATGTTATCTACGTTAGAATAAATAAGAGACTAGGATCCAAACTTTCACCTTAATACAAAAAACAAATAGTAAAAGAAGACAACAACAGTACAATCGTAACAGAATCGGGACAAACAGTTCACAAAAGCAAAATAAAAAATTAATCAGGCATAACATAACTAAACTCATGCTTAACGGACAAAATACAACTGAGTCAAAATCTTAACTATACATCGAATTATTTAATTTCTATAAGTGACGGATACGCAAAGGTACAAGACGGGACCTTTAAATTCATTCACTTGATTAACCTAAATCGTTACGAAACCTTTTTGAGAGATACAGACACATTCATCGAAACAGAGATACCAAGAACACACACTATGTACCCCCTTTTAAATCATGAGCTATCACAAACCATAAACATATTTGAAAGGATAAAACCATTTTATAAATCAAAATCCAAAAGATCCTTTAATTTTATAGGAACAGCCTGGAAGTACATAGCTGGTACTCCAGATCATGATGACATAGAAATTGTAAGCAAATCCCTGAACGAGCTAATAAAAAAACAATAATGAACAAGTAAATCTAAATGAAGCTTTCAGTGAAAGAATAAATAATTTGACACGAATTATCAATGAGATAGTTAATAACATAAGAAAAGAAGGTGAATTTATAGATGAAATAATAAACAATTACCAAAATAGAATAAGATTAGTTAAGGAAGATTTAACCAACATAAAATATGCCATATCATGGGCAAAATATAATGTAATAAATTCCATTTTATTAAACAAATTTGAACTAAATCTAGCAATAAGAAAACTAAAAGAAGAAAACATGCCAAATAATTATATAGAAGAAGCGTTAGAATACGCAAACATAAATGTCCTATACAATGGCACAGATATCATGTACGTAGTAAAGATACCAATAACAACAAGCGATATTTACAAAAGAATTATAATTAAACCAGTAAAGAAGAATAATTCAATTTTAAAAATATCATATAATGAAATACTTGTAAGAAAAGACGAGATTTACGGAATAAATAAAGTATGTAATCAATATAATTCAATTCATATTTGTAAGCAAACCCAATTAGTTAATTTAAGTAACGAAACTTGTATTAGTAAGATTATTAAAGGGCTTAGCTCCAGCTGTAACTTTACAAACAGTCACCACATATCAACTATAGAAGAAATCTTCCCAGGAATAATACTACTGAACGATTTCAATGGAACCATCGCAAGTGAAACAACAAACTACTTTTTGGAAGGAACTTACGTTGTCAAATTCCACAACAATACAATAAAAGTAAACAACAGGACGTTTCACAACCTGTTAGCTTCCTCATTAGAAGTCACACCAGCAATAATCTAACCAACACCAACAGAAACACTTAGATTAAATCTCCTTTCATTGGAAAAACTCCACGATCTCCACATTAGAAATACTGATGCAATCGCAATGATCAAAGGGACGATTAATTATAATAGAACCGGAATGATATCAGCCCTCATTGTCATCATAGCCTTAATAGCAATAGCAACGAAATATTCAAGCAATAAATCGAAGATTATACTTAAAGAGGTAGAAATGGACCATAGTGCCTCAAGTCACATGCCCACACATAAGGCAACCCATTCATTACCAAATTTCCATAATTTGCCCTACTTTTGACGATTGTGGACAATCGATTTGAGGAGGGAAGAGTTAACACCTCACTTTATAACTCATATAATCCACACGCGCATCTGCTTCAAGTCCAGACGCTGACGCTGCATTTCCCACATTGCAAAATAACGCCGACGCTCTATCGCAAACAATTCCATAGAATTAGACCAACGACCAGACTTTACCTGCAGCGCAGCTATGCCAACATTAAAAGCAGCAGCGAGCTAGAAGCTCTGCTTTAGGTGTTATATTTAAGTTATAAAAATTGTTAGTTTAGTTTAAGTTTGGATACCAATAAAGAATGAGCTTTGGCTCAAAAAATATTTTTTTAATAAATCTAAAATAAAATAATTTAACTTATCTAATGCACAAATGTAAATTGAGTTATAAGATGATGTGTTTATTGAGTTCACATGCTTCAAATACCAGGTTAACTGGACTTTTCAGGAGGACAACGCACCAAAAAATTCTTCCCGAGCCACAAATGACTTACAATAAATCTGAAATATACCCAAACTGTAGTGTCCTGCTGTTAGTCATGACTTGAATCCTATCGAAAACCTGTGGGGCATTCTTTCGGCCCAAGTTTATAAAAACGGGTGCCAGTTTGAGTCAATGAAGCATCTAAAAACAGTTCTTTAAGATGAATGGCAGAAAATCGATGGCTCCATCCTTAGATCGTTGATGTACTTCATGCATTTCACTCTTAACCAAATTATATATAACAAAGAAAGACATTCTTAATAAAATATAGATTTATATTAGGGCGGGTCGATTTGTAGGGAGTGAAAAATTCACAAATTTCCCTATGATTTCCGTATTCTACGGGTTATTCCATGAAAATTTGCCGAAGGAACCATACCTCTATCGTTAAAATCGAGTCCCCTACTTTTTGTTGGTAGATTTTTTCCCAAATTGACGTTCGTATGAAATATTACCTACACGTTCACATCCATAACTCAAAAACTATCGATCGAGTTTAATCGCCAGTAGGCGCGTTGGAAAGGTGAGCTTATTTTGATCTATTTACAAAAAAAAAAAAAATCTCCAACGTTGGTCCAACGGTTCAAAAGTTACGGGCATTTTTGTCCAAATTTTGGAGCATTTTTCCATTTTTTTCATGATTTTATCCAAGAATATTACTTTCATGGCCATTTTTTTGGCTCAATTTTTTTGACTTACGAAGCTTACGAACCTTACGTTACAAAACTAGCATACTCTGGAATATTATAAACAAACAAAAATAAAGAAGTCTATAAAGAAACTAAAAACAAAAAGAAATAAACAAACATAACACAGGGTGTGAAAAAATATGCCAATAATGTAAAGCGCAAATCAGTCCAGTCGTAACGTAAATTGATCAAAATGAGCTCACCTTTCCAACGCGCCTACTGGCGATTAAACCCGAGCGATAGATTTTGAGTTATGGATGTGTACGTGTAGGTAATATTTCATACGAACGTCAATTTGGGAAAAAATCTACCAACAAAAAGTAGGGGACTCGATTTTAACGATAGAGGTATGGTTCCTTTGGCAAATTTTCATGGAATAACCCATAGAATACGGAAATCATAGGGAAATTGTCGAAAAATAAATATATATATATATATATATATATATTAGGGCGAGTTAATTTTTTTTATGAAGCGTATAGCAAAAACGTAATCTATTGGTGATTCTGAGAAATTTTTCTCAAGAGACCATAGCTCTAAGTCGGACTTGGAGCCCTCAAAATTTCAAAATAGATATTTTTCCAGCAATTTAATTAAATTCGTCATAAAATCGGATAGAATTATAGTACATTTCTCAATCTGGGCTTGTTTGAGAGGTATTTTTATCACCTTTCGGAATCTGTATTGATACCTGTAGAATAAGTCGTCAATGGCAGCGTTGTTCAATTGAACAACTTTGTAGCACTGAATAATGACGTTAAAAAATAATGACGTTTACCAACACTAAACGTTGCCAAGCTTTGCTTTTCCTTAATCGTTCATCGTGCAATGCGCACGCAGTTTGCCAAAATACTTAAATAAAAACTCGGTTATCACAATAACGCAATTATCACAATTTTTTTTATTTTTAAATTTAGTGTGACACATTCAAAGAGTGCAGTGATAATATCAAAGTTATTATGGATAATCAAGAACCATCAACGTCGTCTGCGGTGTCTTCGCAAATGGAAGCAACAACATCAACAAGTTTTGAGCCTAGATTGACTAACATGCCTCATCAAGATATTGTTGTTTTTGGTTTATCAAGTGATTAAAATGATCTTAGTTTGCCTACTAAATGTGACATTTTAAAATATTATTTTTTTTAAGTGATCGTGCTAAATTTGAAAACAAAATGTTCTCCTATAAAACTTTTACTTCTCACGTAACAGATAAATTGATCCAAATTTGGTGTAAATTTAATATTGAAATCATTAATAGAAAGAGTGTTTTCAAAAAACTAACTGGTTTGTTTGATAAATACCAGAAACATGTACAACATAGAAACAAAATAGATGAATTTAAAGCATCTGTTGATTCAATAAACGAATAATTTTATATTGGCAAATGTAATTGCATATTAAAAACAACAGAATGCTCGTGTGGATAGATTCCAGAATATCTAAAAGAATTTATGATGAACCAGCATAATGATAGAAAATTCACAATACCTGAATATACGGAAGACGTTGAAGAAGTAGCTACAACAATACCAACACTTACAACTGGTATCGATGATCCAACATACTAACCACCTGAATTACACATGGATGAAGATGAAAATTAAGCAACAACAGAAGTTCCAGAAGCAACTGTTTAAATGAGACGAAGTCATTATACTCAAAGATACGATGTCTTAAATTTTGCTATGATGTGTGATAGATTCGGTGTTTCAGATAGAGTCGCTTCATGTTTAGCCACAGCTTTATTCGAAGATATTAATTTTAGAGATGTTCATGGTAATCTTGTTATTATGGATAAATCAAAAGTGACTAGAGAAAAAGTTAAATCTAGAGATGCAGTGCTTCGTACACGACATACAAATTTTTCCATAATTGCATTCTCTTTCGATGGTAGAAAAGATGACTCATTAACTACAGAGAAAATTAATGACAAATTTCATACCACTATAGTAAAAGGACCGCATTTAGTTGTTCTGAAAGAGCCCTATAATGAGTTACTTGGATATGTAAATTTGGGTAGTCAAGAAGATGCAAAAACCAAACACAGAAAACTGAATGAATTTTTCAACAATAAAACATTAACAGTTGATCAATAAATTGGCATATGCAGTGATGGTGAGCCAGCAAATACTGGAACAGAAAATGGTGTTTTACGATTATTTGGTGTAATACGATGGACAAAACAGTCACCAGTGGACCACGAGCAGCAAGTGGAAAGTTATTCAAAGCTTTTCAAGAATGTGGGAAATTGCAGGTATGTAACACTATATTTTATTTAATATCATCATTTATTATCATTATTTATTGTCATTATTTTACTTTTTCGATTGGAATAAAGTTAAAATAAAATAATTGCATTTTAATTGATCTAAACATTTCATTTTTCAGGTAGTAGCTGATTTCGATCCAATACCACTGGAGAATATGCCTGCAATGATGGATCATGAACATGAGCTCGAACTATCAACAGATGTTAAATATTTATATCAAATAGCTAAAGCAATTTCGATTGGTATTGTTCCAGTTGGTTTAGCTAACATTGAACCAGGATCAATTGCACATTCTCGTTGGTTAACCAAAGCAAGTAGATTACTACGATTATATGTAACAACTAATACACCATCGACCAATTTAAAAACTTTGGCAGTTCATATTATTGTAGATGGTGTAATTCAAAACAACTCATATTACGCACATCCAGAAAATATCTTATTAACAATGTTATTTGATGATCGAAAAGCAATACGGGATAGAGCTATCAAAAAGATTTTACACTATCGAAAAAAATTGTACGATCCAACTAAACTCAGAGTTTACAAAAAATATATCTTAAATTTCGATGCTACCGATTATGTCAATATGGTTGATATGAATAACGACGATATATTATTTGAACCAGCATTTACTCAACAGATTCCATATGATCAGTTGGTAGAATACTTAGATTTCGATGAACCACTACTGGCTGATCCACAAATTCCAATGCACATACAAGGAACAGAAAGACATGTACAATTATTAACGAGTGTTGCAAAACAAGTTATAGAAAAGAATCGTGAAGGAGTTATGACAGTGACATTAGAAAGTCGTAAGAAAACTCCTCGAATGGAAAGTAAAAAGGACCTTACAAAATAATATTACCACGTTAAAACATTAAATTGTAGGTCGAGAATAATATTAAAAAATAAATTGAATTATGAAAATTTTGATTTTTTCAGATCGATTTTCCTACAAAAAGGAGTTCAAAACAAAAAAATTGATCGTAATAAAAGTTGTTGGAAATTATCTGAACTATCATAACACTGTGACGCAATATTCAACTTTTTGACTCCAAACAAAAAATCACTTATCCCAGCCGAAAGTACTCGATGAAAGGAGAAAAGTTATTTCTGGATTTTGCTAGATTGGTTGCCGTTCGTTTTTTATGAGCCTCTATAGTTTTTTCGCCAAATTCGATTTTGAGCACTTTTTTGCAATTTTCTTCTATTTTTCGCATGGCCATAGTTCGAAAAATGCTGTGAATTTTTTTTGCAATCTTCAGCAAAGTTGTAGCTCTTGACTCGGTCAACAAAAATGCTGAATATATTAAGTCGGAAAAATTTCATCTTCATGCTCAAAACCCCAAAAATGTCGAAAAAATTACCACTTTTTTCACCGATTTTTTCTGTTTTTCGACTACAGCTCTTGAACTATTGAAAATTTTACCAAACAATCAAGGAGAGAAATGTAGCCTATAAAATTAGAAACAACTTTTTTGTACATACCAACTTCATATGACCACACCTTGACAAACATTTTTACGCTTTTTTTATTTTCGTTTTTTATATACGAAACAACAAAATAAATGCGTATTTGTCAAAATCGTTGTTGTTGTTTTTTTTATGAAAGAACAAAGTAAATTTATATAACTTAACCCACATAACTACATGACACGACTTGGCATCACTATTGTGTAAGATCAATCCTGGTTGACCTCATTTACAGCAGTGGTGACAATCAGCTGTGACGCGCGAAGTTGGTTGTGGTTTTACACTTGAAATCAACAATGCAATGGTAAATTTTTGTCATTCTACTTTTTTTATATAAGTGATTGAAGTGAATGATTGAAAATGGAAAGATGCTCGAAATTAGACAATTTCTGTTACGTTTGTGGTAAACTAGAGCCAAAACATGGAAAACAAGAACGAAAAAAATTTATTTTCTAATAATTTTAAACTCGCATATAAACTTTATTTCGGTGAAGAGGATACAAGTGGCGACGAACATACGCCAAATACGGTGTGTTCATTATGTTAATGCAATCTCTTGCGGTGGTTGCATCAAAGAAATTTATGTTTACGGTATGTCAAGCCAATGCTGTGGGTAAGAAATACGTCCGGGGTACATGACCCAGACAAGTGCTACGCTTGCGTAAATTTTACCAAAGAAATTAATAGAAAAAAACGCAGAGCAAAAGTATATAATGCCACTGACTCCGCTGAATTACCAATACCGATGCCCGATGATGCCGAAGTACCAAAACCACCGAGTCCGAGTATGCTATCAATGATGACATCAGAAAGGGGGAAACACCAACTATGGTGACTTCGATCCGGATTTTTTCCCTGAAATCGCAGATGATGCATCAAAGCCACTAGCACAAGAAGAAATTGATTTCCTCGTGGCCAAATTTCGTTTTTCGCAGCGTGATGCCGAATTTTTCACTACATTTATGAAGCGCAGAAATCTGACACAGAAAAACGTTATCGCCAGCGGTTACCGTAAACGCCAAGCTGAGTTCCAAAAACTATACAACGTCAATGATTTGAATACGTTCATATATTGCAACATAAAAGCCTTAGTGAACAAAATGGGTATGGAATATAATGCTGCTGACTGGAGATTATTTATAGATGGCTCCACGTCAAGTTTGAAGGCTGTATTATTACATGTTACAAATAAAATGCCAACCATCCCGTTGGCATTCGGAACGAATATGAAGGAATGTTATGAAGTCATGGCAGATATATTGGACAAAATCAAATATACGCAGCATAACTGAAAAATTTGCTGCGACTTAAAAGTAGTAAATATTTTGCAAGGTGTCATTAAAAAAGGCGGCTTCCCTAAATTCTTCTGCTTCTACTGCACATGGGATTCGCGGTATAAACATGACCACTATAAGGCCACACATTGGGTGAAAAGAGATCTGAAGAATCAAAAGCATTTGAATTTGTTCAACAAACCGTTAATTGAGAATATTGATAATATTTTGCTACCACCACTACATATAAAATTGGGCATCGTGAAAAAGTTTATCGAAGTGGCCGTCAAAGGTAACGATCAGATTTTCGATTGTTTGAAAGGAATATTTCCGAAACTAAGCAATGATAAAATTACTGCAGGTATTGTATTTCATTTTTTAGCATTAATGTTGATTCACTTCGCTATATTCGCACTGTTTTTTATGTATGTTACTTGTTGCTTTTTCTCATTTTTTATACAGGTGTGTTAAATGGACCAGACATCCGCAAACTCATTAAAAGTGAAGCTTTCACGCAAGTATTGTCTGTTAAAAAACTTGAGGCTTGGATTGCAATAAAAGCAGTTATTCAATATGTTTTGGGTAAAAACCGCGTGGACAATGAGAAAGCAACGCAATTGGTGAAGAATATGATCACTGCCTTTGATTCCATTCATGCATCAATGACATTAAAACTCCATTTTATGCACCATCATCTGGATGTGTTCCTGAAACAACTGCCCACAGAATCAGACGAGAAGGGTGAACGATTCCACCAGGTAACCATGCCGATGGAAAAACGTTTCAAAGGTAAGAAAATCGACGCAATGATTGCTGAAGTATGCTGGTGGTCTCAAAAGATATCACAATTCGAGCACGAGTTGACGAAGGATGATAAAGAAGGACATACAGAAGAAGATATACCGTTATTCACTCCACAAACTGAAAATGACGCAGAAGATATCGCCGTGGCTATTTTAAACTCAGAATCAGACGACGAATCAAGCGAACCAGCTGCAAAGAAATTTTGGCCTTCCACTTCTGGAACGTCAACTGTCAAATCATCAACTTCGCGCCAGACAGCCCAAATGGACATCGACGATACTGATTAAAAAAAAAAAAAAAATACAAATTAATACCCGTTTGATGCCTTTTTTTATACTTTTTTTCATAATCTTTCATATATTTTCATGTTTTTCACTTTAATCAGAAAATTCAATACTAAATTGCAAAAAAAAAAATAATACATGTGCCTTTTTTAAACTTTTGCTCAATAAAAATAATAAAATAAAAAAAAAAAAATGAAAATTAATCACATTTGTATGGCCAAATCTGTATCAATGAGTGGTCGTATGAATTTGGTATGTACTAAAAAGTTGTTGATAATATTATAGGCTACATTTCTTCCCTTGATTGTTTGGTAAAATTTTCAATAGTTCAAGAGCTGTACTCGAAAAACAGAAAAAAATCGGTGAAAAAAGTGGTAATTTTTTCGACATTTTTGGGGTTTTGAGCATGAAGATGAAATTTTTCCGACTTAATATGTTCAGCATTTTTGTTGGCCGAGTCAAGAGCTACAACTTTGCTGAAGACTGCAAAAAAAAAATTCACAGCATTTTTCGAACTATGGCCATGCGAAAAATAGAAGAAAATTGCAAAAAAGTGCTCAAAATCGAATTTGGCGAAAAAACTAAAGAGGCTCATAAAAAACGAACGGCAACCAATCTAGCAAAATCCAGAAATAACTTTTCTCCTCTCATCGAGTACTTTCGGCTGGGATAAGTGATTTTTTGTTTTGAGTCTAAAAGTTGAATATTGCGTCGCATTGTTATGATAGTTCAGATAATTTCCAACAACTTTTATTACGATCAATTTTTTTGTTTTGAACTCCTTTTTGTAGGAAAATCGATCTGAAAAAATCAAGAGTACTTTCGGCTGGGATAAGTGATTTTTTGTTTGGAATTTTTGTGTTGTACTGTGTAATCGGCAAAAAAAAATATTGAAAAAAATCGAAGAAAAATCAGAATTTATTAGTTAAAAGTTTATTTTAGGCTATTTTTCGCCAAAAAAATCCTAATATCTCTACTAAAAATAAACAACATATTAGTATCAATACAGATTCTGAAAGGTGATAAAAATACTTTTCAAACAAGCCCAGATTGAGAAGTCTACTATAATTCTAACCGATTTTATGACGAATTTAATTAAATTATTCTATGTATATATGGAAAAATATCTATTTTGAAATTTTGGAGGGCTCCAAATCCGACTTAGAGCTATGGTCTTTTGAGAAAAATTTCTCAGAATCACCTATAGATTAAGTTTTTGCTATACGCTTCATCAAAAAAATCGTTCCATACAATTTGACCCGCCCTAATATATATATATATATATATATTATTCCATAAGATCAATAAAAAAAGATTTTGCACGTATAAATACTTTCCATGAACTTTTTAAATACATTATAGTTTTTTTAATAACAACAAGTTTTTTAACAAAGCTATATCTTGTTTTACATATGAGTCCTTAATACTATTTCAATGCAAAATAATATAAAAACAAATGAAGTTATGCTTGCTTAGAATTGCATTTGAAGTGTTGCACTTATAATTATTTTACTGAGGTACATCGTTCTTATATCAAGCAAACTTTTCTAAGTTACAATTGTGTTTTTTAAACTTGCAGCAACTGAATAATATCCTTAATACAGCACAAGCATGCAATGGTTATTTTTAATGTTCTTGCAACTCAATAAAAACCTCAATTCAACGTTATTTTTCCTAACTACATTTTTTGTGATATAGCAATGTTTTCTTAAGTTGTAGCAACTGAATAATTATCTCAATACAGCATAAGGTTGCAATGACTATTTCCAATGTTCTTGTAATTGAATAAAAACCTCATTTCAACCTTCTTGCAACAAAACAAATTCTCATGATTCAAAGATTTAAGACACGAATTCAAATGATTCATTGCCATTCAACGAAAAATTTGTTCAAAATGGTAGTCTCGTTGAACGCTGAAATAAAACAAAAATGGGTTACCTGGTAGTAAAAGCCTACACAAAGAAATTGACAAGCAACACAAAAATGTTTGTGAATAATAAAATTTATATTTTGCTTGTGGTATTTTAGTGCGTCACAGCAACATCTTCCCTATAATCTAATAAAAACATCTTCAAACCGAAGTTTTGAATATTTAGTTGTTGTGACATTGATATAACTTAATATAAACGTAAAGCAACTTAGTTGCATCTAAATAATTTAACGAAAAATGATTTATTTTTTTCAAAACTTTTTAAAACATTTCTAAAATAAGTGCATTTATTCGTATCTTAACTTTTTAGCAACAAAACGAATGATTTGTTACAAATTACTTATTTGAAACTTTAATACAACCCATTTGTGACTAAATTTGTTTACCACCGAATTATAACATATTTTTGTTACAAATCGAAATTTGTGCTAGCTGGGAAGGTTTTAATAAGCATTTATTCAAAGCATTGTGCCATTTGTCGTCAAGTTTTGAGTGAATTTGTTCGTATATAAATGTTGTTATTTTTCAATATTTTCAAAATATCCTATGACGCAATAATTAATGAGCGTGCATATTTTTTTAGCAGTTTTAATAAAAGGCTTTAATCTGAATTATTTATTTGTATTACTTTAAAGATTTTTTCTTTTTGTGTAGTTTTTCTATTTTATTTATCCTTTATTTTGTCTCTTATACACGCAGCATTCGAGCTTTGAGCTTATTCAAAAGATTTTTGCAAAGTTTTCAGACATTTTGTCGCCTTTGCAAATACTTGGCGTTTTATCAAGTTTGAATGAAGTTCTGTTATTTTAAGGTCGTCATTTTTAGCGTGTCGTAGAGTTGTGTTGTAGAGTTCACTGACATTATTTGCAAAGTTTCATTGGTGTAGTTTATAGATGTTATTTTCATGTGGCATAAATTTTTAGTTTTTACTGAACCATTAGCTAATATTTTTTATACAAATATTGCTTAGCCTTTTCGCACCCACGGTGAAAAATCGTTATAACTTCACTTTAAGTAAATATTTCTTTGTCCTAAATATTTTAAATATTTTTATAAATTTGTAATCCAAATCGTTTGAGCTTAGATGATATAATTATAGTTTTGTAAATTTCTCTAAATTTACAAATATGTAATTATAAAGAAAACTTTGTTAGTTCTCTTATATCTCGTACCTTAAGTTTAATTTCAATAGAATCCAATTTATGTTCAAAGAGTTGTTTTCCTACTCGTAAGAGATCTTTTGGAGTGCGAACGTCGCAAAATTTTCCTTCCGACGAAAGGTTTACTCTTGCTTTACAGATCTCTTGCCGACATTCATATTTTGTTATAGTTTTATAAGTGGATTTTTTTTCTATTGGGGGTTGGAATTAATTTTAAAGGTTTTTTTCGGTTTTTGAGCATTTATTTAGAAACAACGGTACAATGTATATTATTCAAAGTATTCTCCATCGTTAGCTACAACATTTTCCCATCTTTCTGGCAGCATATGGATTCCGCGCCGGAAGAACGATTCGTCTTTTGAGGCAATCCACGAATCGACCCATTTTTTGGTATCCTAGTAAGAAGTGAAGCGCTGCTCAGCCAAGCCATGCGTCAGCGATCTGAATAGGTGGTATTCGGAAGGGGCTATGTCTGGGCTATAAGGCGGGTGGGGTAGCACATCCCAATTCAGCGCCTCCAACGTTTCCTTGACGGTTCTTGCAACATGTGGCCGTGCGTTGTCATGTTGAAAAACCACTTTGTCGTGTCTTTTGGCATATTCCGGCCGTTTAACCTTTAATGCTCGGCTCAATTGCATCAATTGTTGTTGGTAGCGTTCCCCAGTGATGGTTTCGTTAGGTTTTAGCAGCTCATAGTACACGACACCCTTCTGATCCCACCAAATACACAGCATAAGCTTGGCGCCATGAATATTCGGCTTGGCCCTCGATGTTGATGCATGGCCGGGTGGTCCCCACGATTTTTTTCGCTTAGGATTATCGTAATGGATCCACTTTTCATCGTCAGTGACAATACGATGCAAAAAACTCTTCCTTTTATGCCGTTGAAGCAGTTGTTCGCACATGCAAAATCGCCGTTCAACGTCTCTCGGCTTCAACTGGTACGGCACCCAATTTCCTTGCTTTTGAATCATTCCCATGGCCTTCAAGCGTTTGCCGACCGTTGATAAGTCGACTCCCAATGATTCTGACAATTCTTGAAGGGTTTGACATGGGTCTTCATCGAGCAAAGCCTCCAATTCCTCATCTTCAAACTTTTTCGGCTGGCCCGGACGCTCTTTGTCTTCCGTATCAAAATCACCACTTTTAAACCGACGGAACCAGTACTCACAAGTAGAAATCGATGGAGCATAGTCCCCGTAAGCCTCAGTTAGCGTGCGTTGTGCTTCAACCGCTTTTTTCTTCAAATGGAAGCACAAAAGTAAACCTTCCCGCAAATTGCGTTTTGTTGGAACGAAAGTCGACATGTTCACAGAGAAAAAAATATATGTTGTTTACACTTCAGTGGAATGACACATACTGAAAAATGAAACTTAGACAATGTGCTTTGAAATGAATATAGTCACAGGTGTGCCCGATGCGATCTATTGATAGTTACGCTATTTCTTAGAAAACCTTTAAAACTAATTCCAACCCCCAATATATATCATGTTTTGATCGAGGACAGAGATAAGTTCACTGGTCCTTCTTTTATCATGAAATTTTTCACAATGTATTTTTTCACAATGTATGTGGCAAAAATATCAAAACTTAAAATATTTTTTAAAATTTTCCAATTGAGAAATTTTTAATTGATTTTAAATAACAAAAATCGAAAAGTTGTTTAACCGTATCCAAATCTGACCCTCAAGGAATGTTGAAATTTTTGGTGGCCTATTTTACTAATTATAGTAGAATAAAACCCTAATTTAAAAAATTAAATAAGGCCACAAAAATCGAAATAACACTCCAAAAATTCATGCTTTTAATTCCTAATATAATTTTTGGGCCCTTATTTCATTTTACTCTTGGGGCCTTATTGCATTATGAAATAAAGCCCCATTTTTTAAAAATGAAATAAAGCCCCAAAATAGGAAATAACATCCCAATTATTTGGCGTTTTGTATAGAAATGTTTGGGGCCTTATTTCATTTGTAGTTTGGGGCCTTATTTCCTGGGACCTTATTTCATAGAGCCATGTTTTTCATATGTAAAGTTTGAAATATAAAAAAAAATCTTATACTATTCAAAATGGATAAAAAGGTAAATTTCTTCTTATTTTTTAATAAAATATACACTTTTTAGCAATTTTTTAGATTAATTGGACAAAAGAAATAATTCTGCAACTCATTAAGCACTGGACTGGCTTCGAGTGTCTGTATAATGTTCAAAACAAATTTTACCACAGCAAGCACGCAAGGTTCGAGGCTCTGAACCATATTGCCGTAAAACTCAAATCCTTTTCTGAAGCAATTGATGCAAATTTTTTTTTAAAAATATCAAAGAGCCAAGGCATGCGCCTTATACAAACAAGGTTTGGTCTATGACCTGAAAGGAAAGGGATAGATTTATTTAGAGGAATTGATTGGAACCATACGAGAATTATGCGTGATTAGGCGAAACAAAGGCGAAAGACAATTTGAATTGCTTTTAACCGAGGCTAGTGTTATGCCTTAATCTTGGCAAGCATTTCCAGACATTAGTTGTTCCATTCCTTTAATTCCACTTTTTCCTCAATTTAGTTGTGTATTTTTAGTTATCCATAATTCTTAAATGTAGGAAAGAACAAAAAAAGTGAAGAAGTGAATCCGAGCCTGGATTCGAACCAGGGACCTCTGGGTTGATAGTCTAGCACACTCCCCACTAGAATACAAAGGCCGACAATGATGTTAAAGTAAGCACATTTCAATAAAAATGTTTAGAACTTTTTTCATAATATTGCTATCAATAGCTAAAAATTGACTATCTACGTGGTCAATACAGTCGCGAAATTGCAAAGTAAAACCAATACAAAAGTGGATCTGGTGCTGACGATTTGTATGAGCCCACCGTTTACTGGTTTAAAGAGCTAAGTGTTTTGAAGGACTTGGTGAGAGTTCGCAAAGGAACAAGTAATTTTTCATGTGTGAGTATTAGTGCCTTAGATTAAAAGCTTGCCAAGTCCCATGCCTACGCGATCTCTTAACTTTTGATTTCCTGCTAAATAGCCATAATCCCAGTTGTTTTCCGATTTTTCAAATTCACTAGATAGTAACACATTAGAGGAAACGCAACATTATAATCCAACTCCAACAAAAAGGAAACAACATTTAAATGAAGAAGCGCCAACGTGAAGCAAAACTGTGTGCTCTCAAGAAGACAGTGTACTTAATGCAGCTGCAGCTGCTTCAGAATCAATTGTAAGTACAGCTCAAAAGAGGGATCATCTTGATGATGAAGCATTTGCAAGTTATATAAGAGAAGAGATGATTTTCATAACATATGTAGACTTGCAGCCCTATTCTGGCAAATAATCAAATTGTTAACCAGTATTTTGAATATTTCTATGTGTTTGTTGTTTTCAATACAAAATTTAAAGCTCAAAAAACAAAATTTGTTAATGAAATTGTCAATAACTGAAAAGCAGTTGACAATTTTTATCAAAATGATTTTATTTTTGAGCTTTAAATTTTGTTTTGAAATAAAAAAATTACAACAAACACATAGATATATTCAAAATACTGGTTAACAATTTGTTAATTTGCCAGAATAGGGCTGTTAAAATATGATTTACGCGCACGAATTTCACTTCTTGTTTTAGAATTTAAAAAAAAAACAGAGAAGCTTACCAAATGTTTTACTTTGAACCACTGCAATTTTAATATCTTCTGCCATCATATGAAAAAATTTAATATCTTTAACTACTTAACGATTAATTAAAAACATTTTTAAAATTATCAAAAATTTATTTAAACAAATTTTTATTCATTGAATGGACATTAAAAATTACATTTTTTAACAGCTTCCCATTGCCAGGGTAAAAAACCAATAATATTAAAATACTGCGTATAATTATTTCTAACTATAATTCCATCACCTCCTGACCGATTTTCACGTGGTCTCTGAAGGCCAGTCAATGGAACATTCGACCGCCGGGAGCCACTCGTCTAGTTGAGCGATGTCGTGTTTTCCGAATCCAATATTCCTTTTTCGAATCCATCTCTCTTTCGAATGAAATTGTGCAAAGAACAAGCTGCTAAAGTAACAATTTCAACTTTATCGACAGGTAAATCAATATCCCTTTATAACACTTGAAACTTATTAGCTAATATGCCAAAAGCGTTTTCAACCACACGATGCGCTCTGCTAAGTTGGTAGTTGAAAATTTTTTCATAATCACTGATTTTTTGCCCATGTGGCTTTGATGTTAGCCTAAAAGCGTCATCTGCAACGAAAACGTACGGAACTTTTTGGTCAGAACCTGGGAACTACTTATCCTCCGGAAAACCAAAAATATTTTGATTTATGCCTCTACAAAGAGACCACTCGTTAAAAGTCACAGCATCATTGGCTCTGCCATTAGTCCTTACGTCCACGTAGATAAACATATAGTTTGCGTCCACCATTGCCATTAAAATTACAATATTGAACCCTTTGTAGTTGTAATAATAAGACCCATATTCTTTCTTGTTGGAAATGGCAATATACTTTCCATCTAAAATACAAATATAAAAGTTTGAGAACAAATAAAAACCATGTTGATGTACCAACTGCACCAAGGCAATGCGGAAAATTCCATTTTCTTTCAAAATTCAGTGCTTTTTCCTTCCACTGGCTTGAAATTTGGGGAACCTTTAACAAAATAAAAAAATATAGGTACTTATATTTGAATAGAAAAAGTAACACACCGTTAAAAATTCATCCTTTAAAACAGTGTATATTGATGAAGCGTTTCCGGCACAAACCCACCGATTGCTTGGATGGATAGCTTTTCAATCGCCTGAGCGATGAATGCGCGATTCAAGAAAAATCTTCAAAATCTTTCTTTGCTCATTCCAGCGATCGTTGGAAGACGGCTTTTTAAAAATCGATCGTTGGAATATGAAGAAGGCTATTCTATATACTTCTCCCTTAAAAATAATCATAAAAACATTTTAATAAATAATTTTTTGTATGGAATTGCCGTGTGGAAACTGAAAATATTTATATAAGCACGATTTTCGATGGTCGATCTTTTGTTGTCCCATATAAAACAACTTGTAACGTTCAACAAAGAAGCTTCACAACAAATCGCTGAGGAAATCTTAAAGTGATTTATTTGTCACTCTTGTCGGCGAATCGCTTAAGAGTAATTTTGCCGATTCGTGTGCGACTCTTCCCGCGAATCGCTAAGGACTTATCTTGGCGATTCATTTGAGACTCTTCCCAGCGAATCACTAAGCAACACCCTTTATGGCAATTCGTTCGCGAATCTTCCCGGCGAATCGCTTAAAACCCCTCTCGGTGATTTGTTAGCGACTCTTCCCAGCGAATCGCTTGTATGGCCTCAGATGCTTAAAGTCGACGATACCCGGATGGCTCCTAAATGAGCTCGCCGGCGATTGTCTCATCTTCCAAAAGATTCGCTGGCGTCTTTGAAGCGATTGAAAATGTTTGCATTGATATTTTTTTAGTTTTCACAACATTTAAAAAAAATTGAGTTATTGAGTGATTATTGTTCAATTAAACATTTGCATATAACTTGTAAGAAAAATAAATTTGTAAATAGTAAAAAGTGGGGAGGAGGGCAAAATTACATCAAATATTTTTTTCCGCATTGGATTATCCTTGTTTTATGTTAAAAGCTTTGAAAATAGGTTGACTGCAAAAATCACTGATTACTGTTGTTAGTTTTGTAAACGGCCAACTAAACCGCTGTTTAGTCTGCTGGTGATTTATTTGAAATGAATTTATTGTTGAGAGTTGTTAACCTAAAACATATAGCTTAAAGTTCATTAAAACGTAACTCATTTTTTACAATTGATTAAGATCATTCAATATCTGAAATTAGTGATTACCGAATGTTTGAAAAAAAAGGTTCCACATTACCGGTTACCTGTTGGGCTTTCAAAATTCAATTCAATCTAGATGTCGTTTTGCGATGACGATTGCTATCGTTAGCAAGCAATCGTCACTTATTGTAGACTAATTCTGAGAAGTGTGAGAATTTAATGCTCTTAATGCAATCGATTATACTCAATTATTGTTTATTGCAGTGTGTTCTGTATTAAGGAAAAAGCATTTTTTCTTTATTATTTTCAATAGAAAAGGACTTTCTCAAGTTAGATAATATCGAATAAATTAGTATAAAGCTTACATTACTGCTCTGAACACATGTTAAAAAAATGTTTGCCTCTGTGAACAAGCGCCTTAGATCGCACTACACAACAGTGTTTATTTGGTATATTATTTACTATATGGCAAAACTTTTGGGATATATCGGATTTAAATTACACTTAAACAACAGAGAAGGAAGTTTCACACTATCTGAACAACAAACACATAAAAGATTTTGTATTATATGTCTACGATTTCATTTCTACACCTCATTGCTTTTAACTGGACAAGTAATTGTAACTCAAATACTAATTTATCTAGGCTTACAAAGTCTATTTCCTACCGACCAATATTTGTTTCTTGCTGTTGATGAGGCTGTTTTGGCTGTAATACTTTTAAGCCTAAAAATGATTATATGCAACTCTTTAATGAAAAATCAAAGGCTCATTAAAAACATAATGGAAGAATTTGTAATGATTAATGCAAAGATAGCGCAGCATTATTTCCACAGGAATGCCATGGAATCGAAATACATGAGACTTCTACTTTTGCGTTGGTTATGCAGTTTTCCACAAATATTGACCACATCGATTAGTCCAACTGCAGTTAAAAATTTTTTTTTAATGTGTCCTGAACTTAGTTACAACGCCCACTTGTTGTGCACTATAGCCATAACGCATTTTTATAAAGATCTCAATAGTGTGCTAAGTGATTACTTAAGCCGTATTGTAACAGCAGTAGGCAAACTGCCTAAATTTCCATTAGAAATGTTAAAAATTGAAAGGCAGATTCAAAGTCTACACTTGAAAGTTTCCAAATGTGCTGCACCATTCTTAGTCCGTATTTACGTTTTTGTGTTTTTTAATTCTGTCAAATTACACAATATCATCAGATGTTTCTTCTTTGGCAAACATGTTAGTCCAGAGAAACGCATCGAAAACTGTATTCAGTTCATACCGCTGGCATTCTCATTGCTTTTAGAAATTTACATTATATCGTACGCAGCTGATATGCTCAAATTGGAGCAACAACGTTTTCAATCATACCTTAGCGACATTGACATGTGTTTGGCCAAACATGCCAACGAAAGAAGACCAAATATGCGACTTGCTCGAGATATGCGCGCTCTAGAGCATGAGGTAAATACTTGCATATAGAAGGTAATAAATTTAAAACTTAACTATCTTTCTCGTAGCTGCAATGGATTACACTGCATTCCAAAACTAATCCCATTTCCGTTTCCGTCTATGGAGCTTTTCTAAGCGAGCGTTCAACAATTCTGGCATTTATTAAATTCTGGTTTATGTTTACCATACTTTATCTTCTGTATTTTGTTTTAAAATAGAAGATATTTTAAAAATGTTTTAAAAATTCTATTGATCTGATTGGATAGAAATTTCAATACGTTATTCTACATGACAATGGCTCTCGAAGGTAGTAGATTTGTACATTTAGTATAATTTTTACCAATTTTTTCCCATGATTTTCCAAAAAAAAGACGCAATTTTTGAACATTTCTATTTAGAAGTGCGGCAATATGTTATTTTTTAATGAAAATGCTTAAATCTATTACCTGGTAGAGTGACAAGCTTACAGAAGAATAATCTATTTAAAATTTTTTTTACTAAAATTTGTGTAAAAACGATATAAGCCCTAAAAATAAATTCATTTTTTATTAAGAATTAATAATTTTGAAAGGTTTTTCAAATAGAAAGTTGTATTTTTATGTGAAACTGAAATCTTACACTCAGAAAAAATTTCCAGAAAATCTAGAAAAATAGTACCCAATCGTTAGAAAATCGGGCTTCATTTAGCGCCATGGCCAATTTTCTAAAAATTAAGTATATATTTTTCGTTAAATTGACACCAAAAGTGGAAAAAATTATAGGAAAATTTCGAAAATTAGGAAAATTTACAAACGCAAGCGCAATTGTGTTGTAATCTTATTACATTTTAGTGAGTATTTCTACCGTTTATTTATCATCGGTTATTACTAAGAGAAATATTTTCTCTTAAAAAAAGAAATTTTCTACCGTTTATCATCGACTATAATTACTAGAAACATTTTCTCTGAAAATAAGAAATTTTCATCGAATCCCTGAAAAAATGTTGGACTTTTTGCAAAAAAAAACCACCTCTTTAAGATTCTAAACAGCATCCTGTGAGAATTATGATTTTTATACTGTCAAAAAACTGCAAACATTATTATTATTAACATTTCTAAATTTGAATATTAAATTAAATTGAAAAATTACCATTATCCGGAGTCTTGAACCTCGGCCGCGTGAATGTATGTTCATGGGTTTATCCATTCGACCATCGCAATTGTTGAACAATCTACGCTTCATTTGCTTCATTAAGAATCGTTCACTTGGTAAATAATTTTAAAGCATTTTTTCTAGAAATATAACTATTATCATACACACTTAAAAATTTGTATAGAATTTTTACACCGATCGGTGTTCCAGGGAGTCCTACACCGTTCGGTGTTAAAAAACACCGTGTCAAAGTGCTAGAATTTTATATCCGAAAGAGCATATTTTTTTCACACCGATCGGTGTAAAAAAGTAAACATCAGATAGGATGTTTGTTTTCTACCCTGTTAGGTGTTTATTTATAATACGCAAAATAATAATTTTATTTAACACCGAACGGTGTAATTTTTTACTATTCGAAATGATGTTTTTTACAATTTTTATTAAATTGTCATTAAATTTATTAATTTTCAAATGAAATAAGCCGCCGAAAACTTTGATTGGAGCTTATATCATATTGGAATAAGAACCAAACAAAAAATGAAGTATTTCCCAAAAATAATGAAATTGTCCCCAAAAATTGGGAGTTATTTCATATTAAGTAACACCCAAATATGTATGGACATTTTTTGGGGCTTATTTAATTATTTTGGAGTCCATTTCGTCGTGTCAAAAATAAAGTTTGAAACTTTATACAAGATTTACAAAATTGAAATGAACAAACTAAATTGAGAAATTTAAATTTTTAATTTGTTTATCAATGAGAATGTGATTTCAATATTGCTCTTCTTCTCTGCCTTTCAAATTTCACACCGATCGGATAAGTTCGTCATTTCACACCGATTAAGTGGTGTAAATTAACACCGTTCGGTGTAGAAAATGTAAATATCCGCTCACCGGTGTGAATTTATTTTTGAAATTTTTTAGTGTGTACCTTCATTTCTTATATTTAGCAAGGTGTAATTTTTTCAAAATTTTCGAGATAAGCATATAACTTTAAATTGATACTTATATGGAAGATCAATGCTTCATTCACAATTTGTGATCTTTTTTTTTTGTTTTATAGTTCAGGGGATAAGGGGTTGTATATGAAAGGAATCACTCTCATTCAGTCGTCTATTACTGCTAAAGTTTTTTCTTCAGACAAGCTTTCTTGATGAAATTCGATGTAAGTAAGGAGTTTTTATAAAACATACTATATATATAAAAATTTTTCGGATCGTGCAGATATCAGGCACACATAAGAAAACCTCAATTTTTCAATTTGCATGCACACCTCTAAAACTAAGTCGATTTTAGAGCAATTAACCATTTTGAAAAGAAATTCTAAGCAGCTATTCCAAACAGCGTCGATATGGAAAATAAAACAAATACCTTACAAAATATGAACGAAAAAATAAATCCTCCATTCAAAAACATGGTGTTTTTGGGCATATTCAGAGCCTGGTGTACACCCTCAAAACTGCTTCGAATTAAAAACCAAGTATACTGTAAATTTATTGAGGGATCATATTTAAGAAGCCGCCTCGATATCATGAATTCATTTGAAGGATCAACGTCAGTGCCCTAAAGTATGTGTCACTCTTTTACCCTAAAGACCCCCTTCAGTTAAAAGGTTATTACTCCGGAACGGTTTGTGCTAGTTAAAATTTTTTAAAAGCTACTAACATTTACTGAGAAACATGTTACAATAGTTTTCTAGAACAGAGTTAGTGAAAAAAAGTTATAGCCATTTAAATTAAAATTTTATATAATAAACTCCCTTTTTGTCATTAACCGTGATTATTTGGAAATTATCCAACGAACATTTTTTTAATAATTGACGGGGCATGTAATAAATTCTCATACGATACCTTCCTCAATTTTATAATTAAAATTCATTCGAAAATAAGCGCATCTAATCAAAGAATAAAATACAAGAAAACATTCACAGAAAGCATCACATTCAGCACATTCATGAAGCACATTAACACCTCAAAGCTCGATCACCCATCCATTTTCACGATCAATACGAAAAAAATTGTAGTTGAAAGGCGCAATGAAATGGCTCATGATTGGAAAATCTTTTTTAAATGTCTTTCTCAAGACATTAACGGAATATTCTGATGGAAAAATAATTTAAAGAACTCTGACGTTTTTGAACTCTTTTCATATTTCCGAACAGGGAGTAGTAAAAGTTCAAATTATGATCGATCTATGATTTTAAAGTCTGAAAAAAATTACGATCACCTTTCAAGGAATCTTGGTGGAACCAAAGCACTTTGAAGAAAAAAAGGGACACTATTAAGCTCTATTTTAATGAAAAATAAAAATGAAAAGGTTAGAATATAAATTAAAAATTTTGAGGGCTACTAAGCCCAAAACATTAGAGATGGATGTAATGACTAAAAAGATATGCGTGTACTGAATGCTAGAAATGCATGTTCCTTACAATAAAATAGTCGAAATTTTGAATTTGTTGAATGTCGAAGAGAACTGCTTACAGGTATAAAGAAACATTTCTGTATTTTGTGGAATTATCTACAGCGTGTCACCTAAATCATTTACTTGATCATGGGACAGATTTTACGCTACATCATGATGAAACAACGATGGGTATTCATAAATTGCAAGCGTGTAAAAAATGAAAAAATGCAAACGAAAAGCACTGAATATCAACAAAAAGTCCTGCTCAATAGTCTAAAAATAATAGATCATCTCATCAATTAATCGGAGTCACTTCAATCGAAGTTTTTGTTGAAGTTAAATGCATGCATGGCAGAAAACGCAGCGACGACTAAAGCTTTCAATATATGCCTGAATGGTTGTCGGCGAGAAATCATTAACTCTATAAGCCTTCTGGGAGCTGGAACGAAAATTGAAACTTTAAGTCTAAAACAATTTTTTGTTCATGCTGCCAATAATGTAAAAAAAGATATGGTAGCAAAACTTGATAAGGCTTTCAATGGTTTCAGTACTTAAATTAAGAATAAATTAAATTTATATCATCTTAGTCTGTAAGAACATTTGTTCATTGACTGAAATAAAAAAAAAAAAAAAAAAAAAAACATTGCTGGTTTCATGAATTCAAAAAATGCTGCATATCACCCAATAGTGGTTGATTTTTGAACTTACTGTCAAATAAAGGAATTGTTCATCTTAACATGTTGAATGACGTGCAAGGACACAGATTTATGTTTTTGGTTGATATTGCTTTTCAGATTATTCAGTTGAGCGATTTGCTGTTTGAGTTCGCCAACCAATATCAGAGTGTGTTTAAGGATGCAGAGATCATACTTAATACTATTGACAAAGAATTCATCGATCAATTAAAATTATGTGTTGCTTTGAATTCTATTTGTGTTGTACCGATTAAAATCGTTACGGGTAGTGCAATTATTGACAGTGAAAAACATTCGGAATTTAAAGATGTGTTTAAGAAAATAATTGAAGCTTTAGCTGAAAAAGATGTACAATCCAACACAATTTATAAAAATATACCTGCTTATTTTAAATTTGCATCTTACATGCAAAAAATATCAATGATTGATGTTGCAAAAATAAATTAATTGTACACCGATATCCTGCTAAATGTTAGAAATGCTGTCTATAAAAGATATCTTAACATACCATTAGATAATGTCAAATCTTCCAGCAGCAATATAAATCTGGAACGTCTTCTTGCTATGGTTAAGAGGAATGAGTATATGGCTCCAAACAAAGAAATTTATACAAGATGTCAGCAGGTAAAAGGCCAATACAACAATTAAATAAAAGGCCGCAGAACAAACAAATTTCCGTGGTAAATGATAAAGTTAAATTTTTAAAAAGTTCTCATTATGAAAATAAGAAGTGGAATTCTGAAGAAAGAGTTAAAAGATTAGAAAAACTAAAAATTGAGTGTGTTAGAAAAAAACGAAGAAGTGACTCAAAATTGTTATTTACTTCACTAATGTGTCAAAAAACTGCGTTACACTATACAAACCTCCAGGAAAATTGTCTGAACAGGAAATAAAAGCTGACCGAATGAAAGTTATGAGGAGACAAATTGATTTATTGAAGAAATCCGGCATAACTTTTAAAGACCCAAAGGTATGGAATGGGATAGAAATAACTGAGGAAGATCAGCTTAAGTTAAAGTTACAAAATCTTCATTCAAATGCGATACTCGTAGTACTTTAGGGAAGCTAACTTATTTGAATAATTAATACAATGTAAATATTTCGAAAAACTATTTCTGATATAAAAGTCGGGCCACGCCCCCCAGTTAGAGTTTTTGAAAAATGTCTGAACAAAAGTTGTTAGCTAAAATTATAGCTATCTTAATCTGAAATAATATTAACATTAAAAAAATTATATAAAAGTAGGGCCACGCCCCTAGTTTAAAATTTTTGAAAATCGAAAAAAAATTGTTCGTTAAGATCATATCAATCCTAAACCGCAATAAAATTAAAAAAAAAATTTATAAAGGTCGAGCCACGCTCCCTAATTGCAAATATTTGCAAAATGCTAGAATAAAAGTTGCTGGCTATGATCATATCTATTATGAACCCCAACAAAATTTACGTTTTTTGAAGAAAAACTTTTTTTGACACCTTGCTACTTATATTTAAGTAAAAATTTGTTTGGAAACTAAGAAGCTGTTTTGATAACGTTGCTACGACATCAAGACTTGAGGTCGTTAAATCATGTAAAAATTCTCTACATTAAGGAGGACACTCAAAAAATGTATTAGTAAAATTTCTACGAATGATATTAGTACACAAAATATTCGTACATTCTACAAATATTCGAACATTATAAAAAGTATTTTTTGTGTGATATCTTTACGAATTCATTCGTAAAATTTTACCAATACCTGATGTAGTATCTACGAATATATTTGTTTTATATTCTAATGATATTCGTAAACAAAAATTAATCAATTCGTATAAGTGCACTGTATGAATGATTGTGTACATATAAATAATAATATTAATAATTTTCTCTTACATTCGTAGTAATTTCTTTCATTACATTCATAGTATTTACTTATGCTTTCGTACTATTTACGAATGAAAAATAATATTAGTAGAAACAATTCATTCGTAGGCTGATCGTACGAACTATTAGTAGAATGTACGAATTATTAGTAGATTTAAAAAAATTTAAGACCGAAATCGTTCAGTCTTATTTGTCGAACATCTACAGAACATAAGGAACTGTACGATTTTAAAGTGATTGTAGTCTACTGGTAGAGTGCGTGGCCCGTAAGCTAAGGAGCCGAGGTTCAAACCCCAGCTCAGACAGAACACCCACTGTTTGAAATATTTTCCAATTTCTTAAAACTTTTTAATTTACTAATAAAACATAATTTCAATTAATATTTTCTTAGCTTCGCCTCTGAGTTAACCGGACGTGTTCTTTCAGAATGTGTTCTCTTCGTTCTCGTTGCGCGACTTGCAATAAATTAACTGCAAAAGTTGATGCTCTAAACTTCAGTATTTGTAAAAACGTTCAAATTTATCATCAAAGTGTGGTTTTTAATTGTAAAATTTCCATTAATAAATCTACTAACATAATCGACATTTTAAACAAATAAACTGATGACGTGAATATCATAAAAGCCTTTTTAGGCGCTGATAATGCTAAAACTTTGTAAAAAAATAAGTACAAAAGCAACTTGCCGAAAAAAGTGTCATCGCCCCCTAGCTCTAATGCTTATAGTAGTACTAGCTGAAACCCGGCGCGTTGCTGCCACTCTCCCTTGTCAAAAGTCCATAAAATGTTATCAGTTAAACAGCATGTCTAAATCGAGGGAATACTGAATTCCAAGACTGTGCGACCTCCCAGTAGGCATTGGCAGCGCTGCTAGCAGGCCTTCGTATGGATTTTAGAGTACTGCCGCACTCATATACAATTACACTTGCTTTTTTATATGAAATGGGAAAATTTGTCAGGCCTTCCGCTCTCCTTGCTCAAAAGAGACCTGCCAGAAGCACTCTTTCGAGAAGTCACGTTAGAAGGAAAAGCAATAAAAATATCAACTTCAAATAAAAAAGACTAACAAATTGAGATTTGAACAGTGGTTGTTAAAAATCACTAGCTTATTTTGCATGAATACAAATTAAAGTACGCTTTCGGGAGCCCGGGTTCGATACCCAACTCGGACAAAAAAAAATTTTTTTTGTTGTTTTTTTTAAATCTAAATTTTTTTACAAACTGCTCTGTGTATTTAAAGATTTTTTTGGAATTTTTTTGTAAATTTTCTTCATACAAAAATATAAGAAAAGACTGAGTTTTTCCATATAAATATTTTCATATAATATAATATGTAATGTGTTAGTTTTCGGGAGCCAGGGTTTTTTGGTTTTTTTTTAAATCTACATTTTTTTACAAACTGTTCTGTGTATTTAAAATTTTACTTGGAATTTTTCGTAAATTTTTTCATATAAAATAAAATGAAAAGAATAAGGACCTTCAAAAGGTAGGCCTTACAGAAGTACTCATTAATGCAGTGATCATAGAAGGTGTATTGACGCCAACAATAGCAGTGCTAGCATGCCTTTTTTTGCGTAGCACTCGCTAAAATGCCCACTGGGCTAAATCCACAAAGCTAATCGATATAACAAATTCGGGTGGTATAGGAAGTGCTACGCCCTATTGATCACGCTCATAGAATGTAATCAATTAAACTGCATGTGTACATCGAGTGAATTCCAAAACTGTGAGACATATAGCCCCAGCGCTATTTGATATCTCTAATTTGGGTTAAATATGAGGTTTCACGCCCCCTTGTCGTACGCCCATAAAATGTAATTAATGAAACTGCATGTATAAATTGAGGTCGAATACTGAATTCTGACGCTGTGCGACCTATAACTTCAATGATATTCAAAATCGCAAATTTACGTTAAATGGGAGGTGCCACGCTCCTCTTACCATTGAACATAAAATTAAATCAATGAAACTGCTTGTGTAAATTGAGGTCAAAAACTTAATTCCAAAGCTGGGCGTGAATGCCTATAACTTCAAAGCTATTCGATATCGCAAATTTGGGTTGTATGGGAGGTGCCCCTCCCCCTTGTCGAACTCATATAAAATTTCATCACTGAAACGGTACGTCTAAATTGTAGTCGAATACCGAATTTCTAAGCTGTGCGACCCATAACTCTAAAGCTATTCGATAACACAAATTTTGTATATATTTGTGGGAGGTAAAAAGGGTGTGGCATTTCTTCTTAAACCATCTCGTACTCAAAGCAAAGCCACTTACAAAATTTGAGCTCAATCGGACCAATAGTTTCGAAGTATTTTGATATTTTATTAAAAGTTGGCGTAGATGAAGTGTGACCACGCCTATTTTTATTTTTTATTTGTTTTTTTTGCAATATTTATTTATTTAAAGAAAATGTTCACAAATACGACAGAGTCTTTAAAATGCAGTAAGAATATAGATACATAACAAAATAGCAAGTGATAAACAACAAATTATTAAAGTTAATGACAGTTATCATACGAACTTATTTACCAAATTTTAATATAAAACGACCAAAACCGTCTTAAATATAGCATTTTTATTGATTTGTGGGCGATAAAAGGGGGTATGGCATTATATTTTTTAACCTTTGCGTAGCAGTTACGAACAAATCCGTAGAAGGAAGTATCCAATTTGGTCCAGTCGTTTTCAAGTATTAAGCATCCGAATAAATCACGATTCATATTTATATATACAGATATTGATTTATGGGCGTGAAAACATTTATGTATTGTGACTGCCTCTTGGAGCACCTACATAGCAAGTTTCACTATAAAAATGTGTAGAACTCCGGAATTGCCATGATTTCGAAAAAGGGGGCGAAAAAATATATATTGCGACCACCCCCATTTTTTGTACAGTTACTGACAGTAACCATCTGAACAAAATTACTAAATCTTAGTTATTTACGACCGAAACCGTCTGATATATGTCCTTTATTTGGTTTGTGGTCGATAGCGCAAATTTGACTTGTATGGGAGGGACCACGCCCCCTCGTCCAAACGTTACCAAACCTCACAGGAACACTCACTCTCCTCGGCAGACGTTGTTCTGAAGCAGACCGCCTTACTGCCATATACGAAAATGTCAAGAAATGCCAAATATATTCACCATTTTCAGTATAGCTGCCGAAAGTAGCCATATGCACTAAATAACCAAATTTTAGTCTAATATTAGCATATATAGCATTATTTAGATATATAGCATTTTTGTTGTTTTGCAAGCGGATAAAAAGGGGTGCGGCTAAATATTTCCCTTGAGCCATCTCGTAATCGAAACAAATTAACTGCCCAAATTTCAGCTCAAATTAGTTTAAGCCTGGAGCACTTTACTTTACTCGACGCTAAAGGCCCAGTTATAATAGACGTAACGTAATGTGGTCTAATGTCAATTGAGCAGTGTGCTCTTTCACTTATTGTTTCAAACAATACTTTCTTATACACGTGATTATAATTAACGTAACGTAATGTAACGGGACGTAAAGATCCGTTGGATTTCGATTTCTACGTTACTTTACATTACGTCTGTTCAAAGAACAACTTAACATTGAGGTTAGATTCGATTATTGCGCTATGTTATACTGTTGAACTACGCTTTTTGTAGAGTTTTCGTTATTAATGTGATAGTTCTATATATCCACAGCTATGGATGACGAAGTTTTAATTGTACTTGTACAGGAACGTGCAATTATTTACGACAAACAACTGCCTGACTACTGCCTATTATAATTGCTACAACGTTTTTTTACATTACGTTCCGTCACGATGACAGTTGACAACATTACGTTACTTTACATTACATCTATTATAACTGGGCTTTAACTCCCCGAAAAAAGAGTTTAACTAAAGTGGGACAGGCCCATTTTTAGTGCAGTTGCCGAGAGTAACCATATGAACTGAATTACAAAATGCTTGTCTAATACAACCCAAACCGTTGAAATAAAACATTTTTATTGGTTTGTGGGCGGTAAAAGGGGGGCGTGGAAGGCAGTTTTTAGTACAGTTGATGACATTAACCGTACAAACTAAGCCAACATTTTAGCTCAATCGACCCAGTGGTCAATTTTAATGATTTCTAAAACAGTGGGTGTGGCTATATAGTGATGACGCCCTTTTTTTAGTACAGTTGCCAAAAGTAACCAAACAAACGTCGGTATCACATGTTAGTCTCATACGGCCAAAACTGCTTGAAATATAGCATTTTAACTGATTTGTGGGCGCAAAAAGGGGGCGTGGAAACCAATTTTTCGTACAGTTACTGTCAGTAGCTACACAAACAAAAGTACTAAATTTTAGTCTTATACGACCAAAACCGTCTGAAATAAATCGTTTTCATTTATTTGTGGGCGGTAAAAAGGGGCGTGGAAACCTATTTTTAGTACAGTTGTCAACAGTAACCGTACATATTAAATTACAAAATTTTAGCCTTATACGACCCAAACTGACTGATATATAAAATTTTTATTGATTTTGGGGGTGGTAAAAGGGGGTGTGGCAAATTTTTTTTCCACCAACAATTACCTGAAACAAATCGACTGCCAAAATTTCAGGTCAATCGGTTCAGTAGTTTTGGAGTATACAGACATCAAACAGCCAGACACACATTGTTTTGCTTTTTATGTATATAGATATTGATTTGTGGGCGGTAAAAGTGGGCGTGAAAAATTTATATATAGTGTTCGCCTCTTGGAGCACCAAGCACTGCAAGTTTAACTGTAAAAATTTGTAGATCTCCGGAATTGCCATGATATCGAAAAAGTGGGCGTATTTATATTACGAACACGCCCATTTTTTGTACAGTTACTGACAGTAACCATCTGAACAAAAGTACCAAATATTAGTTTTTTACGATTGAAACCGTCTGATATATATCCTTTTTTTGGTTTGTGATCGATAGCGCAAATTTTGCTTGTATGGGAGGTACCACGCCCCCTTATCCAATCGTTACCAAACCTCACAGGAACACTTCCAAGATGTGGCTTCAGTTTCCCTGAAAATTTCATAAAGATCGGTCCAGCAGTTTTGGAGTCTATTCGTGATATAGCCACATACCCACATACCCACATACATACATCCATTTTTATATATATAGATTAACACTGCTGATGTTGTTGTTGTCCCTGCTGCTGCACTGTCGGCTCCGTTGCCTTCCGTGCCGCCCGCTGCTGCGTCCTTTAATGCCTGCTTGCCTACCAAAATTGCCTATTCAGAGCCCGAACAGAACCAAAGCGGATGTCGGATGGCGGGTCTCTCTCGGAGAAATCCGCTGAGAACACGTCCAGAATAGGAGCGGTTGTTGGTTGTCGGATCACGGTTGCATTTCATATTGGGAATGATACAAATTATTTTATATTAAGCTTTGAATTCACATGAATGCAACACAGGCACAAAAACCGAATGTCAGATCATAGTAAAAACTAAGAAAATAACACCGAACGCACCCAATCTTTAGCAAAAATATGACAACATTTAAGTCACTCAGAGAGAGATTCGCCACCCGTCAGACAGAAATTAGAATAGATTCCATTCTGGCGTTTTCCCGTCACGCATTTCTACAGCGATTTCATTTTTGGCGGCTGCATACATTTTCATGTGTTTTGTAGCGCGGCGAATCCGACAACCGACATCCGCTTTGGTTCTGTTCGGGCTCTTACGCTTTAGCATCTGTGCTGCCCGCCGCTGTGTTACCCTCAATGGCTGTTTGCGCTCCACAGTTTCCTGCTTATGCTTTATCATTGCCCACTATTGAGTTGAACTCTCCTGCTATCTCCAAACCAGTTTTGAGTGCTGTTGAAGAACCTGGTCTTTCAGTTGCTGCTGCTACTGTCTCAATGTTCGCTGTTCAATGCTACTGTTTTATTTTGGAAATGATACGAATAATTTTACATTTTGCTTTGAATTCACACGAATGCAACACAGGCATTATAACAGAATGTCAGATAATAGTAAAAACTAAGAAAATAACACTGAACGTACCCAATCATTAGAAAAAATATGGCAACATTTAAGTCACTCAGAGAGAGATCTACCAGCCGTCAGAGAAAAATTAGAATAGATTCTATTCTGGCGTTTTCCCGTCGCGCATTTCTACGGCAGTTTCAATTTTGGCGGCTGCATATATTTTCATGTATTTTGTTGCGCGGCGAATCCGACATCCGCTTTGGTTCTGTTCGGGCTCTAATTGTTCTAGTAGAATTATTGTGGACGTCACATTTTCTGTCTGAAGAATTATTGGACTCTGACTATGAAGTTTACCGCAGAGATCGCTTACTTTGCGCTGGCATGTCGAGAGGAGGTGGCGTATTAATGGCAGTGTCATCAAAATATGCGAGCAGAGAAATTCGCCTACCTCGCGAAATGGTTAAAATTAACAGATTTGCGTTGCAGGTAAATTCGTTCAGCACTAATGAAATTGTATTTATTGTAAGTTATGTTCCACCAAATAGCGGCTTTAATGTATATAATAACCATTTTCACTCCGTTCAGCACTAATGAAATAGTATTTATTGTAAGTTATGTTCCACCAAATAGCGACTTTAATGTATATAATAACTATCTTCACAAAATATCTAACATTTTATCATCGTTAAGCCCTCAGCAAACTCCTTGCGTTCTAGGATATTTCAACTTAAGTAACTTTGAGTGGATGTATAGTAGTGATGAGAAGATATTAATGCCTCTTAATGTAAAAAGAGATGCTGAGTTGTTACTATGCGACTCTCTCTATTCCTTGGGCGTGTTCCAAATTAATGAATAAAGAAACGATTTGAAGCGAATCTTGGATTTAATCTTTGTTAATAACAATCTTAAATATTTCGTAAAAAAGTGTCATATGCCATTGACTAGTGAGTCAATTCATCACAAAGCACTAGAGCTAAAATTCTGTTTTTATAAGCTGAATAATATTCTAGGCACTCCTTTCAGTTTATCTTATAATTTCAACAAAGCTAACTACCCCGCATTAAATAATTATTTTGAATCAATAAACTGGAATATAGTTTTGATTCTATGAATTTGCATGCCATGTACATCACGTTTTAAAAAAATTCTAGAAGATTGTTTTTATTTATATCATCCAAAAAAAAAAGGTTAACCGAAAATATAATTTACCTTGGTATAATCACCGATTGTTGCACTATAAAAATTTAAGAAAAAAAGAGCATAAAAAATATAAAAGAACAAATGCACAAGACGACAAAGAGAATTTTATTTTACGTCGTAAGAAATTTGAATTTCTTTTAAGTTTTTTGTACAAAAAGTACTTGCACTCTATTGAATCTCGAATAAAATTAAACTCCAAGAACTTCTGGGTATTTGTTAACTCTAAACGCAAATCTTATGGACTTCCCAAATCTATGGAGGACAAAGATAAAGGCTCAAATAGCCCACATGAATCTTGTGAATAATTTGCTGAATATTTAGGGCCATTTTTTTAAAATGCCGTGCTGCCAATTAATCAGGATGACTTCTTAAACATTGGCCAAATAGTGAACATCCCGAGTATGATAATTTCAAACGGAGAAGTCTTTGAAGTTTTGCGAGGCTTGGAAGTTATAAGGGAGCTAGGTTTGATTTACTTCCTCCAATGTTTTTTAAACAATGCGCTTCGTCTCTTTATATTGCTCTAACGCATATTTTTAACACGTTTTCCACTGGCATATTTTTAGATGAATTGAAAACTGATTTTATAACCCCTATTTTTAAATCTGGTCAAAAATCTTTAATAGAAAACTATAGACCAATTGTTCAGCTTTCAATTTTACCTAAAATTTTAAATAAGATTGTCAAAATGCAATTGTTTGCTGAGTTTAAGAATTATATTGTAACGCAACAACATGGGTTCCTCGTAGATCAACTTGCACGAATTTAACAATTTTTACAAATTTTTGCATCAACACACTCGAACATGGCTGGCAAGTTGATGTTCTGTATACCGATTTCGTAAAAGCATTTGGTAGTTTGGTTCATTCAATTTTATTACTTAAACTCAAAAGGCTAGGGATTCATTCGGTATTCTTGAGATGGATTTCCTCCTATTTATCAAATCGTCAACTAGTTGTTAAAGTAGAAAACCTTTATTCAAAGCCTATTGTTATAAATTCTGGCGTACCACAAGGTAGTCACTTAGGCCCTTTGCTTTTTAATTTATTTATAAATGATATACCGTTAATCTTTCAATTCAGCGAGTGTTTGTTCTATGAGGACAACCTAAAAATTTTATCAAAATTAAGCATCTTTCTGATTGCTGGAGTAATAAAAATGTAAAGTTTTAACCTACTCCCGCAAGAATTTACCTCATTTATATGATTATTCTTATGAAGTTAATAGTGCCTTTTTAAGAGATAAAATTATTAAAGGTTAAGGTATATTGACACCAGTCTTTCTTTTAACCACCTGTAAGGAACACAGTTTTTGAAAATGCTATCCCTTCATGTTCTATCTAGTTTCTTTTTCATCCCTTTTCAGTTTGACTACTAGGTCAGGCACCCGTAATGCGGCCCATACACACTGCAACCAAAATATTAGTGGAACTATAACAAGACAACGTCTTTTTTAATACATTTGACACACACGCTGCGATGGTTGCAGCAATGCAGTTTGCCATACACGCTGCAACGCAGCAACAACGCAGCAAAAAACAGCAACTGTGACCAAAACATTAAACGATTTTAATTTTTCTGCAATCTGACTTGCAACCGTCAATGAGTTGCGTAACTTCGACACACACGCTGCGACTTCATCGTGATAGCTGTCAAAAATTTCCAAGTTACACTTCCAGCTTTGCTTTGGTTGCAGCGTGTATGGGGCCCATAACAATCAACACAGTTGGCCCTGTTGAGATCAATGTTCAACAGCACCAATATGAACCGGCGGTAACCACTTTGGTAACCGACACTGCCCGCGCCTTGAAGGTCAAGCAACCAATTGTAGTCGCAACATAACGCCGCGGATCTAATCTTTAGTTGATATTGCAAGCAAAAACATATAGTAAAAGTAAATATTGCGTAGAAAACAGTCTACGATAAATTAAAATACAATAGAATAAGGTATAATTAGTATAAATACATTTGAAATAAATAACTATAAATATATTGAATATTTATATGTATGGAATCTAAATAATTATAGTATTATTTGCTGAAGAAATAGGGCCGGTGGCTTAACATCGTGATTCCACGATATTAATCCTAACTGTTCTTAGTCGTTAGACTAAGTCGAAATAAATATAAATAATTAATTACTGCAACGCAAAGAATATTTAACCTTTGTTCATTTCAAATAGTGCTATAAAAGGGTTTTACTCCCAACGTGAGAAGAGGCGTGATAGGGTCCTGCGCAGACTAAGCATCAATCTGAACCACCATAATAAACCGGCCTGATCCTATACAGGATCACTTATCTGATAAATTACCATTCACTCTGGGGCTGAATTATTGCCTACTGAGGTATCTGAAATATTAATATGTTGTTTTCTTTTATTTTCATGTGCATGAATAACATCCACATACACTCCATATGTTGGAGCCGGCTGGTACTTGCATTCCATGGAGAACGGCATGATCGAACGATATTGAAGAGAAAGTCAGGAAGTAGAAGCATCGCGTGCTTGGACCAACAGAGGTTATAAAAGGGAGAACGCGAAAGAAACTTGAGTTCTTTCTTCACCCGCGTGGTAGTGACCGGACGTGTCGGTCGTAAATTCACAGAATAAAATATAAGCTAGCAGCGACGGAACGCGAACTGCACGGCAGCAGCAACCCAACAGTGCAACCACCGCGCTGCAGCAGAACGTTGGCAGAACCGCGACAGAGCGGCAACCGAACGGCGACGGAGACGCCGAGACGCGGTAGCAGAGCAGCCACCGGAGATTTAGAGCAGCGACTGAATCCCGCCACGACAGCGACAAGGCAGAGGAGCAGCGGATTGCGTAACTATACATATATTAATATAACATATTTAAGGAATAAGTGTATTTGTAATTATAGAAATGGAAAAAAATAGTGAAGACTCATTAGGAGTAAATTAAAATAAATCAGAAAGTAATTAGTTAAGTGCGAATTAAAATAATTTAAGTAACTTGTGAAAATAAATAAACTTCCGCGAAATTTATAATTTCACGTAAGACCCTTAATTTAATTGGAACCTTTTGGACACCGGAGACTAGCATAACGCCAAGTTGGTGGCGAGCACCGCAGGCAACATTTGAAAGGACAAAGCTGTGCTACGCCCGGCCATCTCATCGGGATCGCGAGTGTGCATGTGGAACAGTAACTGAAGTTACATCGACATTAACCATCACGTCCTATACGTTTGGTGAATTTAGGCTCGGGGTAACCAACCTAAGTTCAGTCAAATATTTCGACTACACGTTGAAATATAAAAGGAGTGGAAGGACAGAGGACAGCTTAGAATACGTTTGGTGAGCTTAGGCCCGGGGTGACCAACCTAGGCTCAGTCAAACCTGTTGGCCCTACGCTGACACGTAATAAATCAGACATCATTAGTAGTTACCAAAGACAGTCTAGAATATTTTTGATGATCTTAGGCCCGGGTTGACCAACCTAGGCTCAGTCAAACATTTCGGTCACACGCTGACAAAAGCAATTATTCACAGACGTTAGGGTCAACAAAGGACAGTACAAATACGTTTGGTGAGCTTAGGCCTGGGGTGACCAACCTATGCTCAGCCCAACCTTTCGGCTATACGCTGAGAGCCAGTAGGATTATTAGGCCGTCGCAGATACAGTAGGGTAAGTGTGTACGTTTGGTGAGTTGAGGCCCGAGCCGACCAACCTCTGCTCAGCCAAACATTTCAGTCATACGCTGATCCATAGGATAATCCAAAGTACATAAGAGGATAGAGCTTGCTTCCTGGTTTTATTTGGTGAATGTGGGCCCGGGGTGACCAACCCGCATTTGCTGAATAACAATAAGCGAAGCAATACAGAGAACGTGGCACTAGCTGACGTGACGTAAGGTAGAGCAGAAGCGAACCCCACGGCCACATTATAAATTAAATTACGGCGAGGCCAACAAGACCTCGATTAGTCAACCGTGTCCAGGAAATAACCGCGTTAAATTTAAGCCATGTCGCCTTCGAGACATGTATAGAATCAAACCAGAGTTTGATCAATAACACAGGTCTGCAATGGTTTTCCCCTTTCAATTTTGATGATTGACTTAGATGGATTATGGGGCGCTGATTACGAGAAAAGTATTTAAAAAGTCCCATCACGTCAGGTTTTAAGGTTATTTAGCATTGTTTTTTTTTTTGCAAAAATTATCTAGGCCTTTCCATTTATTAAATGATATTTTATTTAAGTTATTTCTTATTAAACAAAAACACACTGAATGGTTGCATTAGAGACTAATGAATAAGTTCTCATAAATAATCATTTAACTTTAACTTAGTTAACCAAGTGACATACCATTATTATGAAAAAAAAAATTATTTTTTAGATTCATTTGCTTTCTCATAAATAATCATTTAACTTCAACTTAGTTAACCAAGTGACATACCATTATTATGAAAAAAAATTATTTTTTAGATTCATTTGCTAAATACGTAATTTCTAGTAAACTTCATGTTTTTTTAATAGAAATTAACTTAAATCGTTAGCGTTTACTTGAAAAGTGTTTAAATTCTCCGGACAATTTCTGCTACATTTGTGGGTAGTTAATGCTAAGAAAACAGCAGCATAATATTACCGGATTTATAAGTAACACTTACAATATGTATTTCGGCGTAACAATTGCCAATCAAGATAAACGGTGGGTCCCACATAAAATTTGTACGACGTGCGTACGTGAACATCGAAAGTGGTCAAAAAGTTATGGAGAGAACCTCAAAGTCACACTGAAGACTGTTATTTTTGATGCTGCAAGACTACAAGCTACAATTCAAAAACGCAAAAGGGCTTGGTGCATCCAACATTGCAATCAGTAACACTCGCTGTGCATCGCGACCAGAACGTTGCACCGACATCACAGAATCATTGCAAGCTGAAGACAATGGCAGCGATGTCGAAGAGGTATCTGAACTTGATGCTGAATTTGAACCAAGTACAAGTGGAACGTAGTAATTTTCACACGAACTGAACGACTTGACGAGCGATCTAAATCTACCAAAAGATGCAGCTGAGCTCCTCGGATCAAGATTATCTGAAAAGAGTATGCTTGCTCCTAGCACTCCATTTTCTTGGTATCGCAACAGAGAAAAAGACTTTGTACCACATTTTGCTGAAGATCGTGATCTAGTGTATTGTAATGACATTCCAGGTTTAGTGAAAATGTGTAACATCGAATATAACGCGAACGAATGAAGATTGTTCATAGACTCGTTAAAACGAAGTTTAAAAGCAGTCCTTTTGCATAATGGCAATAAGAACGCTTCACTGCCAGTCGCCCATTCTGTACATTTGCAGGAATGCTACGACAACTAAAAAAATGTGTTTGATGAAATAAAGTATGAAGAACACGGTTGGATGATGTACGGAGATCTAAAAGTTATAAGTATACTGCTCGGTCAACAAGGTGCCTATACTTAGTACCCTTGCTTTCTCTGCGAGTGGGATAGTCGAAACAGAGAACAACATTGGACGAAGAAAGAGTGGCCATCGAGGACTGAACTGGCCCCTGGAACAAAAAATGTTGCGAGAGACAATTAAGTTCACCGAGAAAAAGTTTTGCTACCCCCTTTACATATAAAATTGAGGATGATGAAACAATTTGTGAAGGGGCTGAACAAAGAAGGAGAAGGTTTTAAGTATCCACACCAAATTTTTCCATCTCTGTCTGAAGCTAAACTAAAAACAGGTATTTTCCTTGGTCCGGACATAAGAGAATTGATGAAAGATACAACGTTCGATGAAAAATTGAGTGAAGTTGAGTAAGAAGCCTGGAAATATTTTAAGGAAGTAATGAGACATTTTATAGTGAGGCAAAATGGGATGCTTGATGAGTATTAAACTTCATTTCCTTAATTCGCATTTGGACTACTTTCCTGATAGCTTGGGAGCTGTAAGTGAAGAGCAAGGCGCAAGATTTCAAAAGGATTTTAAAGAAATGAAACGTTGCTATCAGGGAAGGTGGAATACAAAAATGATGGCAGACTATTTCATGGGACTAATTATGGCAGGAATGAACCAATGTCTAATTGTTTAAAAAATTAATTGATTTTAGTTCAAATTATCATATTTTCAAAAGTAATGTAAGTTTCTTAATATATAACTAATTTATTGGTATTGTAAATAATCATGAAATGTCATTTGTATTCCTGGTGGACACAATTTTGTTATTATGTAATAGTCTGTAAGATTTTATATCAGTTGACTGATATTCTGAAATAAATAAATAAAATAAATAAAATATCATATCTTTTATTTTTGAATTGTAATCAATATCTTATTTTAGAATTTTAATTTGCTATAAAACCTGTTTAAACTTAGCAACCAAATAAATAATAAATATTGCTCGCAATGTCATCACTATGATCCCGTCAATCTTTACGTCAATATCGAAAGTTTTAGACTATCCATCAAATCATTCATCATATCCTCGGCCTTATGCTTCTTTTTTTGTATTCAATCAATTAAAAACTAAATGTATTAGGAAAAACTCTTATCTTCTCAAAATTCTTCGCCACTGGGGCCATATGGTAAAGCCTCTTCTGGATATACCTTAATCGTAATGAGACTAAAATTTAATTAAAGCTAAATATCAATTCCATATTGAAATTATAATATTGCTACTGCAAGCAATAAGCCGTCACTAATTGACGTTTCGAGCAGTATGAGAATGTCCTTGCGTTAATACAATAAGTAATGAACATAATTATTTGTAAATGACTCAATTATTGCTTAGTGCAGTCTGCATTGAATGAAAGAATTGAGAATTTTATAGAATATCTAGTAAAGTACAGGTTTTGCCTTTGAATAAAATTTATTAAATTTTTAGTTTTGCTCTGAACTCACGTTAAAACAATGTTTGCCACCGTTAATAAACGCCTTAAATTGCACTACAAAACAGTACGTATGTGGTATTTTATTTACTATGTGGCACAACTTCTGGGATGTCTGGATTTTACAATAAAACAACAAAACAACAAAAAAAAGAAGAATACACACCTATTTGTACAGTTGCATAAATGGTTTTCCTATGTACTGCTACGAATATATTACTACTTCTCGTGGTTTATGATTGTAATAAATATTCTTGCTTTTATAAAAACTGTATGGCTTTCAAAAGAAAGTTCAACGCTTGATGCCCAGGAATTTAGTTTGGGTACTTTCTTTATGATTGTGTCACTTTACTCAAATGTGATTATAAGCAAAGTGCTAATTAAAAATCAAAAGCGCATTGAATGTATTATAGAAATGTTTCAAAAGATAAATGCAAACATTGGGCATCATTATTTCCGCAAAAATGTCATGGATAGCAAACATATGAGTATTATGCGCTTACGTTGCTTTTCCACTTTTCTATCCTTTATGACCACATTTGTGTTTTTTGCTTTGACATACAATGTTTACATATTTACATATGAATTGTGTTACTACGCCTATTTGTTGTGCATTATAGCCATAACGCATTTTTATAAAGATCTTAATTATGTTCTTCGTGATTATTTAAGCCTTCTTACAACAGCCGTTACAGACAAGCTGCCTCAATTTCCATTCGAACTGTTGGAAATTGACAAGCAGGTTCAAAGTCTATACTTGGAAATTTCCAAATGTGCTACTCCAGTTCTTGTCTGTATTTACGGTCGAATGTTTTTGTGTTCCAAATATTTATACGATTTCGTTAAATGTTTCATATTTGCCAAACATGATAGTCAATGGATACGCTTTGAAGTCTTTATTTTAACGTTACCATTTATATGCGCTGTGTTTGTGGAGATTTACGTAATATCGTATGCAGCTGATATGCTTAATTTGGAGCTTCGACGTTTTCGAGAATATATCTTCGACATTAACTTGTGTTTGACCAACAAAAGAAGACGAAATCGTAGAGTTGCTCGAGATATACGCGTTATAGAACATGAGGTAAGGATTGACATATTGTAGAAATTCAATTCAAAAGTAATCTCCTTTTATTGTAGCTGCAATGGGTTTCACTACATTCCAAGATACATGGCATATCCGTTTCCGCCTATGGTGTTTTCATGTTCGATCGTGCAACAACTCTAATATTTATCAACAGCATCATACTGTTCACCATACCTTTTCTACAGTATTTCGCATCCGAATACAAAAAGAATGGGTATCAGAGGGGATGCAAAACAAGAAATGTATGGGATGCTATTTAAAAAATGCATTTTTTACTAATGTTACATATAATATAAAGAAATGCATAATATAAGAATGTTAGGATTTTGTTTAATAATACAGCACAAAAAAAAAAAACTTAGCATTGGGTAGGCTTCCGACCAAAGTGAAAACTTAAAGCCATAAAATAACAGTGGTTTGATTTTTTTAATCTTGTTTTTTCATGATTAAAATACTTTTTCGTAATCTTGTAAGTATAACGAGGTAAAGGTATCGTAAAGGTTTCCTTATAAACGTATCAATACTTTTATTCCAATTCAGTTTCGGTAAAAAAGTATCGGTGTGACACGATATTACGAAAGGTATTGATACTTTAACTCGGTACGGTATCAGTGAAAAAGTATCGATGCTACTCGGTATCGGTCAAAAAGTATCGATACTTACTCGGCTTACGTCAGCTTTTTAATGTTCAAAAAAAACAATAGCTTTTCAATTTTCCCGATTAGCGATTTCTTGAAAAAGTAATGGTCGCGCCCGCTTTTAAAAACAACCTCCCGCCACAGAACAGAATGCAAATACATTCCTGCCTTTTTATATAATACTGTAAAGAAAGAATTTATAGCGTCACACAAACACAAACACACAATGATTTTCAGTACATACAACGATATTTCCAAGGCTTCCAACTCTAAATATCGAATTTTTATGGCAATAAAATGTGATTGAAATGAGTACCAATCCGAGTACTTTTACCGATACCTACTCAGTATTTGGTGACAAAGTATCGATACCAAAATTACTTGGTATTAAAAGAAAAGTATCGAGTATGTACTTGTATTTACTCGTATCGTTTCATCCCTAGTAATGAAATAAATGATACCATTTTATACAAAACCACTTTGCATTAAAATCTCTCTTTAATTTCCTAAAATTACATTTTAAAATATTCAATACAACTTGTAGCCAGCCTTTCGTTCAATTTGTTAGCCACAAATTTTTATTTTTTAAGGTGTTTAACTATTTATTTTATGCATTAGTAACCCTATTTTAAAAATATAAAACATAAAACTGAAATAATTATAACATTTTTCAGAATTCTTATTATCTTAGAATTAAGAACTAATTTATGTGTTAGATTTGTGAACTCTAAGGCTGTTAGCCTGTTGATGAAATAAATAAATAAATCTTTAATCTATATGTATATATACAAGCTGAATAATCCGGCCACGCACAGGTCTGGAGAAACAAAAAACTTTATATTAATATTTTTGAAGATTATTGTTGAAAAAATACTAACATAATCTAATTAGATAATATATAATATATAATAATATATTTTATGTATAATAACTTTATATATATAATATATAAAATTCTCGTAAAACAATGTTAGTTACCATACACCTCAGAAACGGCTTGACCGATTTTTATGAAATTTTCTATGCATATTCAATAGGTCTGAGAATTGGCTACTATTTATTTTTCATACCCCTAAGTGATAAGGATTGTCCACACCTAACATTTTATTATATATTTTTTGGACGAATTATTTTTTTTATATAATGTGGTATTAAAAAATAAATACAACCCTAAATTTTTACCCTTCTACTGTAAACCCCTAATTTTTATAGTCATTTTAGTAATTTAATCATTTTTCATCCCGCTTGATAACTGATCAATTATAACTTGGTAAGTTATCCCCGCCAGGCGTCTACCGGTGTCACTTCTCACCCAGTAAACAGCACGGAGTAGGGATGACACCGAAACCGGTCTCCTGTTTCTCTCACACAATAAGCCTTCATGCCTACTTTTAAGAAAAGATAAAAAGACTTCGAAATTACTGGCCCGATTGAGCTCAAATTTTGGCAGTGGATTTTTTTTGAGTACGAGATGGTTTAAGAAATAACTGCCACACCACTTTCACCGCCTTTTTCAAATATATAAAAAATTTGCGACACCAAATTGCTTTGGAGTTATGGATCGCGATATCGAATAGATTTGTAGTTATGGGTCACAAACCGTAAGAATTCAGTATCAGACCTAATTTTATCAATACAGTTTCATTAATAAAATTTAAGAAAAGTGGAAGTGGCATCCCTTAAACAACCAGAGTTGTACTATCGAATAGCTTTGGAATTATAGGTCGTACAACGACCTCAACGTACACATGCAGTTTCACTGATTTAATATTATGAGCATTTTTAAAAAGGCATGGCACCTCACATTTAACCCAAATTAGCGATATCGAATAGCTTTTAAGTTATAGGTTGCACAGCGTCAGAATTCAGTATTCGACCTCAATGTACACATACAGTTTTATTGATTCCATTTTATTAGCGTTAAAAAATTGGATATGGCACCTCCCATACAACCCAAAATTTTACTATCGAATAGCTTTAGAGTTATAGGTCGCATAGCCTTGGAATGCATTATTCGACCTCAATTTTCACATGCAGTTTCACTGATAACATTTTTTGGGCGTAGGACAAGGAGGAATAGCACCTCCCATACACCCAAAAAAAAGCTTCGTACTATGTACAAAACAATTATTGTATTCTACAAAGCCCTTTGTTCTTTTCAGCCTACGAACGACTTTGTGAGTAATACAAATGACCGTTTGTACATTGTACAAAGAAAAAATTTGTAGATTTTACAAACGCATTCGTTTCATTTACAAAGAAAATTATTAAATATTACGAATGCCTTTGTACAATATAAGAATGCGTTTGTAGAATTTATGAATCTCTTTGTACATTGCACGAACGCATTCGTAGTATTAACAAATTTTATTTTGAACCGAATACCAAATTCTGAAGCGACTACCAAGCGATTACTTAGCTCAATACCGATTACTAAGCGATTACATAAGCGAAGACTGATTACCGATACGATTACCAAGCGATTTCTTAGCTGAAAACCGGTTACTAAGCGATTACATAACAATTTGCGTCTTTTATTTAATATTAAATAATTTTTGAGTTGCTGGATCTTTCGCAGGATCTTGGATCTGCTGAGCTTTAACACAGCCTTTGTATAAAACCATGTCAGAAATAGTAGATGTGCTGCCAGTATAAAGGGGTCACTGATTTGAAATTCAGATTGTAATGTAAATGCTAAGTAATCAATTGGTAGTTGCTTCAGCAATCAGTTCCGGTTATGTAATCGCTTAGTAACCACTGGGATATTGCTCTATACGAAACAAAAGAAACAAACAAGCATATGAACCGAATAGCCTAGTATTGAGTTTCAGCATTGCAATATTTTTTTGATTTAATTTTAGTACAGAAAAATTTTAATTATGGTTCAGTATTTGTGAAAGTTTAAATTTTAAACCGCAAGGTTAAAAAATATGCAGTATACTTTCAGCTGTACTTAAATTTATTCCAAGATTTTTAATCGCGTATAAGGATTTGAAATATTAAAAGAATAAGCTAAACGTGTGAAGAGCGTGAGAGCGAACCGAAAAATAAATAACAACATAAAATTAAGGAAAGCTTATAAAAAATTAATTTGCTTGCAAGTAACGAAGATAAAATGTTAAACAAATAATATTAAACTAAGAATTTCCAATGTTTGTTCAATAGAGATATCGATACTTTTGATAATAATAATAAGATATGAATGAAATCACGTAAATGCAGTCAATTATTTCCAACCAAAGATTTGAAAAAACGATTGCACTCATTTTTTTAAATCATTGATTGGGATTTTAAATTTTAGATCACAATCAATGATTTGAAAAAATGAATGCAATCACTTTTTCAAATCATTGATTGGGAATTAAATGATTTTAAATCACAAATGAATGCATTATTTTACAGCTCTGTTATACTACAGCGCTCTCTAGTGTTCAGGATGGATTAAAAAAGATAGCGCTATAATACTCATTGTACCAGAAAACTCCCGATCGCAACACAACCAATCGGGTCCAATTGTAAGTCTAAACCATCCAGGAACCAACTCAAATACACCAGCTATTTAGAAGGAGTCCAGTGACATACTCCTGGTTTACATTCGTCAAGACTTGACGGCCAAGTCCTACCTTTACACAGTACAACACATGATTTGCCAACTCAATTCTGAGAACTGTATGTAAAATAAGATCCAAAAAGAAGAATTTCTGCATCATTCGTTTTGTCTTCTTACCTGCCAAAATATTTTTAATATCGATTTGAAGTTAGTACTATCGTATAGGGGAATTTATCACGTTTTAGGCCCTGTTGTTTGACAAAGCTCGACAACCACTAGCCCGATTTCGTTGAAATAAATTTTAAAAAACTAAGAATTACAATTCCCTTAATCTGTTTATATATTGTTTTCCTATAAAAGCAACAGTTTCCAAGTTAAAAATAAGCGCATGAAAAAAAAAATATTTTTTTTTTTGATTCATAAAAATACAAAACGGAAATAAGTTTCAAGTCTAGTAACTTTTTCGCAAAGTCACATAACCTATGAGCAAAATGAGACAAAGATCATGAAAATCGATGCACTCGTTTCGCTTTTATTCGCAATTGAGTAAAGGTATGAATTTCAAAAATCAGTTATAGCCACCACCCTTAAAATAAAAATAAAAATTAAAAAATTATCATGCAAAAAAAAATTTATTTATAAAAACTTATTGAAAATAAAATAATATGCAATTATACGCAATTATATGCATAAAAACAAAATTTACAACATTTTTTCAATTATTGACAATATCCATCCTTGTAGAAGTTGACGCTTGTGGTTCTGATGATCTTGTTTTCTTCGTAGGCTGTTCATATTCATGGTCTGAGTCTGTATCGTCATCCGAGATACACATATTATTCAAGGGCGTGTTTCTTTCACTGTGTCCACCAATTTCAATGTCTTCATCTTCGGTGCTTTCTTCAAACTGCATAATTGTGGAACTCCACCAACAAACCTCCGCAAGCAATGCATCCAATTTTTTGCTTTTGAACCGCTTTTCAATTGGCATGGTCACCTGATGGAACTTTTCTCCTTGTTCGTCTGATTCCTGAGGTGATAGTGCCAAAAAGGTATCGAGGTGGTGGTGCAAGAAATGCAATTTCAGCGTCATGGATGCACCGATTTTTTCGAAATAATACAGCAACCTGTCCACTCGTTGCTGTATCTCTTCTCGCTGGACACGGTTCTTTCCTAGAACGCCTTCTATTACTTCTTTCAATGCGTTCCATGCATGTTGGTGGTCGTGATGCTCTGAAAGCAATCCAGGTCCATTGAGAATACCTGTTTTAAATACATAAGAAAAACGAAAAATTTTTTGGTAATGCGAATGTATAGAAATTAACAAAATTTAAATATGACAATATTTAAATACAGAGTACGATACGTACCGTTTTTAATTTTCTCATCACTGAGTTTCGGAAAGATGGATTTCAAACAGTCAAAGGCGCCGTTAACTTTTTTGACCACCACTTCAACGAATTTCCCAGCTATTCCCAGTTTCATGTGGAGCGTTGGCAACAAAATATCATCCAGGTCCTTTATCATAGGTGTTTCTTCTTTAAAAGAAAACATCAAAAGAGAAGAAAAGAAATTTTTGCGAAAACAGTAAATTATTAATAACATTTATCATTAATAAATTTATACATTTATTAATTGAGAAGTTACTAAAATACAATTTAAATATTTATTAGCTTTACAGTCATGCTGCGCTTTCGATATTAATTGTCACTGCTTTTGGCACTGTTTGATTTTGTTTGATTTCTTCAACGTGTTGCTGCTTGACGCCTAGATTTAAATATAGTCAGAGAATGAAAAGGGAATTACTAGCGCTACATAAAAAAATGAATAAATATCCGAATTTAATTACCTTTAATAATTTTAATCAAGATGTGCACGACTGGATTTGGCGATTCGTATAGTAGTTGGTAGAATTGGTTATTTATAAACTGCTACATTAGGCGCGGCCTAATTAGGCTACTAAAACTGGAAAGGTGTTGTAAGCAAACGCCAGCAAAAGTGCACCTGTAGGTATCCTTTTCTTTTAGAGAATGAACCAGTTTGAAATATTTTGACATATATTTCATTGTTAAGCGCACTTAGCAAATGAAGCAATCCGTACTCGTTCCGCCCGGACCAATAATTAAATTGTAATATATATACGTATAATGGCTACAATAAAAAAAAAATTAAATATACTGAAGAAATATCAACGCGTAATAAATGAGATGAAAATCGATTTTTTGAGAATTTCGATTAAAGTCGGCTGTAAATACAAAAATCTTGTGAATAAGAAGAACGTTCACGCCAAATTCTAGTTTAAAAACAATATAGTACATATCGTCGCTCGTATGACTAACTGACGTATCTGAATTTTCTTAATTGTTCAGGAGAGCACTTTTTAACTTTTAGCTTGTATATTTTTCTTTTTGACGGTCGTATATTCTTGAATAATAAGACTTTTTTTTTTCTATTTCTGTACGTAAATACTTTATATTTAATATGGTTGTAAGAAAAAAAAAATTAGCATTGTATAATTTGTGCAATTCGTGTTTGAAAAGATACGCCAGTTTGTGAAATTTTTTTTTTTTTTTGCAGATACAACCTTCAATAAGCTAAAAAATTAAAATAAATGGACATGTTAAGATTTGGAAATAAGCTTTATTTCAGATAAAAATAAAAATTAATGCATAATTAAACGTAAACAGTCTCCATAAACAGTAACAAAATCGACGGTTTTAAAAAATTAAACTTAAATATTATTTCAACAGAAGAAAGTAAGAAATGTATTAATTGATCAAAAACAAAATAATTATATATTTTTTGCGATAATTTTGGCTTCGAATAGTAACTTATTTTCATGGAAATGTATAGCGGAAAACTGAGGTAATATTAAATTATATACGAAAAATGAAAAAACTAAATAATTTAATGTTAACAATCGCCATGTCAAGCTTCAAATGCTTTGTTTTAATTAACAAATTGAACACTTTAGTGTGAAAGTGATCTATAAAAGGCAACATGCTCAGATAATCTGATTACAGGAGTATTACCAGTTGTTAACGAATTTAAGTCGTTGAATTTATCTTTAGAAATCTTTGGTGGAGAAGTGTTAAGTGGAAAAATTACATCATTTAAAAATTTTGAATTATTTCGATTTAATTTTAATGACCGATAGTTAGTTTCCATATGGCTAGTTTTCAAAAATAGTAATGTTGGCTTATTTTTTTTAACATAATATTCCACCATTTCCGTCCAATCGATTTTTTCCCCAGTATCATCGCTTCGGATTTTTAAAAGTTTCAAATCAAGTGACAATTTCTTAAAGTTCATAAAGTCAGAATAATCAAGTGCGACTACTTGATATGGCTTATTTTTTCTTGCCAATCTAAAAATTGGAATCAATTGACTGGGAGCATGTATATCACCGCTCTTCCTCAAAGCATAGTTGATTGCACTGTGCGCTGAGTCGCCTTCACTTTGACCGTGGCAAAGTATGGATCAGAGATTTGCACGAGACCATTCGTCAGTTTTTGCCACTCGAGTAACAATCGTCGTCAGCCGTAATCGCACACAAGAAAAAAATGCATATATACCGCTCGAGTTCGTAAACACCGATTGTTGCACAGCACACTTTGTCACGATTGCGAATTGATGCAAAGGCAGCTTCCAGACTACGAGATCATTCGGATGCTTCGCTTAAAGCTCGAGTGTCAGCTGCTGCATGAATTTTTGTTGTTTCCATACTTCTCTAACCTTCTCTAGCAGCGCGTTCTTCTTTGTGCTGTTTGTTCCTTTTAGTTAATTGTTTTCTTTTATCTAGTGTGGAGCAATCAGTATTGCCAGTAGCAAGTTTTATGACAGTACATTTTTAAAGTAAGCTGAGCTAAAATTTGCATGAAAGTTAATCTTGAAAGCGACGTAAATTGGTAAACAACCTATTATTAAAAGTTTGTCGGTAAAATAAAAACAATATTTTGTTTTCAATGAACATTCTTTATCCCTTCAAGACAAGCGTTACCAAAGCTCCAACACAATAAAAACATGTTTGATGAAAACCAACACAAACTTGTCATTAATTTGTTTTTTTTTTATAAATGTGAGAAAGTGCAGGTTTAGCAACTGTCACGAGCTGAGCTAAGTTGTGTAAGATAGAAAGAGATCCTTCTGACAACTGTTGTAAAGAAGCGACGTGTGCTGCAAAGTTTTATTAAACAATTTTATAGAAAAAGCCCAGAAAAATGAGTATTCAACCCAAATGTATGGAGTTTTTTAAAACGAACAGGTATTTATTAATAAAACAAATTCTGTACAACTGTTAACTTGTCAAAGAATGGCTAAAATTTTAGGTTATGTTGTGTAGTCGAACCGATAAAACCACTTCAGTCTTTAATTTTGATTCATTTAATAAAATACCTCTAATTTCGGGTGTAAGAACTGCGAAATTTCTACAAGAACTTGATGCCAGAATAAGTTTAGAAAAGTCCAAGAAAAGCGTAGAATATGATTTGATCAAAATTATACATGTCTGTGATATTTATCAAAAGCGGCGAATATGAACAATTTAAAATTATGTTACATTTAAATTAAAATCGGTTATGTTTAATAGTAGATACAGTAAAACTGAAAACAACAAATAGTTTAATATATAAAAGAGTTTGCTTAATCCTTGATTAATAACCTTAAAAAACATCCGTAAATGAAACTCACAATTATAAGGACTCAAGTGTACAAATCTTAAAAATTTTTAAATTCGAATTTAGTTAAACCTTTTTTTTAATTATAAATAGTTTTTTATTAATATCATTCACTAATTCAATGCTAAGAATAATTTTGAACGTAGTGCTACTAGGTGTAATCCACGCTACTTGTGAAATCACACGTACACGTTAGTTTAGTCAGATTTTTCACATCACCATCCTAAAACTAATAGAAACTTTATTCTGCAAACTTACTTAAGTTTCTTACAGCAATACATGTTAAGTAATGTTTTATTTTTAAGGTTTTTTTTTCTTAATTTTTTTATGTAATGGTTTGCGTTTTTTATGTCACTTATGTCAGTTTTTAGGTCATCAAAGTACGAGCCTTGGCTATTAATATATTTTTTCTATGATATGCAACTGTTTTATTGCTTCTATAATAAAAATATTTTTTGGTACATAATAAGAAATAATAAAACAACATTTTAGATACAATATAAATATCTTGTAAAAAAGTTATATTAAATATTTTATAAGACTATTTAATAAAATATTCGTTTCATTCGCCACATAACTTATTATATATATTTAATTATATATTTTATCTTTGTGCGATGAATATTAAAGGCTAAAGGTTAAGTTTTTTGTGTCAGTTCCTCAAAATAATCCTTGGTTGCAATAGCAATTATGAAGATTCCTCAAATATTTCGATTCTAGTGATAGCCATTCGTGTGATGGAATGATTTGAAATAGCCTTTAAAAGTAACGTTTTTTGTCAAAATATTGGTTGGTGTAATAGTTTTAAGAAATAAACTGCCAGAAATTATATGACGGAAAAAAGCTCTTCCTAACTGCATCAACAATTGAAATATATGCAATCAGATAAAAGATAATGCTTTTTTTCATACATATTTTTGATATATTTTACTTCAGAATATTAATACAAAACTTACTTGATCTAAAGCTCGCAAAACAAAATTTTGAAAATTAAAGTATCTTCATAAGTTGTATTTTGTTTTTTAATTTCTTGCAATATTTTTCAGTATGTGCTTATTTTATAATTAATATTTTAGTTTTAATATATATCAGTACACGGAATTCTGACCAGGAATCAATCAATCAATTGCAGCCACTCAAAACCTTCCCACCGATATCTTGAAAGTGAAAATAGTTTTTGAAATAATTATGTTTTTTTGTATGTAATTAAAAATAATTAATAAGTAATTAAATAATTAATAAATACACGGAAAACAACATTTTCATTAATCTGAATGCAAAAATAGAATGTTTGTTGATGCTGATTGGAAGAACTTTTTCATAACTATTATTTCTGACCGTTTATATTTTTTAAACTACCACACCAGCCAATATTATTACAAAAAACTTGATTTTTAGAGGTGATTTTAAACCATTTCAGCTCAAGGATGGCTATCTCTACAGCCGAAATATTTGGGGAATCATCTATACTATTAAATAAAATTCCTGACTACCTTTTATATGACATAGCATTGTTTTGCGAAAAATCGTCCAGTTTTGCGCAAAAATTGTTAAACTGTTTTTGTCTTTTTTTTGCCCTATGATTTGTTTGGGCAAATTTATTTATACCAAAATGTTGTTATTATATTTAATGTCTCAAAAATAATTTACATGAAAAAAAACCCAATATCTCTTTCCAATCAAAGGTTATGGCTTCAAACAAAAATTTTTTTATACCATTGGCTATATTAATAAAAGTCATTTTCACATTAATCGTTTCCTGCTATCCACCTCGCAGTCGAATTAGCATAGAAGTTTATTGGCGACATATTTTTCGGCAACTTGTGCGATAATAACTCTAATTAAAATCTTATTTTATAATATTGCAATTGTTTTGTCTGGTAGCAACATATGCGCAGAATAAAAAAATGCAACACTGCAACTAATATTTTTCCTTTGTGCGAATGAGCATAAAAGCATGGATTTTCCTTGCTTTTGGCGATTGTTCCTCATGTCTTGCCTTGTTTGCCATTCTTGTGTCGCAGACGTTCGTAATCGCTAGCGCTCACACTCTAGGCATTCGTATCAACAGCGATTGGTACATGCATTTGCGCATTAATTTAAATGCAGGAAGCACATTCGGTGCTCGTTTATTGACGAGACAATCGAAACGCCATTTGAATGCACTCAAGCTGTTCTCTGGTATGGATATGCGTAAACTGATTTCTCTTATATTTATTGAATTGTTCACCACATACATTAAAGTAAAGGCAACAATAGAATTTTTATTTTATCCACTACAACCGTCAGCAAACAAATCAACTTTTTCGAAACCTTTTTCGTCATACTTCTGAAGAAAGAGATAAAGAGCAGTTGATATTTCTGATGCACCTCTCTTACTAACTCCTTCATGCCATGTAAAACAACAACAATCACCAGAAGCAATATCGAACATCGTCAAGTTATGAACTGAGAGCCGTCTTTTATAAAACACAGCATTTTCATTGCTGATCGGTAAATTTATGACCTGCTGCAAATCAAAAGAACAGCATAGTATATTTGTGTTTTGTTTCGAATATTTTTTACATTCTGTTCTTATGGTACGGAACATATTTTTTTCTTCTTTATGGCTTAGAAACCTTTCTTTCAAATTATTTCTAGTGTCCTCTGCACCTTCGTAGTATGACATACAAAGACTACACTGATCTTTTTTGGGGCGATGGAATGACAAATTCTTTGTTTTAAATACCTTTCGATATGTTGAAAAACTAGGTTTTTCCGTAGCATGACTTAATTCATTTAATAGCATAGTATACATCTTTCGTAAAGTAAGGTCACTATGTAAATATTCACGAGTTGTATTTTGGCGGCAATAGTGGGATTCAACTCTTGGAAATTTGGCGATATGTTTATCAATTTTGGTTCTGATGCGTTGGTCGCTTTCAATCAATTTTTTTCTACGCCCTCCACGTTTTTCAATTTGTACGATACCAGTCGCAGAAGTTTTAGCCATAACAGTTCTTACTGTGCGTTCTTTGACATCCAATGTATTTAAAAAGAATTTTCGACATACTTTAACAGATGTACCTTGCAATGGAAGATAATATTCAAATGTACTTAACCTTCTTGAATTCGCTCCAACAGTTTTACGCTTTGTTTCATGTTGTTTTACAAACCGAGCAATGTATTCCCGTTGACTTTGTAATGACCCCAACGTCCAAAAATCATCATGAAATATAAGTTTTCGAGTTTGGTGAGAAAAATCACTACAGTTTCGATTTGCTCTTTTACAGTTTTCAATATTGCAAGTTAACCCTAACGTACGCCCTGGAACAATATTTTTATGAACTTGTGTTATATAGTCTTTTCCGTTCTCCTTTAATTGTTTCGCAAGCTTTTTCTTATTGATGTTTTTATTTTTTGCTATGACAAATTCTCTTTGAGAACCATCCATTTCATAATCCTCTGGACGCATACTGGTAGACGCTGCAGTACTCAAGATTTCTGTCAAGGAGTTGCGTGGTTTTGACGTATGAGTTTCACAAGAAATATCAGCAACGAAATGGTCCCAACATATCAAGCAACTGCATCTGAAACAGGAACTAAATACTACTCTTCTGCATCCAAAAGCTTCACAAGATTGCACGTTCGCATTTGAGTCCAAACGGCGCATAAATGCGTTTCGATCGTGTTGTGATGATGAGCGGAAATATTTTTTCTGTGCAAGAGGTTCATCATCTGAGGAGCTCAATGATGATGGAAGATGATTATTATTTCAGCTAATTATATTTAAAGTCACCACCACTTAAAAAAAATAATATTTTTGTCAAGCTTATGCTCAAGCTTATAATCAATGAAATAGCAATGCTTGCTATTACGCCGATGCTTACCTATTTTTAAATATTGAAATAAATTCGTAAAAGTTTTCTATGAAAAAAATTAGAACTTTCCAAGGTCAAAAATAACTTCTTGCAACCAACCACTCATTTAACATGTAATTGTCAACTAAATGCATTTTTTGCCGTCAACAAATAAATTTTTAAATGTAGCACTTATTCTCTCACATTATTCCCGTTACCTTTCATATGCAAGTAAAGAGGAATTAAAGAGTATGCAAAGAGCGTAGTTATAAATAAAACCCAAAGAGAGTATATATAAAGAGTTACAGAAACAGAGAAATTGCTCTTTAAAATATTTTCAAGCATGTAAGGATTGGGTTCTGCCGGCGCGCTGCTATTGTTATGCTGCCGACGTTCTTGAGGTCTGTTTTGGGCAGAGCTGTTGCTAAATCTCTGTGTGCACAAGCGAGCTGGGAGCATATTTGTTCTTTTTTCTTCCTATTAGAATTGCGATCATTGGTATATTTAAGAAACTATGAATGAAATGAAGCAAGCAGATATTCTTATGTTCTGTTTTGATTATCAAGTATGCCCAAAAATTGTCAGCTTTGTTTTGGCTGATTTTTGTATGCATCTTTTTTTCAGATTTTCAGAATTTTATGTTTTCTAGATCTATCATTTGGTATATTGAAAGAAATATTTTTGAATGAAGCAAAACGCCTTTCTTTCAATTTACCAATATAGATTTGTAGATATCTTTATTTTGTGTTTATATATTCATGAATGTTAAAAAGTGGTTAACTTTGCTTTGGGTAATTTTTTATTACATTTGTTTGCTAAATTTTTTAAAAGATGATTTTAAAAATTAATTTTAAAAATATCAATGCAATTGCAGTTATATTTTATTTCAGAATTTTATAATCAAATGTTCTAAATTATTCATTTTTTGTTACATGCAAAGAACTAGTACCTACCATAAGTAAAGGATTTTTTGATTTGTCAATTTAAAGTTGTCTTACAATAAAATGTGCAGCCAAATTTACGCTATTTTATTCTATACACTAGCTGATATACCCGGTGTTACCGAGAAGTTAAATATATTTAAAATTTTAACATATGTACAATTCTCGTTTTAATGTTTCTAAAAATGCCGAACATGTCCGCGAGTTACCAAATTTCAGAATTGCTTAAGCCCTGAATTGCTTAAGATTTAATTTATGGTACTTTTTTCTGTTTGCGACTGCCCAAGATATTACTCTTAAAGGCAAAACATTTTTTAAAAATTATAAAAACGACATATTAAAAAATTTAATTCGTCACAAAAATCAAAGGGGGAAATATTTAATTTTTCTTAAAAGAAATAGAAAAACAAATTTTTATGTCAAACTGAAATAGTTTTTGCATAAGAGTGATACGACATATGAAAGAACATAAAATTGCAATTTTCGGTTTTAATTGTTTTTACAATAAAAACATTTTTTGTACCATTTTTGGAAGAAAAATAGATTTTTTGACCTTTTTTTAAAAAAGATTAAAAATAAAAATGAATTTTTAGACAAAAGAAAATTGAATGAAATATATTAAAACAGAACGAAGATATTTGCGTCGAAATTCAAGACTTTGAATTTGAATACTTTTTTGGCTTTTTAGGTTATCTACAAAAATTCATTGTACTAAGACAGTTTTCAAGGTATGAGAATGTTATTGGTGTCAAACAAACAGAATTTTTTTTTTATTTATTATCCTTAAGAAAATTAAAAAAGTTAATATACTATAATATATATTAAATAAAAAAATGCATATTGTAGGGTACTCATTATAGATAAACGAAAACAGTCCAGGAGGCATTTACAGCCCTTTTGATAATCAAAACCTCTTTCATAGGTTATCCAAACGCATTTATAGCTTATATGCTCATTATGCAACAAATGGTCACACAGTCAAAATAAACTAATTAAATTAAGAATAAACAGTTTTATTTTAATAAATTTGCCGCACTTGGTTAAACAATTTTACAACTTCTTACCCGTTTTTCCAAAACGTCAAATTCATAAAAGAATTTACAGAAATTAAAATGTATAATTAGATAGGATCAGTAAAAATAATTTAATTAATTGAAACATTTAATTTTGATTAAAAATAATAAATAAAAAACATGAATTTACTAAAACATTTAATTACATTTTTATTAAAAATAATCTACAGAAATTAAAGCAAAGATTTCTGTTTATAAATAAAATCTGTTACTGTGCGATCATTGTGTATGTTAAGGGATGCATATCCGCTCAAACTGCTCTCGCCCTTTGAATTACGAATGTATTTTTTAAGAAATTTAGGAGATAGAACTATATATTATTTCTCAAATATTTTAATTTTACACAAACTTTATAAATCATAAAACCGAAAAGAAAAAATTACTTCAACGATTGAGTTAAAACTTCTCATCGGGTCAGAATTCTGAAAAATCAACTTTGAAAAATCAAAATTGTAAGATCTATTTTGAAAATATCATGAATAATTTAACACATTCCTTAAAAATTAAACTAGTTTGAGGCTCACATCTTTAATTCGAAAGTTAATTGGAAAAAACTCTTGACTACAAAATAGTCCCAATGAAAGGGGCTGAAAATTTTATTATATAAACATTTTTTGTTGTGCCGAAAATTACGAAGAGACTGTGATGCAATGCCGCCATAAGCAGAGCTAAAGAAAACGCAGAACTTAAAATAGGATCCATTTGCATATTTGGATTAAGCCAACAAACTCCAGCAACAAAACCATGGGTGCTGAAATTTAAATTTTCGGTAACCGCTCAAGGGAAATTTAAAATCATTTGGTGGCTGAAGTATACTTTAAAATCTCTCTAATTAGAAAGGTTTTTTCAGTATATATATGTCATTCTTGTTGGCTGTACTGTTATCATCACTACCATCATCTACAACTGCCGATGTTAAGGGTAGTGATGACAATTGTTAATGTATCACGTATGATATGACAAATTAAGAAATAGTGCACCATTAAATATTGGAGTGCACAGAACAAATTAGGCTTCTAATTAGGCTTCACCAATCGTGAGAACTTTGCGAAAATTTAATAACCTATCAAATGTATATTCTATTGATTTTTCAGTCACTAATACGATAATTTTCAATCAATTAAACTCAATTTATTAAAGTGTAATATCTATTTCTTTGCATGTACATGTATCTATCTCTTTGCATATAGTCAGTAAGGTTAACATACCATTGATTAAATAAATAAATAAATAACGATACATCAGTTTTCACTATTGTTGTTTAGACAATTCAACTCATGACACAGAATTTTACACGTAAATGCAACTTCAGTATATGACTTGTTAAGTTTTTTATAACGTATTTAAGTGATTCAATGAAATAATTGCTGAAATGTATTAATTCTTATTAATATGTCGAACCTCTCGGGGGTTTGATCCCCCCAAAACCTCCCCTTGTCTACGGCCCTGCATGTAGTTCCTAATTATTATATTAAATAATAACCTAAATACTTGGAAGTTTGGAAGTTTTAAATTTAGTGGTGGAAGAATAAGGATTTCAGCGGAAATAATATTAGTAAGTAAAAAACCTCCCAATATTTGAATTCAATTACTTAAAATATTTCATTTCATTCAATTATGTACTTAATAAATGTTAAATATTTTTATAAATTAATTTATAATACCATCCTGCAAACACTTCAAATAAATTGTTACTTTTCTGCATTTCTTTGCAGAAATCAATTGCTGAATTTCTTTTAAGAAAATCACAATTATTTTAACATAATCTAGAATTCTGCATTTCGAACATCCGATAATCTAAAGTATCGCATGCTTGATCAGACATCAGCTGTATTAAAAAAAAATCGCAAAAATTTCTATGTAATGTTGTGAAAATGTATGAATAAACAGGTTTAAAAAATTGTGCAATAATGTTCACAACTTTGATCTTTTTTAAAAATAAAAAATTAATTCTAAATAAATAAATTAATTTTAATTAATATTTATTTTAATTTAATATTTTTTCGGAATTTGTAATTAAAATTTTAGACTAAAGATTAAATTGAAATACAGTAATATTTTCGATATTGGTAAATTGAAAGAAAGCCGTTTTGCTTTATTTCATAAATATTTTTTTGAATCTACCAAATGATCGGATATAGAAAAGATAAAATTCTGAAATAAAATATAATTAAAATATATTCATGAAATATAATTTCAATTGCATAAAAAAATTTTCCTTGCTAGAAATGTAGCGAAAAAAATGTAAATAAAACTCAGCCAAAAAAAGTTGAGAATCAAAACAGAATATTAGAATATCTGAAAATTGGTATATTCAAGGAAATGTTGCTTTGCTTCATTTCATTCATAATTCCTTAAATATACAAAATGATCGCAATTCTAATAGGAAGAAAAAAGAACAAACATGTGCCCAGCTAGCTTGTGCACACATAGATTTAGCAACAGCTCTGCCCAAAACAGACCTCAAGAACGTCGGCAGCATAACAATAGCAGCGCGCCGGCAGAACCCAATCCTTACATGCTTGAAAATATTTTAAAGAGCAATTTCTCTGTTTCTGTAACTCTTTATATATACTCTCTTTGCAGACACTCTTCCGTCTGTCTGTCTGAAACCCTTGTTTAAATAAGAATAGCGTATTCATAAAAATGATGTCATCAGATTAATAATCTGTCAATAGGACATTAATGGTGTAAATTAAACAAATTATTTTAAATAGTTTAAAAAATGCAGAGGAGAAGGATGGAAACTCAAAACCTAACCCAAATGCAACCCCAATCTTGTGAAATAAAGCATTAAACTATGTTCGATTTGCGCTCTAATGAAAATATAAGCACTTAAAAGGTTGCCAACCTCTAGTGGGGGAGGGGGATTTGTTTAGGATCTAACTGTTGTTGCAACAGCATCATTTTTAAGGGCAACGGGGAGGTTTTTGAACGCTTGAGTTCGTTAAACATAATGACGATGATGTCATAGTTGCAAGGAATTTGTAATGACCATTTTTTGGGTTTTTTGGGGTGTGTTTTGCAATAGGGTGAAATGCACCCTTCACATCTTATAATATGTAATTTTACTGTTTATTCTAAGATTTTTTTGAAAGCTTTACTTAAATTTGCACATATTTCAAAATACTTACATATATAAAAACATGCTGTAAACGAGCGATTGTTGTGCCAAGACCAGCATCTAAGCCATTTTCAGTGCGTGCAGAAAGTACGACAAAACCAACCACGTCTCCATTTAAATCTCAATCAATGCTTTTTGCATTTCTTGGCAGCGTCGTTGCAATGAGTCATGAACACTTTCCACGCGACATGGACATCAACATAAATAACCGTCAGAAGATGCGGAAACTTTGTATCACTGCCAAAAAGTATGCAACGCAACGAGCTCTTCAAATCTATTGTTGCTGCTTTTGCTGCTGCAGCTGCTGTCCTTTTTTTTCTTCTTCTGCAACAGTGTAGCATAAATAAATACAAACATTCAACCTCAGTATCCTTTTTGAAATTGCTTACATACTTGGAATATCAGCAAATTCACATGCAAACAAGCCAAAAAATAGGCAACAACAAAACAACATACATATATATATATATATTTTGGATATAACAAAAGCAAAAAAAAAAGATAAAGGAAAGTAAGAAAAAAACACAACAAGAATATTTTTCTGGAGAGAGATGCTAAGCAGCAGACGGAAATGGGCCCGCTTACTGCAACATAAATCAAGGCCCCAGCCACACAACGCAAAAAAAAGTCCCATTACAGCAACAACAACAACTCTTGGAAGTGGCAATGCAATCAGTCTCACTCGCCGTCGCATAAATGAACACAAGTACGCGGAAGGAAACTTTTTGGATTTTTCTGTAGAAAATTGCAAATAAGCTTTAAATACGCGCATACAAAGCAAAATAATAATAATAAAACAAGGCAAAAATAAAAATAAAAAAAACATATAAAACAAAAACACAACCGTTAAACAAGCAGGATGAAACCATTGCATACTTTTGGTATTTTACACTGTGTTGAACGTCGTCGTCTCATTGTGTGGCTGCGTTTAATGCTTAAATACATCAACACACGAGCGTCTCGCGCCACTAGCTTGACACTCCCTTCCCTTTTCTACCCCCTCCACTAACCCAAGTGACGGCGCACAGTTTTTCAAAATCTCTGTCCGCAAGAGAAATAAACCCCCAAAGCGCTGCATTTTGTGCGCAGTCAGCATTGCTTAGTTTTAGGAATAAGCTTAAAGCACAATTTGAGCAGTAGAAAAGAAACTGAAGCGCTCTGGCAACAATAATACAACAACAATTACAACTCGCAAAACTACAACAAACAGCTGCATAACGTTTGACAAATAGTGTGGTTTGCAATCGAAAAAAAATAATCTGAAATTTAAAAATTTTTTACTATATAAATTAATTTATTTACAGTGTCACCTAGATATATGCGTATATATTTGCAAAATTTTTCAGACTTTCCATCCATTAAGGCATAAGTCGATTTAGTGATGTCCGCCTGTCTGTGATCATCACGATAACAGCCGTAATTTAAGAGCTATCGTCACAAAATTCTTTATGCAAGCTTTATATAAAACAAAAACCAATGAAGTTCGAAAATTAGCCTAATCAGATAAAAACCAGTCCTACCTCCCATACAAAGCAACTTTACTAAAACAGTAAAATCTGTTCATATTCCACAAAAACTAATCTAACGGCATCAAATTTTGCTCATAAGATTTAACCTTTAACTCGCACTTTGAATATAAAATCAAGTCAAAATTAAATTAAAACCACGTCTTCCTCCCATACAAAGTGACTTTATAAAATCTCCTTAAATTCCACAAAAATGTGTAAATTTAAAAAAAGTGAACATTCTGCCCACCTCCAATGGAAAGTGACGTCATCAGAATAGTAAAGTAATAACAAATTTCTAGAAAAGTCATGTTTAAGCTTGATATTGTGCACATAATCTTAATCCCAATAAGGATGATGATGCTATATGGCAAGAAAAAGTTGTCCCGTCTTTAAGGAGTTAATAAATAAAAGTAGCTTTGAGTTTCAAATTTGAAATATTTGGATAAAAACAGCGCCCTATAAAAGTGATGCCATTAAAATAATACAACATTTAAGACTTCAAATACACTAAAATACGTCCATAGGGGAGTTTTAATTCTATCCAGTTGAATATAATTTCTTACTGGTGTTTAATCAATGCAGTTTGATTGAAAATTGTTGCAAGTAAAAACTAAAGTATGTGAATTTGAAAATAATATAAGTTGTTTTTTTTAATATAGTCTTCCCAACTTCAACACACTTATTTCAATGATTCTACAATAACCTTGTACCATCTTTGCAATGATTTTCTGGAAGCAATGCAAAATATTAAAGATATGTTCCAAGGCTGCAATAGCTTCTTCATTCGACGAAAAACGAGGAGGTAGTAGCTGGTAGTCAAATATGGTGAATACATAGGGTGTTCAAGCAATTCGTTATTTAATTCAATTAGTTTAGAAATCTTCAAAACTTTTGTGTGAAAACGTGCATTGTCTTGATGTAAAATGATTTTTTTTTTCTCTATCAAATCAGGAATAAGTCATTTCTATCGAATCATTCATTACTTATTTTCATTTAGTTGACTTAAAAGGTTGCAATAATGTTTAGAGTTAATTGTTTTTTCTTTCTCAAGATAATCAATCAATAAAATCCCTTTTGAATCCCAAAGCACTGATGTCATAACCTTTTTTGTCGATCGTTCGAACTTTACCTGTTTTGAATGTCAACAACCAGCTATAGTCCACTGCAAACCTTCCCATTTCAGTTTTGGATTGTTGTGGTAGATTCATGTCTCATGCTTAGTTATAAAACGTCGTACAAAATCTGTTTTATTCTGCTTAAAATGCTTCTAATGACGCTGAGAAATGTGTTTTCGATTCAGTTTTTGTTGAACAGTTTACGAATGTGGCACTAACTTTACGAACAGCTTTTTTGTACATATATTATTTTTCATGTGAAAAACATAGAGTACTGGTTCGTCTGAGATGCCCATGGTATCAGCAATTTCACGATCAATCAAACTTCGATCTTCACAAACATTATAATACACTTGCTCAATGATTTTTGGTGTTGTTGCACTTCAACGACGTTCGCTTCGTGGGTCATCTTCAACACTAGTACGATCACGTTAAAATTTTAAAACCCATCGATGCACAGTTGGAAATAAGTAAGCCGAGTCTTTTAACACTTTCAACATATTTGTTCGAGTTTCTGTTGCTGATAAGCCTTTGAGAAATTTGAAAACACATTTTTCCATTGCACTTTAATCGGTTTTTTCGATTGCTAAAACATGATACTTCAACTTCAAATAACTTGTAAATAAAGAATGAATTGACCGATAGAATTACAATTTTGTGTGAAAAATAAAATATAAAAATGGCGTATAGTTTTTATTCTTATTTTTATTCTTATATTTTATTCATTATACTGATGAATAGGTATCGCTTTCAATACTTTTCTACCAATGTGTATTATTTTACTAACCCTTAACGGCCACACGTCACTCCGTAACATAGCAGCCACACTCGGCTAATTTTTGACACCAGTAAAAACCCACCTTCCAAAATGAATCCATTATACAGTTACTTATACTAATTTTTTTATACTATGAACCATGCAAGTAACTTACATTTCTCGACAACCTGAGGCCGCTAAGGGTAAGTTGGTAAATTAATCTATTCTGAATTTAAAATATTTTCTCCTAAATTTCAATTGTTCTATTTTGAACTACAATTGTTATTGAATAAGTAGTAAGAATATATAAATTACAATTTCAGTTTTCTTTATTTTAATTTTTTAAAAAATAAATCTAAATAATCATTGAAATCTAAAATTTTTGACATAAAGGGTCCGCCATCTAACGTTTTTTTTTTCAACTGGTAACACTTAGCTCATATTTGACAGATAATTTCATTTGACAGATAATTAGTTTTATCCTTCCGCTAAACGAATATGGTTGTGTATACGCTTGAACAATGCTGGAAAGTGGGCCTGCGATCGACTTACAGAATATGCCGATTTTGCCGATTTTTCAGATGAAGCTCATTTTGATCTTGGCGGGTATGTAAACAAGCAAAATTGTCACATTTGGGGCACAGAAAACCCGCACGCATACATTGAAAAGCCGCTGCACCCAAAACGAGTCACTGTTTGGTGTGGATTTTGGTCCAGAGGCATAATTGGGCCATTTTTCTTCGAAAATGAGCAAGGAGTGGCCGTTACAGTCAATGGCGATCGTTATCGGGCCATGTTGAACGAATTTTTGTTCACAAAAATTGAAGAGGAGGATATTGGCAACATTTGGTTTCAACAGGACGGCGCTACGTGCCACACAGCCGAAGCTACACTCGATGTTTTGCGCCCTGTTTTTGAAGATCGCATTATCAGCCGCAGAGCTGATGTCGTTTGGCCACCTCGGAGCTGCGATTTGACACCGTTGGACTATTATTTGTGGGGTGCCCTCAAAGATAAGTGTTACGCCGACAAGCCAGAGACAATTGACGCTTTAAAGGACAATATTCGTGAAGCCTTTGGTGAAATACAGCTGCACACAATCGATAATGTGCTTAAAAATTGGACCGATCGTGTAGGCTACTGCATGGCCAGCCGAGACAGTCATTTGAATGAAATTATTTTCCGTTATTAACCGGAAGGATTGCACTTTCAAATAAAAAAAGAAATTTGAGAAAATATCCAGTTGTTTTTTTATAGAATTTTCAAAAAAAAAAAAGTAATTTGGCAGACCCTTTATATTTTTCAAGAGCGTTAACTGAGATGTTATTTTATATATTTAAATTTAAAAAGAAAATATTTCTGTTTTAATACGAAATTATTCCTTTTTTTTGTACCAGAATTTCCTTCTTACATTCAAATGGATAAAATTACATTTCAAGTAACGCTTTACCTCTAGGAGTTAGTCGACCCCTTGTTGTAATGTGACTTATCTCGAATGTTAATTTTCTATTCAAGATGTATAGCCATTAGCGAAAGATTTTTAAATGGGTTCAATATAAAAAATCACTCAAGTTATGTGTGCGTAGATAAGACATTCCAACATGTTTCTGCTCACACAATGTATTATCTTAAAAACTGCTTTCTCTGTTTTTAAAAATTAGTTTATATGTACATTATTTCTTAGAATTCTGATGAATAACGTATACAAAGTTCTTTGGAGTCATAATTCGGACGGTTCTACCTCTGATATATGCTAAGTAAAGTCTAATGGCAGTTTGCAAAACAGTGAGCAACAAAAAAACACTCTGAGATCTAAGCTTTTTATCTCATACAGGTCTCCATCGTAGCCTCGTTAATAAAACAAACGGCAGAAAGTGTCTTTTCCATTTCATTTGATATAGTTGCTTCAAAATAAAGTGCTACATAATATAACAAGAAAATGATAAAATGATAAAATTTTTATTGTACTCATTTTTTTATATATTTAAATGATTGCTTCTAAAAACGTCATAAAAACGAAGCCACGAAACAAATACATGCATTTATTTTATGCCAAACACATACTTTCATTAGCTGCAATAAAAGCAGCTAATGTCATCAAACTGACAACGACCACTGTAATAAAGCTAAGCTCATGCTGAGTAGTACCCAGTAGTAAATTAAGCAAGTTTGCTAGGTCAATAATATTGAAAACGAAAAACTATTAAAAGAACCAACACGCAAACATTTAAGGTGGATTCACAGACCACCTTCAGAAAGTTTTTTTTTATGAAGATTTTCCGCCTTATCTCTCTCCACACCCAATAAAAGAGCAACAAAAACTTGCTGCACGCTCTTTGACTTGATTAAAATAATTCAAATTTTTGCAGAAAACTTGCTGAAAGTGAATCCCACTTTACGAAGGAATATAGTATTTTTAAGTAATTCACAGTGGTCATTGCTCTGAGAACAAGCTTCTCAACTCCGATTCTAACGAGACAATTATTGAGACGGGAAGAGGCGCTAGCAAGTTAGCAGAAGGCGGAAAGAAGACTGTAGAGTAAGTCTCTCCGGCTTTGACGACATTGGAGTCGGCTCGAAAGCTCATAACTGTTGAACCATTACGAATTTTGATTTAATAGCTACGAAATAGCTACTGAAAAATGCAAAAAAAAATTTTGACCCAACTTACCAGATTGGACCCTTAATTCAAGCAATAAAAACCAAAGTTTAGAGAAAAAATGTATTATGAGCATTTATTTCAAAATTTGAGTAAAATATATGATTGATTGAAACAAGAGTTAATTATGAAAAAATAATTAAATTAGTAACTTAATTGAAAGCATTCCAGCATTTAGAAAAGTGTTAACTTGAATCAAGCACATTGTTCTCAACTCAGGAAGCAGTAATTTTTTCAAACTTTTGCAAAATAGTTGCAAAACATTATTTTTAAATGCAACACGAAAATGCACAAATAATTCTGTTTTGATTCAAGAGAAGTTGTGCGTATAAGCTTATCAAAGTGAATGGACTGCAGAAGCAACAGAAGACTACTGAAGAGTTGATGTAGCTGATAACGAAACAGTCTGTCTAGTCTGCTTGGTTGTTAGTTCTGCAAAAAATTGTTGTTGCTGCAACCTGTTGCTGCATGAACTTATTTGACAATAAGCTCAAATATTGTATTATTCTAAAAAATTATATCTGTATGTATAATTTTAAAAGCAATGCACCACGGAAAAGAAATTGTTCAAATCAAGCATATTATCCTAGTTTTCAGTAAATTAATCACTTGAATCAAGCAAATTTTTCTCAATTCTGAGAAAATAAATTTTTCGAATCAGACAAATTATTAAATTTTTCAGCAAATTTCTCATTTTAAGCAAATATCAGACTTGAATCCAAAAAAAAATATTTTAGAGCTTTAAGCAAAAATTTCTTGAATTAAACCTTTTTTTAACACCATGTGTTTTTAATTTGCTCAATTCTAGCAAAATAGTGCTTGAGTTGAGAAATTTACGCTTGAGTGTAAGCCTATAGCGTATTTGCTTGATTCATGCATAGAATGTTTGATTTGTTCTCTTCTTGTTGAAAGTAAAAACAAAAGGTTCAGGTTTAGTGCTTCCTGTTCTCTGTGGTTTAAATTGATAATTTAAAAATCTCGCTCCAAGGGACTGAAAGTTCCTAACAGAGGTTCACACGATAAATATTGTCTAATAGCTATGCGGATTTTGAGAGAGGAAATTTGTTGAATATGAGAAGATTTGTAGAAAAAAAACTCATGGATTTTGCACCACGATAACGCACCATTTCACTAGGCTCTCATAATGAAACTCTACACATACCATCGAATAACAACCGTATTCACCTAATATCGCTACTGCCGACTTTTTCTTTTTTTTCCAGAACTTACTTTCACTTTGAAGTACCAGTTTTCAGTCGATAGAAAACATAAAAGATTTCGTGGCGAGAACTGACTCGTTGGTTCCAGAAAATGCGTTTAGAAAACAAACTAAACGACAGATCACGTCAGTATAGAGGATAGTTGTGCCAATTTAAAGAAAACATTGTGACTATCCTTTAATCGGGCTTTTTAAATGATCAATTCCCATTACTTTCTTGACAGAATGTATACATTTTTCTATGGTCGGAGGAACGATTATATTCAGAGGCCTTACTCTGTAATGCAATTCGAAAACAAAATCACACCATGGTTTTTTGACAAATTTAGCCTTTCATTAGTTCGATTTCAAACATAATTTTAAAGCAGATGTTGAAGTAACTGCCATTTAGTAATCTTAATTTTTGTATTTTTTTTTAAAGATCAAAGAACCAAGGAATGCGCCTTATACCAACAACGTTTGGTTTTTAACATGAAAGGAAAGGGATTTTTAGGGAAAGAATTTATTGGAACCATAAGTGAATTATCGATTAAGCGTTACAAACGTGAAATACATTTTGAATTACTTATAAGCCTGGCTAGTGTTAAACCTTAACCTCGGCAATCAATCGCAGCCTTCAGCACAATTTAGTTGTGGATTTTTTTGTTTTCAATAATTGTTAAATTTAGTGAAAAACAAAGAAAGCGAAAAGAACCATAACCGAAATCGAATTCGAACTGGGGATCTCTGAGTTGATAGTCTAGCGCACTCTTCACTAGACTGCAAAGGTCAACATTTGCATTTACATGGTGTGATTTTGTTTTCGAATCGAATTACAGAGTAAAGCCCCAGATATGATCGATAATATCTTTGCGCCGTTATTCATGACTATAACAGTTGTGTCTTGTGCTTCAGCATCATAAAATGGAATATTATGCATGAGCCATATCGAAATCTGAACAGGTACTACATGGAGATAATTATTTTGCTTAAATCAAGCAAATGTTTTGCTTAAAAGCAAAACTGCAAAACTTTGCTTAATCACGGTGTGATTTTAGAAAAAGATTGCTCAATTGAAATTACTCCTCATGTTTTTGGGAAAAAGCAAAATTATATTAAATTCAAGCAAATATTTCTTTAGTTGCTGATATAAAATTTATACTAATCTCAAGAAAATATATGCTAAGTGATTATAAACTCAAATAGCAAATTTTTACTAAACTCAAGCAAATATTTGCTAAGTTATAATAAACTCAAATAGCAAATTTTTATTAAATTCAAGCAGATTTCTTTCAAACACTCGAGCATACGTTTGCTCTTAATGATGAAAATTAGGCGAACTTATTGCTTCATAAACTTATTTGACATAGCAAACATTTGCTCGAATTAAATAGAAATTAAACAACAAGTTGAACAGCATATCAACAACTCTGCACAGTTGCAAGAAGCCCATAACTGTTTCTGTGTAACCTTTAAAGACGCAGGAATGTTTTGCTTTGAATACTACATGGAGAAAACTTTTTACTAAATTTGTATTGTGGTTAAGCAATACTTGCGCCTGAATCTCAGCCACTTCAAAATTATGGTAGATTTCAGCAAAAACTAATAAAAATATTCTATTCCCGTTTTTAATGACTTAGCATAATTCTGATTAAATTCAAGCAAAAGGGGCGTCTCCACAGGCAATAATTCATATGCTTTCCATCTGTGAAATTCTTTTGCAAGCAATGGCATTATTGCAACGGTGTGTTTTATCATGTTATGAAATCAACGTATAATTTTATCATTTATAATATAAATAAATTATTTTATAAATACCTTCAGCACGCCACTTCAATTTTAAGATATAGACATTTAAAATTTTGAAGAAAAATGCAAAATGGCTGTCAAACAAGAAAAGATACAGCTCATTTCAAACTCCATCTTGGCAACACATGGAAAGCAATGAATTATTGCCTGTAGAGACGACCAATTAATCCGTACAAATCCCTGGTTACCTTAAGACGAGTCATGTTTCAAAAATCTGTACAGAAGTTAGAGTAGTTGTCAGAACTGTTAATTTTCAAAACAGTTTCGGGCGAAGAACTACACAATGTTGTTCACTTAAAAAAATCCTTTATAAATTTCAGGCGTCTATTTACTACTGGGTAGCTCGGCCAATCTCCTTTTCATTCGCACTCTACCTCTCTCGAGTCATTCTCAGCGTGCGAACTCATATAATCAGCTGTGCTTTAAAAACATAAAAAGCAGTGCAAAAAATGCTGTTTATGCGAGTATTAAGCAGCGCCACAAACAAAAAACTTCACAAAAACTCTGACACGCACAAACACAGCCAACCATTAAATACAAGCATAGACATAAAGAGAAGAAATAAACAACTACATTAAATGAAAAATAACTGTATTTATATGCATTCTGCATGGCGCACAGTGGTTGAGCTCAATAGAGAAATGGTCAATAAACAGAAAAAGAGAAAAAAAATTTAGTACTATAGTAAGAATAAGCTCTATTAGTTCACACATTAACAACCATTATTATATAAGCCTACAGCCTCTGTTAACTCCAATCTGACATAAAAATTAAAAATGCCATACTATTTTTGTATCAACTTATTTGATGTACCATTTCGTTATAAATTTGAAATAAATGTGTAAAATAAAAAATATTTATTGTATTTTACAAAAATAATAAAAACTCTATTAAAACCATTCTCATGTAAGAAAATTTTTTTATATTTAATTCTTTTAGTAAATAAAAAAATCCATATTAGAATATTTTTTTTTCGTTTGTCTGTTTGAGGTCTTGAAATAAATTTTAGAGAATTTTTTCAAGCATTTTTACATAATTCAACTTTTGCGTTTGCAAAAAAGACCTGTGAATATTTCGTATAAATAAAGCGTTTATTTCAAAAACCATAAAAGTTCAGAAAATTCTATTTTAAGTAGAAGTAATCAATAAAGGCTGTATCATTCACAAATAAACATATTTTTTATGACTTACTTTGATCTTAATAGAAGTAGTATGACTTCAGGATTTGAAACATTTAATAAATTTATGAATAGTTTTAAAAAAGAAAAACCGGAGATACTTTTGAGGACTTACGATGTTATAGTAATTAACAGGATTATGCGTTATTAATTTGAAAGATTTTTTTTTTCAATCATATTTCCTGCCAAAAATAGAAATGAGTCCACCATTTCTTATATTTTTAATAGGTTTTTTTTTACAAAAATCATTAAAATAACCTGCTTTATGTTGTTGAAGGAGGAAATGCAGAGACTTGTGTTAATTGTACCCAGATTATAATCCTACATTTCACCCTTTATAAGGCAGAGTTAATATCTTACCAACAAAATTTTCGGAGAAATATACTGTGTGAATATGTTACTTATAGTATACATAAGAAAATTTACTTGAAAATATACTTAAATTGTACACCTTACAATTGTTGACAACTAAAAAGAAACGACGTGCAGTTTAAATTAAACACTTAACTTTTTATTTGAAGTAGGTTAAAAATAAACCGACTTCAAAAAGGAAGAGGTTCGCAAGTTCGTTGGTTTCTTTGTTTTTTTTATTTATTTCGAATTTCGAAAACTTTAGAAATTATTCTATCTTGCACATTTATAGAAATAAGTTACACCCTTTGAAATTTTACTGCAAAACCTAATTAGAAACGGTAATATATTATTAGAAGAATACTTAGGAATGAAACTAATGTTCTTACGTTTTCTCAATATTTTGTTTCAAAAAAGTTTTGTATTTTTACTGCCTCACATCGATTGCGCATTGATGTTATAAGACTTCGACATCTTTCGACTGTTATTGACTCCCAGGCTACCCTCACTTCCTCAAAAAGAGTTGTTATATGTGTTAAATTCTTAAGATTACAATTAGCGTCTGACCGAATATTCGGTTTCGGCTACGGCCAGTTTCGGCCCTTTTGTCAGTTTGGTAAAAATTTTGATAAAAGTTTCTTGCATCAGTCATTTAATTCAAATATATAAATTTGTGTAATAAAAATATTTAGAACGCATTGTACAAAACAAAAATTATGAATTCGTCTATTTTTTGATTTATCGTGTTAACACAAAACATTTTGATTAATTTAATAAGTTCGATACCATCATTCTTGATTTTATCATCTCTATTGCAATTAATATTAATGTTTTATAGATACTGAAGCCAAAAATTGATAATTAAACTTACGAACGAATTCTGTGTGAGTATAATATAGGAAAACAAAATATTTATATTTTCATAATACTAATCCTTTAAAAAAAACCAATTTGTTTTGTAGTTCTATAAAAATTTACAAATTCTAGTCGTTTGATAGTTTAAATAATTTATTGAGCTTTAGGTCAAAGTTAGAATAATTAATTATTCTAACGAATCTTTTCAAAGAAACAACAACAACGTTTTTTCAATATAAAAAGAAAAAAATCACTAGCTGATTTTATTAGAATTTTGGCCCTGCTAAAGGCTTCATCAGAAATCTTTGTGATACCCGTGCAAGTGCGCACTAGCGCACTGCACCACAGAGGCGATGAAATTTTAAGGGTCAATTTCTCAGTTTTTCTCCCATTTCATGTTTTCATGTTTGTTGTTGTATTTTTGCTTATGTTATTATTATGGAGTCCAACAGTCTGCTGGAAGTCTTCCACTAACAAAGCATGGTTACTGAAGTTGTTTTTAGATTTTGTTGACATAGTTTCAGCTTGTTTCTGTTTTGGTAGTGCTCTACCATTTGATTAAGGTATTGTAAAGTTTTTTCTAACTAAAGTTTTTTCTAAATAACCTTGTTATTTATTATATTGATTTTATATGATTTAAATAAAAATTCTAAATGTTTGATAGCTTAAATCACACTTGATTTTAAATACAAATTCTAGTTGTATGATAGTTTAAAATCATTAATTGAGCTTTAGGTCAAAGTCAGAACAATTAATTGTTCGAACGAATCTTTCCAAAGAAACTACAACTTTTTTTTTTTTAATATGAAAAGGAAAAAATCACTAGCTGATAACATAATAACAACATATAACACAATAATAACATAAGCATAAAGACTTAAGTGAAGCAAAACTACAACAACAAATGTGAAAATATGAAATGGGAGAAAAACTGAGAAATTGACACTAAAAATCTCACCGCCTCTGTGGTGCAGTGCGCTTGCACGGGTATCACAAAGATTTCTGATGAAGCCCTTAGCAGGTCCAAAATTGCAATAAAATCAGGTAGTGATTTCTCCTTTTCATATTGAAAAAGTTGTTGTTGTTGTTGTTGTTGTTGTTGTTTCTTTGGAAAGATTCTTTAGAACATGTTTGCTCAGTAAACGATTTTAAACTATCAAACAACTAGAATATGTATTTAAAATCAAGTATGATTTAAACTATCAAACATTTAGAATTTGTATTTAAATCATTTAAAATCAACATAAAATTATTTTCTTATGTGTATGAAGTGATTTTGTTTCCTTTTAATAAATAAAATTATTTGTGAAAATTTAAATTTTCATATTAATAACCAGTTTCGGCTTCGGCCGAATATTATAAAATGGCCGAATACTCGGTTTCGGTTACGCCTTTTTTTCACGTCACCCCACAGATGTTTGATAGGGTTTAAGTCTAAGACCATCGTCCAGTGGTCATTCCAAAAATAAACAAAATTTTTTGTAGAATTTCTGTGTGAGCCTAGCCGTAAGCTTCGGATCTTTGTCCTTTCTTCAGCACACGGCAGCATAACATTGCTTAAAATGCCAAAGTACTTATCCTTATTTAAAATTCCATCAAGTTAATGGTTTGGCCCAACTCCATCCCAGGAGAAGCACCCCCATACCATAGTTGACCCTCCACTATGCTTCACTACGCGAGATTTTCATGGCGTTTTCGTTTCTCGAAAAAATATTACATTTTTTCTGCCCTCTTTCTGCCATCTTTCAGAAATCTGAACTTTTTCTTCTTTTGATTCAATTATAGTGGTAAATATTTTTATTCTCAAGGGGGCAGAATTTCCAAAAAGGGTAGAAAAAATGTTGCTTTTTTTCGAGAAACGAAAACGCCATTAGTGAGGATTAATTTCTTGATTTAAAGGCCGTCTAACATTTATCCCACCATCAGGACCAAAGCGATTTATTTTGGTTTCATCGCTTGTTTCCACTGATTTGTAGTTCAATTTCAATGAAATTTTGCAAAACGTATTTGAAAATTTTTTAATTCTACTCAGAAATGGCTTCTTGCGTGCTGCTCTGCCATGTAGCCTGACTTCAACAAAATGGGGTGAAATGCTCCTCTTGAATATTGTGATATTTATTTTTTCTAGAATAGAGAAAAAATATTTCTTCGAACATATGAAAATTTATTCTAATTGAAGAACATTTTATTTGAAAAAGAGAAATTCTAAATTGCTGTTATCGAAAATAGAGACATATTTTATGATAAAAGATGTTTTTTCTGAGTGTATGTCAATAAAGACTGCAAAGTACCTAAAATGTTTATTTTTCATTAAAACTTGAATATAAATAGAAAAGACTATTGTTTACCTAAAAATTAATTATTTTGATTTTACCCTATAAACATCCATTTATAGTTGTTTTGAAAGACTGATTAGTGTTTCCTGAAGGACCAAATAATGTAGTAAAGGAGCCTGAACGACCCCATTTCAATGGTAGTGCAAAAAAATGCATGTCACCACTTAAAGGGTAAGATAGTGTTTCTAGTTAGCAGCAGTCAACAGCAACAGTCAAAAACTGTTTGTTGGTGGGAAAAATGTTCCCTCTGCCTTATAAAGGGTTAAGGAAGCATTTGCAACAAAAAATGTGTATTTGAAAAAAAATAACTAATGATGTTTCTAAAATGAACGGCTTAATTCTTCAAAAGTGCTATGAAACCCATTAACCAAAAAAATTTATGAAGTTTGGTATTTATTTTCACTTTTTAACCACTGTGCGCAGTCTAACCCATGCTCAGATTTTTATTTCAACATCTCTTCCCCTTTCGTTCTTTCCCCCTCTGTACGACATTCCTTCTCACATTTGTTTTTCTTTTTGCATTACCAAAGCTTTCATTAAATAAGCTGCTGCATACATCCGGTGCGGAAGCGGATATTTGTATTTTGTTGTTTTAGTTGTTTCGTTGCAGCAGATCTTCGGCTTGTTTTTCGCCTGATGAAAAAGAAAACAGGCCTGCTGATGGAAGGAATGTGGCAGATGTACAGCTAAATTTAGAAGTCTACTTTTTGAAATTTTAAAAACTTCTCCTTTTCTTCTGAGTGAGGTATGTTTCATGATTGTTAATGCAAAATGCCGGTTAACTGTTATGCGAGCCATACGCAATACAATCCAATTGTCAATTGAGTCTTTCAATTAAATTGATTCTCAGCCACGCACTGTTTAAACTTAATTGAAAGACTTTCTTTCAACTGTCAAGTATATATGATTAGTTAAGAATCAATGCAATTTTATTTATAATTATTAGTATTTATTTTATTTAATAATTATAATTAAAAGAAATTAAAGACAATTGTAAAATTTTCTTCACAAACGACGGTTAAAAAAATATATGTTGACAGCTAAAGGCCGCTTTACATTATCCTACTGTGTGCTAACACAAGTTAAAAGTTTGCATGTGTGATAGAATGTGAGATGGTGTAAACAACGGAAAGCAATGTGTGTTCGAGTCTGTTTTGATTTTTTTGGTTTGTTTCTAATTTCATCACACATTCTATCCCACCAGAGATGCATTTTACCACAAACTTACTTGAAATTTATTATTTAAGTGAGAAAATTTTAAACTAGCAATGTATGTTCAAATGCAATAACAGAAGGAAGCAGTTTTACAGCTTATTGAACTTTGTAGAGGCTTTAAATGCAATAACAACCGATTCATTACTCAAATTTTCACGATTTAGTATAGTGTAAAGTATGAAAATGTGGTGCGACTCTGTGTGATAGTCTAAAAGCGAAAAATTAATTTCTCATACAAAAATTAAAAATGACAGCATGATGAAATTGAATAATACTTTCTATCTCACATGTTGTAACTCACAGAAGGACGTTGTAAAGCGGCCTTAATCAAACGATTTGACCATACACAGCACAATCGAATTGAAAGACTTGCCTATAGCGGGGTTCACATGGTCCGACATGTTGTCACGCATTGTAGGACAAGCCTCGTATTTGACCGTTCGAACGCTCGATACAGCCGACTGACAACATGTTATCTTGAATTTGAAATATTTCAATTTCAATGCCATCACGCCAGGCGTCACAACATGTGAAAATGATTTTAATTTTTCAGCAACCAACTCGTCAACTGCCAAACTGATCAATTGACAAAGCCATACATGCTTTGATTTGAGCAACAACCGACTCAGTTAACGATTGGATTGTATTGTGTATGGCTCGCATTAGGGACAACAACTTCATACTTTCATGATTGTTGCTGAATCGACTTTATGTTTTCAACAATTTGAACTTGTGCGCGATCGGCAGATTACTTGTTGTTTTCATGTGCTTTTCTTTGTTGGTAATTTCGTATCGTTATTGTTGCATTTTTTTGTTGTACTCTTCGAATACTTTTTCTAGGCGAATTTCGATGCGAAATTTGGCTGAATTTAAGTTGACGAAAAAACTAACAGTAAATTTTATTTCTATAGTTCCGGCACATTTTTCTCTAAAAACGAAATTTTCTCTCTTACGAAATTTTATTGAAACTAAATTCCGTATTTTTGTCTATTTGGCGAACAATTTTCGATGGGTAGCCAAATTTTTATCCAGAGTTTCCATATACTTACAAAAATCATACTTTCTCTAAGGTTTTTTGAAAAGTCTTGGCAACCACGTTACATGAAAAAATAAAAATTTGACATTTAATTTAAAAAAAAAATAAAACGTTTTGTTTAAAAGTGAAAAAAGTAAAAAGCTGAATTGAGTTTAAAAGAAGAAAAAAATATTTTAAATAGGAAATAAGGTAAGAGATGCAGAAAGATGCAAAATTTAAACATTATTGTTGCACATATTTAGAATTGACATTGTCTTTTACCACACAATATCACCATGAAGCCACAGCAACAACTTCCGAAACAATCCAAATATGTATTTGTTGAAAAACCATCAACTCAAAATGAAGATATAAAAGAATCTCTGCGAGGTAAAACATAATGATCCTATTCAATACATTTGTTAAGACCTGCCAACATATCACAAGTTTATTTATTCCTGTCCAGGAATTACCAACTTTTCGTGGTAATTTTGAGCAAAAGTAATGTAAAATTTTATGGATTTTTTTAAATTGTTTCTGCATTTTTAACAGGACTGAATAAATTAACCAAAATCCTTTAAAAAGAGGTGGGCACGTAAGTGGTTTTGACGCACGATTACACATGCTTATGATGTATTTTTTACCGAGTTGCAAGGTAACGAACACGGAGGTCTTTTTATTCACTTTTGACTATAATTTCTCCTGGTCTCCACGAGAGATTTCTGCTGCTCTGGCAGCTCTCACAAAAAAAAAAATCTCTCGTGGAGAAGGAGTTGAAATCTCACTGATCGCCTTCAGCAAGTTTTCTGCAAAAATTTAAATTATTTTAATCAAGTCAAAGAGCGTGTAGCAAGTTTTTGTTACTCTCTCATTAGGGGCTTTCAGACCATCGTACATGTGCGATGACTTGAATCGATCATTCGAAAGCAAATGAGACCGTCGGACCGACATGTCGGACGAAAATCAAAAATTTTTGATTTTTCTGCCGGTCGGACTGATATGTGCGATGTTATGAACGCATGTCGGTTCGACTCGCTGCATTTTTTCATTTCATTAAAAGCGTCAGCGGGTGAACAGCAACGAAGCGGAACAAATATTAGAGAAAATTAATATGAAAAACTTTTGAAACATTTTATAATTGTTTATAATTAATTAAAATTGATAAAGAATTCTCTAAATATGAAAAATGACTGCTAAATCATAAGGTCATCAAAAAATTGTTTAGCCATTACGCCGATGTGTTCTATTTGAGAGGCAGCAATGAAATGAAGTCGTCGCACATGTACGATTGTTTGAAAGCTCAACAAAATATTCCCGTTAGTTTGTCGTCGTACATGTCAGCGTAGAAGTACGTTCGTCTGAAAGCCCCTATTGAGTGTGGAGAGAGATAAGGAGCAAAAACTTCTTATAAAAAAACTTGCTGAACGTGGTCAGTGAATCCGCATTTACTGCTTAATAGCCGATACACACTGACTGTGACTAGCGACGAACGCCAATTGTCAAAAATAAAACGCATGTTTTCTTATGAAGATGTATTTTTTGAAGACGGCACGACAAAGAGAGAACACGACCACAATTGTTGCTGCCGCAGATTTCAATTTTTATTTCTAATTTGATAGACGACAAGAGCGAACATAGCAGAGTTTGTTTATGTTTTGTATGAAATACAGATTGTCGCTGTTGCGTTTATTATAACCAAGTCTTCGAGAATACTGCGACATTTCTCTCTGACGGCAAGTTTTCGTTTTGTCGGTGAACGACTGTTGCAGTCAATGTGTACGATCAGAAAGACACGAGAATCAATACACTTTTGTTGGAAGAAATTGTTGCTTGTCATGTCTTTTTCAACGAGCGCCAAATTTCACTTTAATTTACATGTAATTCTTATGGGAAGAATTCTTGGAGACTTTTACGACGACATTGTCGCATGGCTTCGAATGCCGTTGTCGCCAGCTTCAATTTAATTCTAATTTGACACGCGACAAAAGGAAATTTCTTCCATTGTATACATTTGTCATCGTGCTACAAATGTTACAAATTAAATTTAAAGAATTATGTACATATATTAAATGAGCACAAATATACTGCTGAAGTTTTTTGCTGTCGCGTTTATTAAAATCAAGTCGCTCAACATATCTCTACAACGACAGAAAGGAGACATGTCGCTCGTCGCTTGTTGTGCTGAATGTGTTCAGGACTAAATAATGCAGTTATCTACGGTCAGAGTTAACTAATCGTCGTCAAACTGGGTTCCAAGTTATGCGCTAATTCAGATATTTAGTTCCCTAAACTTATATCATTTCAGGTGCATGTGGGCAAAAGTTTTCATTAAGCGATATAGACTTCGACACAACATCGCAGAAGTTTTTCTAATATGCTCAGGACCAAATAAGTTAACTTCAAAAATATGAGCTAAAAAACAGCGAAGTGGAGCAATGCTAATAATTTCATCATTTTGTATTCACGCAATCATAATTCATTCATAATTAATTACTTTATTTATAATTCATTCTTTCCGCATTATTAATTTTTCAATTAAAAATTCACTATTCACTATTAAGTCCTTTTTCATTCTGTATTAGTCCATTTATTCAACATCTATTTATTCGACATTTATTCATAAATTATTTATTTTATCAAATTCTTTTCAAAATAATTTTTACTTCATTAATTTTGAATTAATGTACACTGTATTAAATTTAATTTCATTCATTTATTTATGAATATTATTACAATTAATTTCCTTTTTAAATTTTGTACTAGTAACCCAATCAATTATTAATTTAATCATTTATTTGTATTCATTTATTAATTGTTAATTGATTCATTTTAATTTCATTCAATTATGCATTAAATGTACATATTAAATTTGAGGTAATATATAGAATAAATACAAAAATTATATATAAAAGATATTTATATATTAAAAAGTGAAATTTTTGAAATAAATTAAAAACAAAATTTACTAGTGATAAACAGATCATTTCTAAATTAAATAAAAATCAAACACGATAATTTGTTCGTAAATTTAAAATAATTTTAATCGTTTACGTTATCGAAAATCTCTAATTTTTTGTTTCATAGACGAAACGTTTTCGAGCAAAAATTATGTGCGCCAAATGCATCGTATTCGATTCGGATTAGAGTTGAAATACAATAATTTCTGTCGATTATTATGCATAAAATTTATCGCTTACGAAACCGTAAATGACTTCATTTTCGATTCATAAACGAATAGTCGTTTTCGAATGATTTTTAGGAGCGCCAAACGGATAGTATTCGAGAAGCAAAAGAGTTAAAATACAATAATTTCCTTCGTAAATTGTACGAAAAATTTTTCGCATAAGAAATCGTAAACGGCTTCCTTTTCGATACAAAAACGATATCTCGATTTCGAACTGTCCATTGAGAACTCCAAACGAGTTTGGCATGTCTGCCAAATGAACTAGCGTAGCAGCAATGCAGGATGTAGAGTTGGCTCGTTACGGACCTTCATAATTCATGGAACTATGTTCACTCTCGGTCATAGTTCCAATCATGCCATCTGTACGATTTAAGCATGTCCAAAGAGTTCCGATTGCAATAAATTTTTGTAATTGAGCAACATAAGCCGACATCTCTTTCGCACCTACACAACTTAATCGAATTGTTTGAGCGACTACAAGTAAGCCAATTATGCATGTGAAAGAGAGTGAAAAAAATAATAGATAAAATTAAAAATGATATACTTTCATTCCAGTTGTGTGCATTGTTCAGCATTGCTGTTTATTTTTGCTTTTAAGATATGAAACAGAACAATCACGAAATGACATTGAACATGCTTTTGTTACTTTCATTCTTATAAAGAGAACTGCTGGAACTATATAATTCCGCGAACATGCTTAAAGCTTATGAACTGTAAGACGCAAATAAATTTGGAGATTATGAGGAACTGATTGGAAATTATTTTTGTTCGCTTTTAAAATTATTTGAAACTGAATGAAATTATTTACTTAATAACAGATGTTCCTTTTTTTATATAAACTAATGAAATATTTTTCTTTAATTTAAAAATATTGAAATAAAAAGAATAAAAATGCAAGAAATTCTGTTCAATTGATTTAAGACTAGTCAGAGCGATGTGTTGAAAATTTACATGGACCTTTACACATTTTCTCCACAGTTCAACAAGCACACAATTCAAATAAATGCTTAAAATAGTTCCATAGTTCAAATAAGCAAAGGAACTAGATAGTTCTGCCAATATGTTTCCGTGAACTAGTTCCTTTCCTCAAAAGAATTGTTCCATGTCCATTCCGTCTCTGGAACTGTTAAGCACAAGCCTAGCAGGATGTATCTCATGGTATGAATGCAGAATCAATACTGCGAAATGAGTACAGCGTTAATCCTGTGAGATGCATGCAGCATTGCTGCTACGGCAGTTCATTTGGCAGACATGTTGTCCTAGGACATCGCTATACAAAAAAGATAAAAGCGGGTATGGAGTCGATCACGTCTGTTGACTTCTGAGGCATGTTGCCGGCAGACATACAGCAGAGCTTCATTTCCAACTGGGTCGCTGCAATTGTTATTTGTTTTTGTTGTTTTTGTGAAGTTGCTCAAGCTTTCTCTGTCGGCAGCTTTGAGCGACGACTTGCTTTTGCTGCTTGTTTTTGACTCATCAAACATTTTCAACTTACTAACGTTGTTGTTGCTTCTGCTGCTGTTGTTGTTATTGTTGTTCTTTGCTGAATTTAGCGTTGCCACATTATCCGATTGTGCTAGCCAAAGAGTGGCGTCCTCTACCGCATACCGCAAACAATAAAAATGTGTGCAAAGCAAGAATGACGCCGCGTAAAAATGTTTGGTTTGGTATATTTGAGTAACTATGTGAGTATGTGTGAGTTTTATGTGAAAATATGTGTGTGTTGATGGTTTGTTTTTGCGTTTTTCCGTTGGATTTTTTGTTTGCTGTCTTCATCGTTGTCATCGTCGACGACATGGATTTTGTGTATAATGTTGTTGTAATTGTTGCCATTCTGTTGATGTTGTTGTTGTTGTATTTGTCGTTGGCGTAAAATGAATGGCGGCACAAAGAGCATCGTCGATGACTCCAAAGTTGATGACGAAGTCTAGAACAACAACAAAAATAACATCATTCATAACAACAACAAAAGTGTTGCTCAAACTCATGATGCTGCTTGACGTCCGCCAAATTGGCGCCGAACTTATGTGTTGCTAGCAGTTCTGGAGTTTTTACTGTCTGCAACAAACACAAACACACAAGCATACACACACATCCTTATATGCATATATACGGCTCAGAGCTCAAATCAGTGATGTTTCACATTTCCCCAAAAAAAAACCTGAATTTCCAAAAAATAAATCCAGCCAAAATTTTTTTATAGTTATAGAGTTATATAGTGTTTTTTATAAAAAATAATTTGTATTTAAAACAATAAATACGATAAGGTTGTCCTAATTTTTTAATTTCGTTTATATAAAAACATATCTGGAACAATTAGAGGTTTTGTTTTTTGATATGAAAAAAACGATTTAGCTTAGATTTCAATGTTTTCAATGTTTTATTGAACTAGTAACCCCTGTGGCGTTAAAACAACAAATTCAAACATACCTAGATTTTTTTAAAGCTTTTGAATAGATTTTCAACTGATCAAAATTTAAATGAAATTAATTTTGACCCTTTTGTAATACACGCACGCACAGTGACTATATAATGTTAGCATAGTTAATTTCATACCCAAATTTATTTTAAATATACAGGAGTTAGAATATTTCTTGATTTCCAGTTGAAAAATGCTTGAACAAAAATGGTTCATTACCAGTCGCCAATTTCTTATAAAATTTTTGTGTAAATTTTTAAAAATAAAAAATTTTCCGAACAACAGTTTAAAAATCTTTTTTAACTGTAAAATGCCATTCCAGAATCACTTTGAATATATCAATACATAGTTTTAGCTGTGAAATTGTAAAAGATTATTCGTCAGTATAACAGTTTCATAGCTATTGGCCGATAGGTGACGCTTAATACCTCACATATTTTTAGGCATATGCTGAAATTAGAAAGAGAAAAAGCAACATAACAACAACAAATATATCGTCGCTGCGCCAACAAAAACGGCTATGTGTTTTTTATCGATTTTTTTTATTGCATATTTTATTGACACTATATATTGCCCACATTTCTGCATTCACCGTTTTTTTGTATCTCTTTTGGTTTAGAAGTGATCAGAAACAGCTATGTGCTCGCAGTACTAGAAATACTCTGAAAAAACGGGTATACGCTTACTTGCTTTTAACTGTTTTTGATCGCAGGCGAAAAAAAGACGTGTGCTTTGATTTCGATGTAAAAAATAATTATAAAACACTCACAGGCTTTCGAATAGATATCACAGATTCTACTTTTCCAGTTGTTCGCATGTAAAATTTGACCATTAAAAAAGGTAAAAAGTGTTCAGTTTAAAATAGCCACTATCTATAAAGATATCTGTTTTATAGTCTAAATATGGAAGAATACAATGCTACTCTCACTGAAAAAACTGGGAATTGAAGAAAATCCGATTGTAGTTGGTAAAATATTACAGAGGGAAAATATTTAAAAAAATCGTAAATTAAGACTATTATGTAAAAATATAATGTTTGGATATTAAATTAAATATTTAATATACATTAAATACTTCTTTTCACAATTCTATGCAAATTACTGTGTTACACAATTTTGCTTAATTTATAAAAATATGTGCCTATGTTTGCAAATATATAATAAAAATTAATAATTTTTGTATTCTCTCATTGGATCGCACTCAACGAAATTTGGATAAAACTCACTTGGTTCATGTTTTATGTTGACCAATAAAATAGTTCACAACTCTGACAATGTGTGCCAATGCATTATTCTTTTGTTTAAAAACCCAAGAAATGCGTTTCTAACCATTCTTCATTACATACATGTAGCAATAATGGACCACCATTTTGAATTAAAAATTATCCTTCGGTAATGCTTGTGAGTTCCAAAACATATCTGCATTAAAAAAAATTGCAAAATGTTATGCATGAACAGTTATTTAGTCATCTATTGATCAAATACCCTTGTTTAAAATATTATTTTTTTAAGAAAGCAACCTATTTAATACCATTTGCTACAGATTTTCACTCTTTTTAGCTAGATTGGAAACAAGATGCTCAGAAACACATCATCATAAAAATAATATAAAACCCAATTTAAGCAGAATTTTACGCACTTCTAAAAATATTTCTAGGAGCGGGGTTTTTTGGCACGGGGTGTAACAGGAGCAATGACCAGTTAACTAATCGAGTCCTCAACTTCTCCACATTTTATCTAGGCCCAACGGCAGTATTCTGTCAAATTGCATACGATTCCATACCACCAAAAGAGAATTGAAATCATGTATAAAAACAGCTATGTGCTTTAAAACAGCGCAAATAATTACCACGTCTTAATGTGTAAAAGAAATTGTTTTTTTTTTCCACAAATCAATAACATATTTTAAATATAATAGTATCAAAAAAAAAAAAATTTGCAAAATAATGTCCTTGGACACCAGGAAACAGTTTTTTCACCTCCTGAAAAGTTACTGAAAAACACATAGCTGTTTTTGTTGGCGCAGCGACGATATGCAAACTTTAACTCCCTGTAATTTAAAAAATATAAATTTTTAAAAAATTAAAAGTCCAGTTTGCACATCCACATGTCTAAACCTACCAAACCATACTAAATTAATTAAGATTGGACTTTTACTTAAAAGGCCTTACGCCATACATAATTTGCGTTTGCGTAATATATATAAGCTTGTTCATTCGTCAAAAAATAAGACCAGCCCTGTGTTCAAATTTTTTAAAATATATATTTTATTTCGATAAGATGGAATTTTGACAAGATTCCTATTCTATTTGATAAGACTGCTATACTTTTTCCCATACGATTTTTCCACTTGGAATATTAGCTTCTTCTGCTGCTCATCATTTGTTAATATGCGACTTAAATCTATTATATATTCTAAACAGTTCGTGGCAGTGTTGAAATCCGTTTTTAAAATCGGTATTTGTTACCCATTCGGAAAGATGGATATTCTGGACACAAAGACGTTAGAATTGTAATCCAAAAAATATTTTGAAGTAAAGTGTCATCAAATTAGAGACGCCTCATAATTTTCCTTTTTTTCTATTGATATATTTGAATAAAAAAATGCAACGATTTCTCATTTTCTTCAAAAGTTTACTAGATATATGTTAATAAATTTGAGCATATTTGATGGTATCTTTGACGAAATGAATGTCTTGATAAAGATATTTTTTGGCATTCGTTGGATTGAACCATGCTGAACATATATCTTGTATAGTTACATACAACTTATGTTTGTATCGCTGTCAATATTCGTTGGTGCATATTACTGATCTGGCCAGACCTATGTGTATGTTATATGAAAATGTGTTGATTAGTAAAAGGCTGGAATATACAATGTGTCCAGTAAAAGAGTACGAATATTTACGGAGTTGAAAGAAGAGGTTGAGTTAAGCAAAAAATTGTACTGGAGGTGGGGTCTATTTTAACACCATTAGGAGTTACGTGGTTAATTGGTATTTCATGACATTGATTCATACTATTGTTTCTAGCAGAAAACGAACTCATGGACAACTTCATAAACGGTTTATCAACGAACCAACCTGACCTTACCATTACGTAATAGATCATACATATTTTAGTGCAAAACTTGTGATTCATTTAATTTTCTTTCCAATGACATGCAATTTAAAACATATCTTTAAAAATAGCAAAGTTAGTTGTACTTCAAAAATTTCGCTAAATTAAAAACATAATGATATTATCTTCTACATAATTGTATTTTGTTAAAAAAAAATCTATAAAAACTGTGCAAAGTAAAATTTTCGAAATACAACTGACTTCATCTTCATCAAAATATATAATCAAACCTTCCTTAGCCATAAACATAGCGAACTGCATTATTAAAAGCGATTAAAAGCTTGTACATCAACCGAGAATCGATTTTGCAGTAAGTTATTACTAACATCAACAGTTGCAATACCAGTTTTTTCTTAGTTACTTAGGGCACAAGACTTCATGCAATCCGCAGATTTCGATGATAATAGTACACTTTCTTAATGCAAGACTTGACTTGATCACAGCAAGATAGAGAATTGTTTATTTGAAATTCAAGATTGATGACCTTACAAACTAGTTTAAGCTTCACGTCATTTAGAAGAATTGGAAGCAGATCTTCATTGTAAAAGGGTTTTTGAACGCATAGCATTTCAAATGGCTCAACATGAACATGTTATCAACAGCAAAATTAGCTTTCATAGTTAAGTCCTCATTGACTCTAGTGCATAAATCTTCAACATGGCTCATGTGCTTCGCCAAGTACAGTTGGAGGTCATCAGTTACCAAAAAACTTTAACTTAAAGGTCTATAAATTTACTCTCGAAAATGATGTTAAAATTATAAATCAGTTAAGAGATGTCTTAGTTACGTAGTCAAACATATACACACTTATGATTTTGGCTTTTCTCTTTCAGCTCCGAAATGGGGAGCTTCAATACAATTCTTCTAGCTCCCATACAAATTTTTGAATTTGTGCTCAACTCAACGTTGTCTATTAGCCTGCTTCGACTGATTCATCATGAATGAATCACCCTGTATACATATTTGCCTGCATCATTTTGCACAACATCATGTACAAACGATTTAAGAATTCCCTTAAAATTGCTTCCGAAAGTGATTTGATGAATATCTTGTAATAAATAATTTGGTAGTTTTTTACATTTTGAAAATGATAATTATTCCGATAAAAAATGATAAAAATATGAAAAAAAAAACCACAAAACATCTTTTGCTATTAATATGTAGCGTACCGTTAGCTGGCTGTGCTATGACACTACAATTGTAAAATTCCGCCAAAATCCCTTCAACTTCCGCAAAAAAGACGAAATCCAGCTGAAACACATCACTGCCACAGAATCCCTGATGCACACACAGACATGTGAAATATTTCGTAAATCGCTGGTAAAAGCAATTTTGTGCGTTTTTGGTGATGTGGATGTTGCCGTTGTTGCTGCATTGTTTTTGGGTATTGTAATTATTTATGTTTTTGTTGTTTTTTCTGCTACTCTTGTTAAAGTCCTGGGAATTGCTTGCATTTCAAACTTAATATGTTAACTTTTTTTATTGATTTCTGCACCGGATTTCAGCTGGTTTCCTGTCGAAGTCAATGCGACTACTTCAAAAATTGTACGTTTTATCCATTTATTCGTTTTTGGGCCTTAAATTTTTAATAAAAGAATTTATTAATGTTTTTATACCGAATGTCCTCGTGATTTTAACAATTTTCAGCTATCACTTAAGAGGCGCTTCGCATATTCAAGTCCTAGAGTTTAAGTATTTTTATCTTGATATCTCATAAATTTATTTAAATCAAAATTTTAAGTCTGTTGAAAACATTTTTAATATCCCAAGAATGAGTTTTTAGCCGGTAATCTAAAAAAAGGTTGTAAAATGTTCAAAGGTTATATACGATAGGAATTAAATTGTTTTTGCATGTGTATTTTGATTTTGTGAAACGCCAATATATTTACAAAAAACTCGCTTTTCTGAGGTTATTTCAAACCATTCCACCTCGCGGATGGCTATCGCTAGAATCGAAATATTTGGGGAATCATCATAACATAAACCAAGGATTATTTTGTGGATCCCACTCAAACAACTTTTTTTTTAATGAAGCGCCTTAATAAACATTAACTAAACCCGCCAATGGTGATGAAAATTTGACTTTGATCAGTGGTGACTCCCAACGCCGTAGATAGTTATTTCATAAGGGGGTGGTTTACTGAAGCAAAAATATATGTGTTGTTTTTTTCATTTCCATAAGGATTTCTGAAGGTCTAAGATCTTTCCAAATTTCCTAACCGTCACAGAAATTGTTTTTTTATTAATTCTCAACATAAAAAATTTACTTAATAGCTTGGTTTTGAGCAGGATGACAAGTATTTATTTAACCCTTTGTATGGCCGTGAAACACAACTGTAACAAACTGAATAAGTTCCTAGTTAAACACTACATGGTACATTTACATCAAATGAATAATTTTTGCATAACAGTCACAAATTGAAGAACATAATTTTAAAACAGAAAGGACAAATAACTGGAGTGATTTTAGTAATCATATAAAGTTCGTATTCGTAAAAAAACATATGATCAAAAAATGATGTGCAAAAAAACAGACAGTTAAAAAGAATAAATTCAAAATATTGTGATAAGATCAATACTGAGTAGTGTTACAAAAATTTTAAATTGATTGAATTAGCTAAAAATGATCACAATTTTCAAAGAAACTGCAAATTTTTAGACCAAAGCGTGTTCGGAAACTTTGTTGTGTCACTCATTTTTTTTTAAATAAATTCCGAATAAATTGAACAGATATGTTTTCAATTTGGTTTTTCATATTAAAATCACTATCTTCATCAATTTAAATGATATTTTTCGAAAAATAAGCACTGGCCCTATAAAAGGTTAAGTAAAGCAACGAAAACAGATATTTTAAAAAGATAAATTTATTTATACATAGTTGTAGAAATGAAGAAACGAACAGTTTCCTTGATCACAAAAATATCCTTACGAGCATTTAATAGCGCTAAAGCAGGAAGGCGTTCCGTTCCAGTAGTATTTTGAAGCCAATTTTTCAAACACTGCAGTGTGCAAAAGGAACGTTTGCTGGAAGCTGAGCTACAGGGCAAAGTAACAATTATTTTCAGAATTTTGCAAAAGAACGGAAACATCCATTTCTGGCTGCTTCATTTGTCGCTGCAAAATAATTTAAGTGTTTCAAGAGCTGTTCTGCAACCCTCATTTCTATTATTGGTCCATTTAGTTTTCTTTGACTTAAGTTCGGTTACCAACTTTTCTATATCTATTTTGCTGAGAAACAAGCAGTTTGAAAGGATTAAATATATAACTTATTTATTTTTGATGGACTTACGTTTTAAAAATGTGCAGATATGTGTTTGAAAGTGCTTTGGAAATCGGAATTTCATTTGGTTAACAAACTGATATAAAAAAAAAATGAAAAGCTTGAATCAATAAAAGTCCTTTGCTATTTTTGCCGATACATTGCATCCTGATAAACGAGGCTTACTTATTTCCATTCCAAGTCAATAAAAGCATATCTGAGTTTTATTAAATATATTTTTAAATGCTTCCTTATTGTTCTTCCGATTTCCCAAATGTCTTCAAAGTTTTGACTACAAAATTTATATGTTCGCAGCATTCTATTAGATCTTTATAAATTTTTTGCAACTGTATTGTAAGATTTGACGTAAATTAAAATATTTTATATATTAAATGGATTGCAACTAAATATTCTGGATTCGGAAATTCGCACATTAATCGGTTTGCTTGTGACGAAGTATTACCGCTAGAATTTGAGGTAAGATGTTATTGTAAGCGAAGCGACGATATTCAAATACAGCTCAAAAAATCGTGTAATTGACAAATGTGGCAATAAAAAATATTCTTTTACGTTAATTTAATGGAAGGAGTTAGAGTTTTCACTTTTGAAAATTTATTCAAAACTCAAATTTTAAAGTCAATCAGAGCAAAACTCTCGACGTTATTGACTAATACGTCAACTCTCCTCAAACACAGTAGATTTTTTCTTAAAACCACTTTTCCACCAAGTCCGCGTTCACTTGCATCTAAAAACTACATTGTTTATTCATATTTAACTTTGTACACACTTTCTACATATAAAATATCTCCCCACAATGATAAATTTTAGTATTTTTTAAAGATGATGGGGGTTTTCCACTTACAAAATGACAGAGTTTTTCGAGTAAAATAGCAATTTTCGGTTCAAGTAAACATCAAAAATTCAAAACTGAAATAAATAACAATCAGAGAACGTTGGGGGAAGATTTTATGATATTTCAACTAAATTTTATGTTCTCTGAATTCAGACAATTTCCAGCTGAGATGCAGTGAACACCGCAAATCGCTGAGATGCAGTGAACACCAAAGACGTTCTTGGAAAAGTTTTGTCATTGGGTTGTTTGCTGATTTGTTTTCATAAACTAATTGCATAATATTATTAAACTGAGGCCTTATAATGTAAAAAAGGTTTTAATAAATTTTCTGCATCTATATTTCTAAAAACAATTCGAAAAAACCGTTTTTTACGCTGAAACCCTTACGCTGAAACCCTTAATAACTTAATAAACAGGGTTGCAACGTTCATTATCATTTTAATTTCACAGCCTGGTTCAGAATAGTTTTGTTCAATTTATATGCATACGTTCTGCAAACGTTAGTGCGTATGCAACAATACAAAGGAAAAAATAAAGTAAAATATTTATTAGTTAAATTTAATCTATCAAATTATTAATAATAATAATAAACTGGCCATTTTAGCCCTTGGAAGGACTTTGATCTAGCTTCTATTGATCAGTTGTGTTGTGCGTGTTATTACATGTTTGATCACAAATGGCCGATAACTGGACCTACGTGTTTTATGCCGACTCCGAACGGCTTATGTTCTCAAGAGGCTTATGTTCTCAAGAAGAAGAACTAGGCTACGGTCGCCACCTTATTATTACATGAATTTTATTGTGAGCTTCAGATCAAGTAAGATTTTAAAAAGGCAACAATAACAACAACTCTGTATTTATATTTTATTATATTTAATATCTAATCAAATTACTCATATACTACTTTCCATTTATTTGCTAGTCAAAATTAAATAATTTGGAATATCTGAGTTTTTATTCAATACATAAAAAATATTCTGGATTGCGAAGGGGGGCTTGAACACCCTGAAGCTCCTCCATATCTATGGCGTTGTTTACGCCGGTCTCATGTAGGGATGCGCAACTACCAGCAAAAGTCGACTTCGACTTTTTCAAGCGTTGAAAATGTAAAAATCGACTCATCGACTTTTTTAATTTTTAGAAGTCGACTTTTCAACTTTTTTTCGACTTTTTTTAATACCTTTTGTACCGCTTTTGTTGGGCAGTTAAGAAGCAATTAATTCAATATGAAAAATGTGTTTTATTGTTAAAAAACAAACAAAAACATGGTGCATCAGTAGTTTATATAAGTAAATCTATATATATAAAAAATGGAATGTGTGTTTGTTTATTTGTTTGTTTGTTTGTACCTTAGAGGAGACCAAACCTCTAGACCGATCTTCCTGAAATTTTCACAGCATTTAACTGGGACTCTGGCATGATTAATAGGGTACTTGTTTTTCGACCACGTCCACTTTTACCCCCACTTTTTTAAAATTGTGTAATTGCTCCCATATAGTTTTTAACAGATTTACTTCAAATTTTATACACAATATACTCCAGGCGAGGTAGAAATAAACACTTCCTACGCCACGTCCCCTATCACGCCCCCTTTCACGCCAAATTTAAGTTTTAAACTTTTTGTACTCTGTACAAATTTGTTCCTTCCAACGGATTATTTTTATTTGGTAGTATATTGCTCTTAATACTGTTAACGTCGCCATATTACTTTGAATCTCGCCCACTTCACCGCCCCCTTTTTTTAATTCAGATACTTACTTATACCACTAACAATGTTTGCTACACAAAATACTTTTTTGTAATATGTATTTACCTAAAGTTTTCTATACTTTTTATCTACAGGTAAGGTAGCCATCGATTTTTTTATTACCAAATCCCCCTTTTTCGCCCCATTTAACTTTAATTATAATTAATCTGCTTTCAATCTATATATATAAAAATGAATGTCTGCCTGTCTGTTTGTTTGTTTGTTTGTGCTTTGTAGGAGGCCAAACCCTTGGACCGATCTTCCTGAAACTTTCACGGCATTTTACTGTGACTCTGGAAAGAATAATAGGCTATATGAAGTTTTTATTGGACAAAGGGCGTGGCACTGCCCATATAACCCAAAAATTTAAATCGCCAAATTTTGGGCATTTTTTGACCTACGTTGATGCTATTTGGTACATATGGTATTGGCATATTTAGAAATACGTACCAGGAGAAAAGTTGGTGGGACCACGCCCCTTTTTAGGAAAATTAAAAATCGCAATATAGTCTTAACTACTGGACCGATCGTCATTAAATTTTCACAATAGGATATAATAAATAATAATAATAAATAATAAATTCTTGACTATATAAAGTTGTGAGTGGACGAAGGAGCGTGGCCTCGCCCATATAACCCAAAGTCTAAAATCGTCATATCTTGGGCATTTTTTGACCAACGGCGGCAGTATTTGCTATATATGGTATTGGCCTGAATAGAAATACGTACCAAAAGAAAAGTAGGTGGAGCACGCCCCTTTGTTTGCGATATATTGGAGGCTGGACCTGATAACCGATCCTAAATTTTCACAGCGTTCAGCTTTGACTCAGGAATACTTATTACATGATAATATTTTTCGACCATGCACACTTCTGCACCTACTTTTTTACTACGTTTATTAACGGCTTTACCACAAATTTAAAATACATATTAATTAAAATAGTGGGGTAGCCCCATTCTCTTTCTTCCACCACTGTCTTCAAAACAGCTGATTTTATAATACGTGTTAATTAAAATAGAGAGTGGGGTAACCCCACTCTCATTCTCCCACAACTGACTGCGAAACAGCTGATTGTGTAATTGCTGCTTTTTGATTGGTCTAAAAATAAAAAGGGGAATCATGAAGCAAATTACATGCGATTCAGTGCTGAATTCTAGTTGGTTTACAACAAAAAAAAAGTGGCGAAGCATTACAATTATTAAATTAAATAAATAAATTTTTGTAAATAAATAAATACTTTTAATTATATTTTATACGAGTGGGGTAGCGAAGCACACCGGGTTCAGCTAGTAAAATACAAAAAACAAAACAAAATATTCCAATTTTAGTTCTTTTATAGAAAATATCGAGCTCTATCCGCCAAAGTAAGGAGGCACAACTAGTTGAGACGTACAAGGAAATTTGTGGCTTAGGATTTTTTTTTGGCTACACATTAAAATAATTAATAACAAATTTTTTTGTACATGAAAGAAATAAATTTAAAGAAAAAATTTTTTTATGACAAAATATTGGATTAAGTAGATGCAGCAAACTTAATCTTCGCAAGATCATACGAAATAAAAAAAGAGACCATTAGTTCAGGAAATAATGCTTCTGATGAACGAAGGGATTTGAAAAATTTTGATTTTACGAAAAATGGCGGCTGTTGAAATTTAAAGTTACTTATTGAAAAAAAAAATTCACTCTTATTCACTCTTCAAAAAAAAAAAAAAAAAAAAAAATAAATAAATTCGGCCAAAAACAAGTCCTTCGTTCATCAAAAGGACCATTAAATAAAGAATAAGTGTGAAAAATATCAAATTGATTGGTAGAGCCGTTCTTAAAGTGATCACCGATTTCAAAAACATGGTTTTGAGAAAAACAAGTTTCAAGTTTTGACAACGATGAGCATGCAGCTTAAAAAATCCCTACTAAAAGCTATTTATCTCCATAAATAATAATCTGATTAGTCTGAAATTTTAAGAAAATATTTTTGAATTATGTTGACTTTATATGATTTAAATACAAATTCTAAATGTTTGATAGTTTTTGAATAATATTCTTCTTTTAGAATATTAAAAAAAAATATTTGTTTTTTCCTAAAATTCTAACTAGATGTGCCTATTAACGTAAACGCCAAAAACAAAATTTGTATTATAAAATTTGTAATTCTATTCTGCACTGTTTGCAAATTACTATGCTATTGTTTGCAGCTTTATCAAAATACCACCGCTGGGGGCCATACAAACAAATTTCTTGCAAATTAATTCCGATTTCTAAATAACGTGCGCAAAAATGTATATTTGAAGTTTTACATTTATCGAATCAAGAGTTGCCAACACAGCTTTATTTGTCTTTTAACAGCGATTTCGTTTATCAGTTTAGAGAAGAGCAGTTCTCAGAACATGGGCGTCCACAAGGCGAAAAGTTGGGCACTTTCCCCCTCTCCTAATCAGTGAAAATTTTGTAAATATCTTCATCTTAAATTAAAAAGCCGTAAGATGCAATTACAAAATTTGACGGAAGAGTCAAAAAACTTTCTAAATTGTAATAGTAAGTTGCGCTCAAATTAAGGGATTTTTTAACTTCTTAATAAAAACGTCGTTTTTAGTTGTAGGGGTGTCAAATATGGCAGGATCATGTATTTTGATTAGGTGCATCAATAATCAATCAAAAAGCCGACTTTGAATTTACAGTAACTTACGACTTTTATGACTATATATGGCGATATTTTTATTATATATGTTAATACAGTGAAACTTCCCTAACTCGAAGTGTCAAGGGACCATAATTTAACTTCGAGTTACGAAAAGTTCAAGTTATAGAATAAAATATTAATCAATCATCATCAGATTTAAAACTTTCATATAGTCGTTAAGTTAATAAGCATCTTTTTGAATACTGTAAAATGAGCCACACTTACCTTGGAAATCAAGAAATCTCTTTAATAAAAAAATTTTTTTAAATTATTTATATAAAAGGCATGTTTCCAAACTCGATTTTAGTAGCTTGCATGCTGCTAGAACTGATGCAAGTTGAAAAAAGAAATAAGCCAGTTGATGTCCATGCGGGGGACATTTCAATAATAGCGACAACTCTAATTCTTCATTTTTGCGGATTATATGGATTTTTACCTCCTTAATCCAAATCTAATAAATTTCAGGCCGCTCGCACTTGATTATAGTTATAGGCCTCCAAAAGTGGAAAAATGGTATACAAATATTGCTGGACTTATGCATTTAAAAAAAATATTCTGATTTTTTTAACCTTATTTGAAAAGAGGAAAACTTGGGGGCTAAGTAGTAATTAATGCGATTTTATTTAAGGATAAAGGAGACCTCACATTATTTAATTGACTAAATTACTAAGAATGTTAGTTGAGAAAAAATTTTTGAAATTGAATGAAAAAAAACTAAATTTCAAAATTTTTTGGTCATGATTTGATAATTTTTTGGTCTTTGAAATATATATAATTTTCTTATGCGTCAATGTGTGTGTCAACCGGCGTATCACGATAACAAAATTAGAACCAGAAATCTCAGAAAATAGAATTATATAGATTACGTTCCTGCTGACGCCCTTCAGCAGTCTCAGAGTATCGTTAAGTTTTGGTTTCGCATAAAATGAAAAAGTGGAAAGTAAAAGTCTGCTGTCTCCTCTTTCAATATTAAAAAGGCGACCGCCAAAAGTCAAAAATCTACATTTTTGTGAATATTTTCGACTTATTTCGACTTGCACATCCCTAGTCTTACGCACCGGGGTTTTCAACTGAAGATTTTTTGAAACGTGTTACTAATAGTTTATTTTTTTATTTAAAATTTATGCTCGTTGGCAATAAAACAAGAATATATCATCAACTTAAGCTCTTTTATTTCAATATTAAAATTTACAAAGTTTTTAAATAAATTGCGGAGAATAAATTTATTTGGATTTTTTAACACACCCGGTCTCACAGACCAGTAGGTCACCTTTGGCGGGTTAAAATCAAATTTAACTCTGACGATCTCCAGCTCTGGTTATTTTTATCCGATTTTTATGTTTGAGAGCTTTTTTTAAGGAACAATTAAAAAAAAAATTGATTGTATACCAGTTTTATACTCAAAATTGTGTTATATGAGCAAAAAATTGAGAAATATGTAAAAGTGAATAAGGTTTTGAATGTTTTTTTACAATATTTAATCGACGTACTCCTATCGAACTCATATTAATTAATGGCCGCATTCAGCGCAGACAACTGTTGTGAACTGTAATGGTAGCGCTACCTTAGTTCACGATGTTGTTCTCTGAACTCTACACGTCAGAAGTTAGATTCAATTCAATTATATATAATTTTTTTGTAAATTTGATTCAATTGCAAAGGGTTCTCACTTAAATTTGCTGCGTTCTTTCTGTGTCTATTAATTTAACAGGCGTCAGTAGCAGCATCTGACAGTTAACCAAACAGTTGTGTTCATGTAGCATAGAATTTGTTCGCTCAATTAAATGGCGTTTGCTGCCTGATCAGTTTTAGTTAGCGCTCCCAAAATTCGACCATTCAGCGATTTTTCACACAACAGTTGCCAACTGTTGTCTGCGCTGAATGCGGCCAATGTAAGTTTTTATTCCATATATTTCAATTTCGATATATTGACAATTTGCATACAAATGAATGGCCAGTCTAAGGTATATAACATAAAATTTAATAACCTTAATTTTTGCAAGCTAAAACTACAGCAGAACTTGTTAACAGACAAATATAAAATGCAACAAAAAGTAGCAACATTCCGAATACAAAATTATTTCCTACGTATAGCACCAAGCAAAAAACATGTCTGGATAAAAAGTTCGCTGAACCTGACAAAAATTTAGAGGGTGGTAATATATGCGTCTATACACTAATACTCAACCTATGAGTAAAAAAACATCAAAATTGAAAAACTAAAAAAAAAGTCAGAAAGAATACAATCCAACGCCAAAGGAAGTAAACATTCACTCTTGAGTCTAGACTTTAGACGAAACTTCACAGAAAATAAACTTTGTTAGACGCGTCTTAATATTTGTAATAGTGAGAGAAACAAATAACAAAAGGGTTCAGAAGGATGTTTTTGACTGCCAGTCGGACAAATGTTTAACTGACTGTGGATATAAAAAAAAGGATATTTTGAATATTTTGTTGAAATTGTTAGAAACTCTAGCTTTTTTTTTATTTTTTCCACAAGCGTAAAAAGAAAAGAGTTTTTTCAAAGTATTTTAGTGGTATAGTTTGAATTCATGAATAAACAATTAAAGAATACTTAAAATATGAATATAACTCTGTGATTTTTTTTATTGTAACACTTACATCTCTACAACCAGATGTAAAAAGAGTGAGCAGCAGTTGTATTGAAACTGAGCTTAATTATTAACTTATCCAAATGACCATAACCAATATTTATGTAATGTCCTCTGCACAAAAGTCGAAAAATGGCAATAAATTTTAAAATCTCTGATATTCATACTTGTGTAAACAAGGATGTAAAAATTTAAACACATAACCCATGAGGAAATGTACAATAAGTATATGCTCTATTGTCAAGGTTATTGATACCAATACTACTTAACTTAATTCCATGTTATAACTAATAAAGAAATAAGTTCAGTATGAGTGTTAGTACTATGTTTTACTGTAATCACTAGCAGTAACTATAATAAAAAATTCTAATCAGGATTTTTATTCCCTCATGTCAATAGTCATTTAGTAGGTTGACATTTGGAGCTGAATGGAATACTCTTGATTGACTGGTTTTCGACCTAATATTCAAAATGTGATTTATATGGAAAGAAGTGTTGTTTTTAAATAACCTTATAATTTTCTTTATGTCGCTTATTTTAGAAAAAAGTAACCATTACGTTTTTCATGGAATTTTTCCTTAAAACAAGCCTTAAAACATTAAAACTGGACAAAAACTACCAGAGTTGCGAATTTTCATTTTTCGAAATAAGACCAATGGGTCAATCCATGTTAAATCAACTAACGTCAAAAATTATAATAAATTAAAGCTGTTTATTTTATCTTTTAAATGTGCTAAAAAACAACTTCATATCTTTTTTGGTTTAAGATTTTGGTGTTTGAAAAAAATGAAACCTAAAAAATTTTCCCACAGTTTTTTGGAAAAAAAATAAATTATTTTCTCATGAAGCCATCGCTGTCCCATCAAAAAAATTTGCACACTTGTAGCCAAAACATATACAAATCACATATGTATTGGGGTTGGAATTAATTTTAAAGGTTTTTTTTCGGTTTTTGAGCATTTATTTAGAAACAACGGTACAATGTATATTATTCAAAGTATTGTCCATCGTTAGCTACAACATTTTCCCATCTTTCTGGCAGCATATGGATTCCGCGCCGGAAGAACGATTCGTCTTTTAAGGCAATCCACGAATCGACCCATTTTTTGGTATCCTCGTAAGAAGTGAAGCGCTGCTCAGCCAAGCCATGCGTCATCGATCTGAATAGGTGGTAGTCGGAAGGGGCTATGTCTGGGCTATAAGGCGGGTGGGGTAGCACATCCCAATTCAGCGCCTCCAACGTTTCCTTGACGGTTCTTGCAACATGTGGCCGTGCGTTGTCATGTTGAAAAACCACTTTGTCGTGTCTTTTGGCATATTCCGGCCGTTTAACCTTTAATGCTCGGCTCAATTGCATCAATTGTTGTTGGTAGCGTTCCCCAGTAATGGTTTCGTTAGGTTTTAGCAGCTCATAGTACACGACACCCTTCTGATCCCACCAAATACACAGCATAAGCTTGGCGCCATGAATATTCGGCTTGGCCCTCGATGTTGATGCATGGCCGGGTGGTCCCCACGATTTTTTTCGCTTAGGATTATCGTAATGGATCCACTTTTCATCGCCAGTGACAATACGATGCAAAAAACTCTTCCTTTTATGCCGTTGAAGCAGTTGTTCGCACATGCAAAATCGCCGTTCAACGTCTCTCGGCTTCAACTGGTACGGCACCCAATTTCCTTGCTTTTGAATCATCCCCATCGCCTTCAAGCGTTTGCCGACCGTTGATAAGTCGACTCCCAATGATTCTGACAATTCTTGAAGGGTTTGACACGGGTCTTCATCGAGCAAAGCCTCCAATTCCTCATCTTCAAACTTTTTCGGCTGGCCCGGACGCTCTTTGTCTTCCGTATCAAAATCACCACTTTTAAACCGACGGAACCAGTACTCACAAGTAGAAATCGATGGAGCATAGTCCCCTAAGCCTCAGTAAGCGTGCGTTGTGCTTCAACCGCTTTTTTCTTCAAATGGAAGCACAAAAGTAAACCTTCCCGCAAATTGCGTTTTGTTGGAACGAAAGTCGACATGTTCACAGAGTAAAAATATATGTTGTTTACACTTCAGTGGAATGACACATACTGAAAAATGAAGCTTAGACAATGTGCTTTGAAATGAATATAGTCACAGGTGTGCCCGATGCGATCTATTGATAGTTACGCCATCTCTTAGAAAACCTTTAAAACTAATTCCAACCCCCAATATATTAAAACAAATTGATTTTAAGAATGGAGTGTTGTTTTTATTAAAAAAAATAAAGTTCCGGTAATGGTTAAAAAAACCACTTTAATATCGTGTTGCATATTATATTGAAGCTGTTTATTTTAGCTATAAAATAAATTATTTATTATCTACATAGCTTCTTTAGTTTGAAATTTATAACATTTTTTGTGTTTCGGAAAAAAAATTGCAACTTATATTTTTTTTAAATTCATAAAAAATTAAACTTTCACAAAAGAAATATAATTTACTGTGGGATCCCAAGCACTTCTTAAAAAAAATCACAAGCACTTCTTAAAAAAAAAATCACTGAGACATGAAATTTTAACGTTTGTTGATTAAATATGTAATGACCCTAATTGTTTTTCCTGTTTCGCTAAAAATAAACACAAAACTCCAAATATGAAAGTATTCCAATAATATTTAGTGGACTATCCTTAACTATAAATAGTGCAGCCACAAGAAATAGTGGGATTAAGATGAAGAACCTGGCCTTATTGAAATTTTTTTGCTAGAAGTGCAACATTTCGGAAAGGTCGGTTTTTTTTCGAAAAAATAACCAAAATTTAAAAATTACAACATTCTAAAAACCATTTCAGAGGATTGATTGCCTTAGCATAGTTCCAAGCTGTTGTTAGCAAAAAATGAAAAAAAAAACCAAAATTCCGACACCAAAGAAATTAAAATAACCAAAATTCGAATACCATAGAAATAAATGTTCAAACTTGGCCTTGTTATTATCTTTGACCTTAGCCCGTTTATGAAAGAAACTCTAATTTTGAGCAAGCAAGTTCAAGTGCAGAATTTCAATACAATAAGAGCGTTATTTAGTACGAAATTTCTGCCCTGTAGTTCGGCTGGTGGCAGCAAGCATATCCCTTTGGATATGCCATTTCTCAAACCCTTGCTGGTACGGCCCAATGGGACGGGAGAATTGTAAAGCCTATGGTAATGCACGTTGGGTCCTTTTGCCCCTGTCAATGACATCGATGTGTTAAAAGGACGTACAAGATAAGATATGAGGGGAATGCCCCTACTACTGGGTGTATATAAATTCTCATACCAAAAAGTTCCCAGTTCCAACTTGAAACTACTGGGTGGCGTAAGTTTTACATAAACGTTTTCAAAAACTAGGTATTTGTGTTTAAAAACAATGGCTGTCTTTTAATGTTTTTTTGGTCTATTTTTTTCTGTTAATGCTATGAACATTTTTGTCTGCCTTTTCTGAAATTATCATTGATTTTTTATTTTTGGATTTGTTTACTGATTTGTTTAATACAGATTATTGATGAATTTGAAAACAAATTGCAATTTTTTTTAAATGAAGAATTTTTTTTTAATTCTCATCTTAATTTTAATGAATTCTTTTAATTGAACCCGTGACATCTAGATCACATGCCTAGATGAGAAACAAGTACCTTAACATATTATACAAAGTTTTTAATTCCTTATCACCAGGTCTAGGATTTCGATGACATGTCATCTTTTTCTGCTGCTTCTAAGACATTTCCTGCTTATTTGAAACGTCTATTTATGTTTCCTAAACTCAAAATATGAACAGTTTTTAGGACATTTTTTCGTATTTTTTCATCGTTTTTAGTTTTCAGGTATTTTTTACTAGATATTTAAGTTATTTTACTGTCATTTTTGGTCGTTTTTTATTTTTAGATCATTTTTCGGTTTTTAGGTCATTTTAAAGTAATTTTTAAATATTTTTTTTGTTTTTTTCGTACTAAAAAATGTCAAAATGCAAATTTTTAAATATGCAAATAACACTAAAGTCCCTTCAATCAAAAACATTACCTCTCGACAAAGGAGTAGCTTTTATTATAGACTTCGATGAAGAAAAAAATGCTCTGCGCGTGGTGAAACTGACGAAAGGGTATGTAGAAAAATGAAACAAGTGTTAAATAAAACTCATGCTAGTATAAAATAAATTTTAATTTAGTAATGTTTTATTTTTAAGCCTAAATTTTTTGTTTATTTCTTATGCAATTGTTTGCGTAATTTAAGGTAATTTTCTGCAGTTTTTAGGTAATTTTTATCATTTTTTGCAGTTTTTTAAGTCATCAAGATCCGTGCCCTGCTAATCACTAAGTTACTTTAAATTAAAAATAATTTATATTGTTATTTTCTAAGTTTAACTGCACTCGCCACTTGTTCGTATTGAACAACAGAATGCAGTATTTGTTAATCAACTTTGCATTTATTGCTTGAATTTTTTAATACTGTTAATTTTTGTTATACTAGCTGCATTCCCGTAGCTCTAGATCAGATCAAATCTCAGAGGAATGACATTAGTTCAACTTTATAAAGATTTGGCACCACTGTCTTGAAACAGCTGTTTGAGGAACAATAACAAATATTGTAGATTTCTTGACAAAGCTAACAAACGGTTTTCTTAACACGAACGAATTTCAATAGTTTATGCAGTTTTAATTGTTTTTTATTTAAATTAACTTACTTTTTTTCTAACTAGTTCCATTTTTAAAACTTTGTTTTATAACAAAACTCCCATTGAGCGATGAAACATCAAAATACGAAATTGAATAGTTATTTAGATTTTCCAACTATGTTCGTTTTGATAAAAGATGCGTCAAACTTGGCAGCATTTTAAGATCGGAAATAGAGCCAGAAATCGAGCTGGTTCTAATTTTTTGTTTTTGTCTTGTGAATAAGATAGAGCCGCGCTCTAAATCAACTACCAAGGGAATGCAGCTGTTGTGTGATTAATGGATAAAACTTATTGTATTGAATTGAATTGAAGAGTTGTTGATTATTAGTTACTAGAGTTCGCCAGTGGTCGATATTCAACCTTTTCGCATACATTCTTTGTAATTCGTTACAAAATATGTTTTTCATAAAAACATGTATTGCTTTTACTTGCATAATGAACAAGTTCTCTCGCTCAGAAGAGAATACTAAGGGCCAATTTTTCAGTGCGAGTTTAAACTCTAGCCAAATTAAACCGAGCTTGACTCACCAAAATTGAACGTTTAAACTCGGTTTAGGCAAAAAAGAATCACATTAAATAATAATTTAAGTCAATTTAACTTAAACGAATGCTAAAATATCCAGTTAAACCGAGTTTAAACGTCAAATTTTGGTGAGTTAAGCTCGGTTTAGTTTGACTAGAGTTTAACTCCGCACTGAAAAATTGGCCCTAAGCAATTTGTGAGCGCCAAATTGAAAATAAAAATAGAGTAATTTTTTTCCTCTTTCTTTGCTCAAGCCCGAACAGAATCAAAAGTCGTAACCATAGTAGAACTAGACAAGGTAGTGTTAGGGCTGAATGTGTTCTCTTTCTTAGTGACCATTACTGTCAAACTCAGCCATTTTGGTATATTTGCCAATTTTTGCTTTGCGAGTTCCAGACCAATCGTGTTAGTGAATAGACGTGCAAACCTTTGCTTAAACAATTAACTTTAACAACAATAGTAAGAAAAAGTTTTTGAACTGCCTTATGCATTGTTGCAAATAGCTGAAACAGCTTAATTAATAAATTTATACATACATATAATTATGAATATTTATTCATATCCATATAAATAAAAACTAAATAAAAATTATTAAGAATTAAACACGTGAGTGTTGACATTTAGCCCACATGGGTTCGGGCAATGTTAATAATGACGACGACGAGAGTATCGGCGTATGGCAGCTGGTGCCGCCTCAGAATAAGCGTAAGAGAGTACAATCTCCTAAAATTTATAAACACAAAGTGCAAGTGACATCTGATAAAGGTTGCCAAAATATTAACAATAAAAACCGGTTTTCTGACCTTAGCTCAGCTGAAGAAGATGAACGTGAAGCTATTAATGGCCGCATTCAGCACAGACAACGGTTGTGAACTGTAATGGTAGCGCTACCTTAGTTCACGATGTTTTTCTCTGAATGTGTTGCTACTCTACACATCAGAAGTTAGATTCAATTTAATTTTTATGTAAATTTAATGCAATTGCAAAGGTTTCTCACTTAAATTTGCTGCGATCTTTCTGCGTTTATTAATTTAACAGCGTCAGTAACAGCATCTGACAGTTAAGCAAACAGTTGTGTTCATGTAGCATAGAATTTGTTCGCTCGATTAAAAGGCGTTCGCTACTTTATCAGTTTTAGTTAGCGCTACCAAATTTGTACCATTCAACGAATTTTTACACAACAGTTGCCAACTGTTGTCTGCGCTGAATGCGGCCAATGACGCAGAAATGAACGAAAACAACGACGACGTTACACCGAAGCCACCACCAATAATAATTCCTTACGTTGACAACATAAGCAGTATGATCGCAGATTTTTCAAGCGTAATTTCACCGAAGATATTTCAATACAAATCTCTTTATGATGGTCAAGTTAGGGTAATGATTAAGTCTGTCAGTTCATATCGAATATTAATTTCTTATTTAAGAACTAAAAATATAAAATTTCACACGTATCAATTGAAACAAGATAAAGCTTATAGAATTGTTATAAAGAATTTACATAAGTCAACTCCTTTAAGTTTTATCAAAGAAGAATTAGAAACACTTGGACATAGAGTACGTAATATTATTAATATTAATGATCGCTATAATAAAAAGCCGCTAAACATGTTCTTTGTTGATCTTGAGCCGAACAACAACAATAGAGACGTATTCGAAATTAAGCATATAGGTAACGCAATAATTTCAATCGAACCACCAAAAAAATATATTGATGTTGTTCAATGCCACAGATGCCAGCAATTTGGGCACACAAAAGCGTATTGCACAAAAATATTTAGATATGTTAAATGTGGTTTAGAGCACAGTAGAGCTGAGTGTCAAAAATCTAAAGATGTTCCAGCTTGCTGCGTTAACTGTCTTTAAAGTCACCCTGCTAGTTATAAAGGTTGCCAAGTGTATCAATAAATAGTGCAAATAAGATTTGTTCCTAAAAGAAAAATTCCAAATTATGAGTCCAAAGTTTCATATCATCGTGGTTCTCAAAATTTTCCACCCCTCTCCTCCAATTGTAATAATGCTAATACTGACAATACTTATATTGATCAATCTTACGCCACAGTGTTAAAAAGTAATGAAAATAACACTGATAACGGTTCCTTCAAGAAAATTGAAATCTTACTTCAAAAACAAATTGAGTTAACAAACACTCTGCTCAACATGATGTCACTTTTGATAACTAAGCTATGCAAATAGACCTTCGTGTTGCCATTTGGAATGCCAATGGTCTTGTTAACCATTTACAAGAATTGAAGATTTTTATTCCATCATATAATATAGATACACTACTTATTTCTGAAACTCACTTTACAAATAGAACATACTTAAATATTCCAAATTATGATCTTGTTTATTGCAACCATCCTAGTAATAGAGCTCACAGTGGATCAGCAATTTTGATAAAATCTAGCTTGAAATATGAACCACTACAAGAATATAAAGAAACATACCTCACATGCAACGTGCATTAAGGTTACATGTGATTTATCAGATATTTATTTTTGCGCTGTTTATTTTCCTCCACGACATTCAATTACATGTAGTGATTACGAAAACTTTTTTAACTCTCTTGGTCACAAATTCATTGTCGGAGGTGACTTCAATGCTAAGCACTTTTGGTGGGGTTCTAGACTAATAAATCCTAAAGCTGCACAAATGTATTATAAATAGAAAATGATGAGTCCTTTCCACAGGTAGGCCAACTTACTGGCCAACTGACCCTAGAAAGTTTCCTGATCTTTTAGATTTCGTGGTTTATAAAGGTATTCCTAGCAGTTTGTTTGACATTGTAGACAATGATGACTTAAGATCTGATCACTCAGCCCTTATTGTAACATTAAATGCTTTAGTTTTAAATACATTGAATCCTCAAAAAATTTTATCGCGTAATACAGACCTTGTGTTATTCTCTTCATATCTTGACTTGCATGTTAATCTGGACGTTTCTCTAAAAGACGGACATGAACTAAATAGTGCTGTCGAAAACTTCACACGACTTATTCATGAAGCTGGATTTTTTGCCACTTTCTCACCCTCATCTCGTTCTTATCATAATACTCACCCATATTTGCCCCTAGACGTCAGAAATTTAATAAACGAAAAGCGCAGATTACGCAGAGTTTGGCAACAAAGCAGAAGTACTTGGGATTAGCGTAATTTTAACTCAGCCGCTCAAATGCTGAAGCAGCGTCTATTTGAAATTAAAAACGAGGCAATGGGTAGTTTCCTCGAAAATCTCAGTGATTAAAATCCACATAAAAACAGTGTTTACAGCCTGTGGAAAGCTACAAAGCGTCTTAAACGACCCGTAAAACGCAATATACCAATTAAAAATACAAATGGTTGCTGGTGTAGGTCAGACAAAACTAAAGCTGATGCTTTTGCGGATCGGCTTAAAGACACATTTCAACCTTTTTCTTTTGTTAGTGTTTCAGATACAGCACAAATTTTAAGTTTTCTCGATGTACCTTGCCAAATGGATTTTCCACTCAAAGCTACTACACCTTCAGAAGTTCAACTTGAAATTAAAAGCCTCAGCAACAACAAGTCTCCAGGGTACGACCTCATTGACGCTAAAGTCGTGAAGTCACTTCCAAAAAAGTGTGTTAAATTCCTATCATTGATATTTAATGCAATACTTCGGCTAAATTACTTTCCGGCACAATGGAAATGCGCTGAAATTGTTATGGTACCCAAGCCTTACAAACCTGAAAATGAACTAACTTCTTACCGCCCGATAAGTTTGCTGGTAATATTCTCTAAAATATTTGAAAGAATACTTTTACGTAGAATGTTACCAGTATTGGCTATGCATAGCATCATACCAGAACACCAGTTCGGGTTTCGTCAAGGTCATGGGAAACCAGAACAATGTCACCGCATTGTAAATTCAATAAGGAATTCATTGGAAACGAAAAAATATTGCTCAGCGGTTTTCTTAGACGTAGAGCAAGCATTTGATCGTGTGTGGCCCTGTGGTCTTCTATATAAAAAAAAAACTTTACTACCTGCCCCATACTACTTATTACTTAAGTCATATTTAAGCGAGAGAAGCTTTTATGTTAGGGTTAAATCCGAAAATTCTGGAATTTTCTTTATTAATGCTGGAGTTCCCCAAGGTAGTGTGCTAGGACCAGTCCTTTATACTTTGTTCTCCTCAGACATGCCTACTCCGGACAATGTTTTATTTGCAACATATGCAGATGACACGGCTTTAATAACCTCTGCAGAAACTCTCACTGAGTCTTCTACACAAACACAAATGGCATTGAAAAGAATTGAATCATGGCTTAAAAAATGGAATATAAAAACGAATCCTAACAAATCTGCACACATAACATTCTCGCTGAGAAAAGGTGACTGTCCACCAGTATTCATAAACGGAATTCAAATTCCTCATAGTACATCAGTAAAATATTTAGGATTGGACCTAGACCGCAGGCCGACTTGGAAAGAACATATAAAGGCTAAAAAACAACATTTAAAACTTAAAATCCAAAAACTTTATTGGTTGATCGGCCCAAGATCAGAACTATCACTTGAGAACAAAGTAAGACTTTATAAGGCTATACTTAAACCTATTTGGACATAAGGTATTCAGATTTGGGGCACTGCCAGTAACTCAAATATTGAATTACTACAGCGGTTTCAGTCAAAAACTCTACGACTCTTAGTCAAAGCTCCGTGGTTCGTATCCAACGTAGCAATACACAATGATCTGAACATACCATATGTCAAAACTGAAATTAAGAAGGATTCGCAAGCATACCTTAATAGGTTAAGTAATCATGAAAATGAATTAGCTGTTTCCTTATTAGAAGAACAAAATTTAGTCAGAAGATTAAAAAGACGCCATATTTTAGATCTTCCCTTAGTATAAGTTACAAATGTAAATATGTACATATTTTTATCTGTAAAAAATTAAGCTAAGATATATAATATAATTACAGAATAAGTTTATGATAAAAAAAAGTTATGATTATAATGAAGACGTATTTAATGTAATACTCTATGCTGTTATTTCTGAACAAAGATCTCATTTGCTGAATATCACTAGATAGATTGCAATTAATAAAAAAAAAAAAAATAAAAAAAATTTTTGCTTTGCTTTCATATTGCATTCTCATTGATTGCAGATTAGATTTTGTATGAGTTGTCAACTTCGTTTTGACAGTTTCGGTCACCTGCTCTCCGTCCTAACACTACCTTGCCTAATTTTGCCATGGTCGCAACGACCGGCGATGTAGAATACACAACAGAACACACGCAAGTTAACGAAGCCGTCAAAAATTAAATCGTTGAGCAAGAGTAGCGGCGACTTATCGCTAGAGTAAAATTGAATAGAATCTATTCAATTTTTTCTCTAACGACCGACGATTTCCTCTCCGAGTACAATTAGTGCTGCCATATTTTGCAAACAATTGGGTATGTTATAAGACAATTTCATAGTTCTTGCTATGTTCTCACGTTTTTTTTTGTTTCTGTATCACTTATACAAAAACAAAAACATGGCTGCTAACAAAACTATGCTATATAAAAGAAACCCTGCATCGTCAGTCGCACTAGCTTTCATTCTGGACGGGTTCTGTGTGTCTGGCGACCAGAGAGGATTGCCGGTCGTAACGACTTTTGATTCTGTTCGTGCTCTTACGCAGTGTAAAGAAAGAGTTTGTTTAAAGCAGGTGAATTTCTATTAAAATAATTCGGTGCACTCTTTCTCCCTACTCTGATTCATAGTAGAACTAGACAAGGTAGTGTTAGGGCTGAATGTGTTTTCTTTCTTAGTGACCATAACTGTCAAACTCATACATTTTGGAATTTTTGCCAATTTTTACTGTCATATTTCCTTTTCATTGGTTGCAGATTTTGTATGAAATGTCAACTTCGTTTTGACAGTTTCGGTCACCGGTCCACCCTAACACCTTGTATAATTTTGCCATGCTCTGATTCATTTAAAAAAAAATACCAAAATCTGCTGAGCAGCACTGGAGAAAATGGTTCTCGACTGTTTCGCCTACGCCTATTTATACACAGATCAAGCAATTGTATTGTGTCTTGGCTTTGGTGACTTAGTAATGGCATATACAAAATTTGCAATGATTTATATTTGATGTCCTAAAGCGTTAAGCATCTTTTTTCAGATCCACTATCGAAAATATGGCACTTTAAACAAAAAAAAATCTGCTTATAAAAAACAAAATATTTTAACATTTGAGTAAATTTTGTTGATTTTATATGATTTAAATACAAATTCTAAATGTTTGATAGTTTAAATCATACTTGATTTTAAATACAAATTCTAGTTGTTTGATATTTTAAAATCGTTTTTGAGCTTAAGGTCAAAGTTAAAGCAATTAATTGTTCTAACGAATCTTTCCAAAGAAACAACAAAAACAACGTTTTGAAATCAAGTATTATTTAAACTATCAAAAATTTAGAATTTGTATTTAAATCATATAAAATCAACAAAATAAATAACACGGTAATTTAGAAAAAAAAACTTTATTAAATGGTAGAGCCAGTGATGTGCGGCGTAGAGAACATGATGTCGACAATACTATTGTCGACGGTGTCGACAATGTCGTGTAGACAATTGCTTTTAACGACGTGTAGATAATTAATGTAAAAGGCTGCATGTTTATTGTAATATTTAATTAAATTGAGTCCAAGTTCGAAGTATTCCTTATTTTTACGCCTTCTGGGCATGGCTTTTGTTTGTTTAATTGTAAAATTTTTTAATTTGTGTTAATTAAACGACTTTTCAAAAGGTTTTAAGAATCAGCATAATCTAAATGGAACTTGCATTTTTGCAGTGTTGCATTTTGTTGACATTGTTTACATAATTCTCGACATTGTCTACATTGTCGACACATTCTGCATTGTCGACACCAAAAAGTCGTCAATTAAAGACGACGCGTCGAGGAACATCACTGGGTAGAGCACGACCAAACACAAACAGGCTGAAAATATATTAGCAAAAATCTAAAAAATACTTCAATAACCATGTTTTGTTATTGGAAGACTTCCAACAGACTGTTGGACTCCATAATAAAAAGTAAAGCAAAAAAAAAAAACAATAACAAATATGAAAATATGAAAAGGGAGAAAAACTGAGAAATGACACTTAAAATCTCATCGCCTCTGAGGTGCAGTGCGCTAATGAGCGCTTGCACGGCGTATCACAAAGATTTCTGATGAAGCCTTTAGAAGGGCCGAAATTGCAATAAAATCAGCCCGTGATGTTTTCCTTTTTCATATTGAAAACGTTGTTGTTGTTTCTTTGGAAAGATTCGTTAGTAGAATTAATCGTTCTAACTTTGTCCTAAAGCTCAATAAACTATTTTAAACTATCAAACAACTAGAATTTGTATTTAAAATCAAATATGATTTATATATCAAGCATTTAGAATTTTTATTTAAATCATATAAAATCAACATAATAAATAACAAGGTCATTTCGAAAAAAAACTTTAGTTTGTTTAAATTATATTTTCTTGTATCTAAAAATTTATTTTACAATCTAATTTAAAAACCATATTTTCGCTATTTCAAGCTTAAAATTAACAAAAAATCGGTTCCCAAATACTTCCCAATTATTAAAAAAAAAAAATATAATAATTAATAAACTTAACACAATTTATAAGTGGTGGGGAATTATTTAATAGGATTTTAATAAAATTTTCGAGTAAAGAGGAATGTAGTTTTTGTAAAAAATATTTTAGTTTTAGCAAATATTTGAAGATAATTGCAAAATAGGCAAATACTTTGGCCAACAATGTTTTTTTTAACGTATCAATTTTAAAAAATACTTTTCGCTTTAACGGCTGTAACTGATAGATTTTCATTAATTTTTTTTTATTATAAAAATTTACTTAGATCGCATTGTCTTCATTGTGAATTTTCTCAAATTTTAAACGATATAACAAAGGGGAGGTTATATCTTAAGTTCAAATGTCAAGTCCAAATAAAAAAAAAAGATTTTTTAAGTTTTGTTGCGTTTAGGATTTTGATAGAAGTATATATCGATGGTTAAGCGCCCAAAAGTGGTAAGTGACAATTTTAAAATTACCAGAAAAGCTTATTTTTCATTATTTCAAAACTGAAATGTATTGAAAATAAGCGCTTCTATAAATTTAAATATTTACACTTATCACTTTTGTGAGCATAAACATCGATATTTATAATTTTCTATTTGTATGGACGCCAGTTCTATCAACTACAGCAGATTACTGATTTTAGAAAAAAAGATTTCTGCTATATTTTCCAACTGGGTTTTTGTGTATGTATTAACGTTGTTTAAATATATTTGCGTTAATTAAGACCGCATTTATTTAAAGGCAATCACATATGTGCAAGATGATATGAAACCTGACATCATGGTTGGAACACTGTCAGTGAAGAGAGTGTTTGTCCTTTTTTGTAACAAATTGTAATTAAACTGCTATATTTGACGACAGCTATAAGTTTGTTTTTTTCCGTTACATATTTAAATTTTATGATTTTAAATTTATTTTCACGTTGATCTATTCTTAAGAGTTACTACTATAAAACTTGACAAAATTCGATTGATATTCATTTAGTTTCTTTCTGAATGTTATGTATCCTTTTGATAACGTTAGGTATTTACTTAAACATTTTTAAACTATAATTCATATCTATAATCTTTACATATATTAAAACTCTTAAATAAAAAAAATATGAACATTGAATATTTTTTCGAAATTTTTTTGCACTGAACATTTTAAAGGATGCAGATTCTAAAAATGTAATTATTAAAAATATTGTCTGTCTGCACGAACGCGCATCACGTGAAAAGATTCTCTTCAAAATAACTGTTCTTTTGTAAAATAATTGAAATTAAAAACACTGAAAAGTTTGTTAAAAATTAAAGATACGTTTAAACAACGTATCAAAGAATTTTTGGTTATTAAAAGATCTTTAAACACCACCTGGACTATTTTTGTTTATCTCCAATGAGTACCCTAAAATATGCATTTTTGTATCCCATATTTGTTCATGTATACTAATTTTTTAATTTTATTAAGGATAATAAAGTAATAAAAAACTTTCGACGCAATATCTTCGTTACGTTTTAATATATTTAATTTTACCTGTTGTTTTTTTTTCTAAAAGTTGAATTAAAATACTTGCAAAAATTATTGCAAAGTACCGTTAGCTAAGGATTTATATTTTTATCTTTTTTTCAAATAGGGTCCAAAAAAGTTTTTTCTTCCAAAAAATGGTGCAAAAGTTTTTTTTGTTGTAAAATGATAAAACCGAAAATTTAAATTTTTACACTATTTCATATGCCGTATCACTTTTATGCAAAAACTATTTCAGTTTTATACAAAATTTTTTCTATTTCTATTAAGAAAAATGCAAAGAAGATTTTTCTGCAAGAATTTTTTTACAAAGAGAAAAATTATTCAGAATCGGGCTGAATATCTAAAAACCCACATGTTTTTAGAGAACCATGGTTTGCCATGATTCCAAAATCCACTTTTCTTTTCGAGCAAAAACAGCTGAAAGATGATTGAGATATCAAGCTTGCACGTTGGTTGCATATGTATTTGGTCAATGTACGATAACTCTTTTGTGGGCGTGACGAAAAATTTTTTGAAGCGAAGCTTTTTACGCCTCGTTTTGTGATTTGATTGAGTGAAATCTCAAAAACGCCACTTTTTTCCATGCACCTTTTTCTTAGAATTGTTGTTGTTTTTTGCTTGCGTCAATTACAACAAGAGAATATAAAATTACAAATATTTATATGATAGAAATGGGAATCGCAGCCGCACCCTTTCGGTTAATTCGATTGATGTACAGTATGCGTCGCACAACTGGCCTTTTTGAAGCGTCCAAATTGCAGCGTGAATTTTTTTGATGCGAATGATGAGTTACGCTTGATAAAAAAAATTACATTTAAGAATGTTTGACGTTTGCAGTGCTGCAAAGTGGGCCTTTTTCAAATATTTTGTTTATGTTAAAAAGCAGTTTGCGCATCATGGTGCATTTCCAAACAGACCCATTGTGGATTAGCTATCCAAACAACAAAAGTACCAAGGTTTCATTGAACGGGTTGAAAACTCGACACCTATTAAATGGCTGTAGAAGTAGAAGTGAAAATAACGTCAGAAAGACTTTACTTTCGAAATATCAAAAAAAAAATCAATTTTATACAAATTCTAGGCCTTAAACAATGCCGTTTTGATAAATTCAATGTGCGAATCATAAGCGATCCAAATATTTTCACAACACGATTAGGACAGTTTTTGATGTAATATTTGCTAGAAATACCGATGACATTACATCTATATAACATACATTTGATATTTTAGATATTAAAAACCAATAATTAATTAACATTTACAAAAATAATTAAAAATTAATGTAAGGTAATAAAATTTACTGGTGGGAATATTATTGTTTTTAGTAAACATTATAGTATTAAATTTTTTTTAATGAAAAAACTGTTGCCATTTCTTGCCACTTATCCATAATCATCCACTGTTGCCATTTATTGCCACCATTCTGACCATTGACGACGCTTGAAATGGTCAAGAGGCTTTAGTTCTTGAGTCAATTGCACCTTGTCAGCGTGTAAATGGGCGTCTTTATGCATAATGTTCATCAACGACGAGCGTGACAGGTGCAATTATTGGGCACGACGACGAGTTGAGGTGGACGGCTCTTCAGCCACACTATCGCGAATAGCAGCAATATTTTCTGCAGTACGATCTGTACGAGCATGCACTGGTATTTTCACATCTCCTACAGACCCGGTTTGCTGAAATTTTTGCACGATTTTTCCGATTGTACGCACATTTGGACGATTAAATTGACCGAAAAAATAACGAAGTGCACGATATGCATTTTGATTTGAACGTCCATTTTCATAATAAGCCTGAATAACTTTTACGCGTTTCTCGATTGTGTAATCATATGACATTAAAGCAGTAAGCTTTCTATGGCGGAGCACGGCGATATAAGTTTGATTAATGTCAAGTTATTTAAATAATCTAATAATTGATCGATTTCCGTCAAAGTCATGAGCAGATAATTGAACATTTGGTCGCGAAAATATCCACTTTTCTGTTAAAAACACTAGCTTCTAGCGAAGCAAAAACTCGTTTCAATTCTATGGTGCATTTCGAAAAATTGTCGAACACTAATGAATATCGAAATAAATAAGAAGCAACTAGCATAGATGGCAACCTTGGTAGAGTTGATGGCTGTGATCTATAAATACGTTACTGCTTTAAATGTCATATGACTTAATAGCCAATTTGATCGTTCAATTTGTTTTTTATAATTCAAATGAATGAATTCCAAATGTGTGAAATGTGTGAAACAGCTTAATCACTCAAAAACTACTGAAGAGGAAATGTAGCGATTTCCGAAACAGACTGTCTAGTTAGCTAAGTGATTGACTCTAAACAGAGTTGCTGTTGTTGTTCATAAAATCTTACGTGATCGAAAGCTCACAATTAAGTTCATGCAATAATTTAAATAATAGATCACAATTAACTAACTATAATTTTAATATCAATAAGTATGTGTGTACTTTTTAAACCAATATTTTGAATTGAAAACTGTCGCATCTACACGTAATAAGCTGAAAAAATTTAAAAATCTCCAGAGCTAGACAATGTATCTGACAATTTAATACTAGCTAAACAAAGAAGTTTGTGCATGTGCGGCCCATACAAACTGCAACCAAAACATTAGTGGAACTGCAACCAGATTACGTATTTTTTAATATGTTCAAAAAACACGCTGCGATGGTTGCAGTAATCCATTTTGCCATACACGCTGCAACGCAGCAATATTGCAACAAAAAAGAGTAACTGCGACCAAAATATTAAACGATTTTAATTTTGCTGCAACCTGAGTTGCAACCGAGTTGCATAACTTCGACTTCATCGTGATAACTGTAAAAAACTTCCAAGTTACACTTCTAGCTTTGCTTTGGTTGCAGTGTGTATGGGCCCCATTAGAAAAAAAAGTGGTGCTGTCGGGGGACCCTTGTCATGAACGAAGTTCCTTATGCTTTTTCTTTAACTCCGAATGTAATCTGTAGGGTACGGTGGGCTGAAGCGTTTCGGTGGCGTGAAGCGTTTCACGTGTGAAATTTTGACAGCGTTCTTACATATAACCAAGTGTTATAGTGTCACGTGTTGCTTTCATTACCGCACAGTTTTTCATGATACAGCACAGCGTTCAGACGTGCATTGTGTTGCTCTTCCAAAACAGTGGTAAACATTATTTTTAAAAGTTTTTTTGAGCGAGTGAAATTATCATGTCTTATACTAACTACTCAACTCAATGTCAAGCTGAAATATATCAGTCGTGTTGGTTTAATGTTGTTCTTAAAAAATATAAAGTGTTTGTGAAATATCTATAGAGTGGTTGTGTGATGCCAGCCGTGTTTTCAAAACCTTTCACCACAAACTCCGTTTTAATGTGTATTTACTATTTTTGTGTGTGTTTAATGCGTTTTTATTGGTTTTTTGGTATTTTTAAATTCATTCCAAAAAATGCTACCGGCCATATCACTTAAAATGCGTCGACATTGGCAACCGTGGCTACTACGCCTGTCGAAACTGCGACTCTGACCTCGATAGTGGTAAACATTATTTTTAAAAGTTTTTTTGATCGAGTGAAATTATCATGTCTTATGCTAACTACTCAACTCAAAGTCAAGCTCAAATATATCAGTCGTGTTGGTTTAATGTTGTTCTTAAAAAATATAAAGTGTTTGTGAAATATCTATAGAGTGGTTGTGTGATGCCAGCCGTGTTTTCAAAACCTTTCACCACAAACTCCGTTTTAATATGTATTTAGTATTTTTGTGTGTGTTTAATGCGTTTTTATTGGTTTTTTGGTATTTTTAAATTCATTCTAAAAAATGCTACCGGCCATATCACTTAAAATGCGTCGACATTGGCAACCGTGGCTACTACGCCTGTCGAAACTGCGACTCTGACCTCGATATTAGCAATGAATAATAAATTTGGATTCGATGACTTTTATTCAGTATTTTAGTTGTTTGCTGACTTAGAAGCCTGTCCGAGGCCATTAAACCGATTTACGTTGATGTTTATACATGACAACGGAAAGATTCTTTTGATGAAACGCTTCACTCCACCATTTTTTCAAAAATCGAAAAACGAAAATTTTGGAAGTAGCCCCATAATTTTTTATCGAAATCGAAAATGTTCAAATCTTAGCGCATAGATTCTTTCAATTTGCTCACACTTAAATTCATTCTTGAGATTTTAGCCAAAAACCATTCAAAAATTATAATTTTTTGGGGGCTGAGAGCCTAAAAAAAAGCGAAACTTCACCCCACCGCTGCCCACCTTGCGTCTACGCTTTCTTACCACATTATTTTTAGAACAGTCATCTATTATTAACGTTCTTGTCAACAAAAACAAGGAAAAGTATAAGTTTAAAAATAAAATTAACTGACGTAAGAAAAGTTCTGTATTTATTTAATTTTTCTGGGCGGCTAAGTTTCGAGCTACGCCTCTGTTCATTAGTCAAGTAATTGCATAGTGTGCGTTTAAGTGTGTTTTGGCGTACTAGAATAAATCAAAGCTTGTGTGTGAGAAGCGATACCAATAGTTAAATTTCTTTGTTTGATTTATGACAGTGACATTAGAGCTTAATAAATATTTAATGACACGTAAATTATGACAAATCTCTAAATGGCAGTACAAAATTGAAATAAATAGATTCGAACACATGCATACAAACAGGGCCGTAGCAGAGGGAAGAGTTTGCGTAGTTCAAACCCCCCAGAGGGTCGAAATTTTAATAAAAATTAATGCATTTAAATAATTATTTCCTTTAATCACTGTTATATGATCTAAACAAACTTAACAAATCATGTACTGAAGTTGCGTTTACAAGTAAAAGTCTTTGTTACGAGTTGAATCGTGTAAACAGCACTAGTGAAAACCAAGGCATTGTAACTTATCGGACCAAACGTGATACATTTAAAATTACCATCACTATTGTTTTCACTACCCTTGACATCGGCAGTATTAGATGATGGCAGTTATGATAACAGCGAAGCCAACAAGAATGACGTACACATGTATACTGAAAAAACCTTTGTAATTCGAACCGCCTAGCGGTTTAATTTAAATTTTAGCATACATGGTTTTGTCGCAAGGGGATTTTTCGGCCTCTTTCATTGTGACTCTTTTCTAGTCAAGAGTTTTTACACAATTAACTTTCGATTTAAAGATATGAGTCTAAACCTGGTTTAGTTTTTGAGGAATGTTTGAAGTTACTCATGAATTATAAAAAGTTGACTTACATTTTTCAGAATTCTGACCCGAGGAAAGATTTTAAATCAATCATTTAAGTAATTTTAGTAAGTAAGTTTATGTAAAAGTTTTCCTGTCTTAAAATTTTACTAATTTGAGATGAATGAAATATAGTTTTCCTAAAATTTCTTTAAACATACCTCCAGAATTCAATGGGCGAGATCCAATTGAGCGGTTGTGCATTTCCTAGCATACAAAGTGATCGTAGGTAATAACAGATCAGGACGTGATCGTAGAATTTGCAAAAAAAAAGAAGACTTCATTTATCATTTTTATTTTTTTTTAATTTCTTACAAAATTTTGAAGGTGTTAATATTATAATACTTTAATATTTTGGCTTTAACCTTAAACTGGTACTTCCGAATATAATGAATATAACGATTTTATAAAAGAGAATATTTCTCTAATAATTCAATTAAAAATTTTTCTTCGATTCAATTCAAATTTTAAAAATAATTAAAAAAATTATTTCTTATTGGGAAGAAAAAACTTTATTTACGTTTTTAAAACCAACAACTTGAATTTCTAAATAAATTTTGTTCTTTTTTAGCATTTTATTTGGTGTGGTCACTGGGACCAGATGTACTGTTAGTGTAATTTTTTGAGGTGTACCAGTTAAGGGTTATGAATAGGATATGTATAAATTTTAGAAATTTTGGCCATGAATGCAAGCACTTAAAACCTTTCCAACAATATCTTGAGACTGAGGATCGCATTAAAAATAATGAATTTAAAAATAAAATTTTAGTTAAATTAAATTAAATTCTAAAAAGGCACGAAAGTATTATCTTTAATGCTTTTGCAAAACTTAAAAATTTTTTGATGCAGATTTGCAGAGGCTTTTTTGGCCTTTAATATCTGATAGTTTATAATTTTTTTACAACTATTTTGCCAGCCAATATATTTACGAAAAACATGAAATACATGACTTTTTGCAAAATGTTTTAGCTCACTTGCGGCTATGGTCACAACCAAAATATTTTGGCAATCGTTATAAAAAAAATCAACGTTAATTTTTAGAGGGGTAAAAATCGGAATTTTTTCCATTTGAGTAAAAAAAAATGTTCATTAAAACTCCCCCAGGGGTAAATCCTGGCTACGGCCCTGATACAAACGCATGGAGACTAACGACATTGATACAAAAACAATAATGCACTGGCAATGGAACAATCACATATACGTATAAATGCATAAACATATATTTTCCTCACACACACAAACGCACTAATACGCACTTTTACTGAAGTGTCAATAATTATTTATACGAACTTTCTATATAAAAAAACATGTGCATGCTCTTGTAAAAAATAAAAGTTATTTGTACTGATATTTATTTATATTCATAAACTTAATAAAATGTGTGTGGGATGTGCTTAGTATCTATGTGTTTGTGTATTCTCCATCCATTTCTGCTAATGTCTATAATTTTATTTACCATGAAAAGTTTTGCGCTTCTGAGCATTAATAATGACAGCCTCGTGGACTTTCGATTAATTTCTGATATTATCACTGATATCATGATATCTGTCCGTGCATGCTTTGCGGGTATTTCAACGCACACACGCAAACATACACACATATATATGTGCAATGGTACATATCTATATGCATGTATAGTTTGCAAAAATTTATTTACTGCTGTCCTAGCTCATTTGGGAATTAACATTTTTTTGCCATAATAATATTATTGAATTTTATGTTTTGTCATTCGTAAATTTTTATCGCATAAAAGCAAAAGCTGCACTCGTATATTTTGTAAAGCTCTTTAAATTGAAACGATTTATTTTATAAAATTTATAAATATGTATAATTAAACTCCGCCCGAAAAGATTTAAGTCGTTTTGAATCGGAACTGGATTCTATCCAGGATTAAACAAAAAAAAAAAAAAGAATAGAAAAATGAATAGAAATATTCCAAAAAATTCAACCTTTTGTATATATTCGAAAAAAATCACGTCATATTTCACAGTGTGCCTTAACAAACTCCTGATGTTTATTTTCTAATACAGTGCTATTTTGAATATAATTAGGATAAAGGAACAAAATAAGACATTTTTAATTAAAAAATTAAATCAATGATCTTGAATGAAATCATTTTACAAAATAAAAAATGCAAACATTTTATTTCAAAATATAACAGAGTATAATATAAGTTAACAGAGATAAAAAGTAATATTATTGCATATTAGGATCTTAATACTGATATTCCAAGCCTTAACACAAGTTTTTTTTTTTAAAGTGATCTCATACCTACCGATTTTCCTGAAATTTTGGCTATAAGCTTTTATTCAAATTATAAGATATGAAGTTTAGAGGGACATCCACCGCCAAGATAGATGAAATTTCGCCTCCTCAACAACTTAAGAAGTTTTGTAGCTTATATCCAAAATTTCAGGAAAATCGGTAGGTATGAGATCACTTTAAAAAAAAAAAATTGTATTAAGGCTTGGAATATCAGAATTAAGATCGTATATTTTTAAAGTCATTCATCGCAACATTATGGCGATGCCAATTTTTCCAAAATAAAAAATCGTGAATAGGGGGTAATTTTCAATAAAACATATCATCATTGTTTATTATCCGATTTTAAAGAATAAAGTAACTTTGATTTTTTTTTTGGTTTTTTACTAGTATTGCCAACTTTTACTAAACACATTTCATTTGCTCATATATTATAATGGCTACTTTTTAATTTATTTATTGAAGTGAAACTTCTAAGACGGTGATTTGATATTGGGGGTTAAATTTTTCGAGTCTCCTCATAAAAATTTTGGTCATGAAAAATATTTCGAATATCTTTCTTAATGATATTGTGTGCACGAGCAAAATTTTATTGTTGACCTCAGAAACTGAATTTTTTAAAAGATTTTACAGTTTTTTTTCTTTCAGAATAAAAAGAATTCCTTATATTCAAGATTTTTCTAATAATATATCTGTTGTAGGCCAGGTCAAATTTTTAATTTCACAAGAGTATAGCCAAAAACACATCTAAGGAAAATTGTAAGAAACTTTGCTCAATAAACCATTGGTCTGAAGTCAATACCGAGCTGACGGAAAATTCGTTTAAATTTTTAAGTCCAAAAAATACATTCTCATACAGATGAGGTAAAAATTAAAAATACTAGAGGGCCTGCTGTCAAAATTCGACCAACTGTCTGTAAGGAAGTGAGTAAAAATTAACATTAACGTAGCGTATGTTAAGGCACTCCAGCGTAGATTTGAGAAAAAGAACATTAAAGATGCATAGCGCAGCTGACAGCATTCGTTTGTCATTTTTGTAGCGTTGAAGTTTGAACGCAAACACAAACATAAACCCTTTACGATAATCGCATAAAAATGACCACAAACTTTGTCATTCCGTAGCTTCACTGGAAGAATCGCTTAGCAAAAATTTGTTCAACAGAGCTTTTATCTCTCCCGAATGAACCTCTAAAGAAATAAAGTGCATAAGCTGGTTCTATTATAAATCCTACCAACATTTCTTTCAAACATATCCAGCCTCTTCCAGTCAGCTTTTAGGACCACCCCACAAAAAACTCAAAATATGAAGAAAATTTCCGAAAATAGTTCATAGCTGTTATTACCAATGAGATGATTCATGAGTCAAATGTATAAAATGGTGCTGTTATGTTTTCAACCTCAACATTCTTTTAAGCACCTATAGTATATCGTCGGCCTTATTCTAATACGACGTAAGTCAAAATTATCTATTGCTCAGGAGGCAAAGAAAACTGTATATTATTCGTATGAAGTTCATACGATAATGTAAAGTTTCAAACGTTTTACCTCCCTTTATTTCATACAAACATTAAAGACTAAAAAAGGACATAGATATAGTTTTGACCAATCCACCTCAACCGCTAATAAACGTTACTTTGCCCAATTTTGACTTACATCCTATTAGAATTAGGGCGACGATATGCCTTTCACTCATGATTTATTATTTTTTGGAAAGCAAAATTTAATTTTTCTTCACGCCCATAAATTGGATCATTGGATAGCTTATTTGTGCAACTGTACTTTTTGAATGCTACATGATTTGTTTCCCTACATTTATTAATATAAAAAAAAAATTACGACAGCTTGCAGCAAAATAAAAAGATGTACAGCCCAATTCTGAATGATTTTTTCCGGGGAATCGGAAAAGGGAATTTTTATTTTTAAGATAAAGTTCAAAAACATTTTGGAAATTTTTAATGCCAATCAACCGTCAATATTCACGAGAAATAAAAAAATGTTATACAGGGTCCGCCAAATAACTTTTTCTTTTTGAAAATTCTATAAAAAAAACTACTGAATATTTTCTCAAATTTCTTTTTTTATTTGAAAGTACAATCCTTCCGGTTAATAATGAAAAATAGTTTCATTCAAATAGCTGAATCGGCTGGCCATGCAGTAGCCTACACGATCGGTCCAATTTGTAAGCACATTATCGATTGTGTGCAGCTGTATTTCACCAATGGCTTCAAGAATATTTTCCTTTAAAGCGTCAATTGTCTCTGGCTTGTCGGCGTAACACTTGTCTTTGAGTGTTATAGTCCCCCACAAAAATAGTCCCGACAAAAATAGTCCAACGGTGTCAAATCGCAGCTCCGAGGTGGCCAAACGACATCAGCTCTGCGGCTGATAATGCGATCTTCAAAAACAGGGCGCAAAACATCGAGTGTAGCTTCGGCTGTGTGGCACGTAGCGCCGTCCTGTTGAAACCAAATGTTGCCAATATCCTCCTCTTCAATTTTTGTGAACGAAAATTCGTTCAACTTGGCCCAATAACGATCGCCATTGACTGTAACGGCCACTCCTTGCTCATTTTCGAAGAAAAATGGCCCAATTATGCCTCTGGACCAAAATCCGCACCAAACAGTGACTCGTTTTGGGTGCAGCGGCTTTTCAATGTATGCGTGCGGGTTTTCTGTGCCCCAAATGCGACAATTTTGCTTGTTTACCTGAAAAGATGATTTTTTTTGGCAAAATCGGCATCTTCTGTAAGTCGATCGCAGGCCCACTTAGCGAAGCGAAAACGCATTGAATGGTTAGTTGGCTTCAACTCCTGAACCAATTGGACTTTGTATGGCGTCATACCAAGGTCTTTATGCAAAATTCGTCTCAATGATGTCTCCGAAATGTTCAATTGTTGAGAACGACGGTGAATTGATGTTGATGGCGCTTCACGCACATTTTCTGCCACAGCAGCAATATTCTCGGGTGTACGCAATGCTTTTGGCTTTTATTATCGCTTACCACGCTTTGGTTTATCGATAAGGATGCCAGTTTCTTTCACTTTTTTCACAAGATAACGAACATACGGAGCTGACGGTGCTTCTTTTCTTACAAAATCCGTTCGCAATTTTCGCACACATTCTGCAACATTACCATGATTTTCAAAGTAATGTCGCAATATTTCCTAGCGTTGCTTATACATAACCATATTCGTCCAGCGGAAAGATAAAACTAATTATCTGTCAAATCAGACATGAGCTAAGTGTTACCATTCACGAAATAAGCAATTTGAAAAAAAAAACGTTAGATGGCGCCCTGTATCTTCATCTGCTATCTTAGAAACGAAAACTCTCTTTTCCAATTCCCCGGGAAACATCACTCAGAATTAGGCTGGTAGAAGATGTAGTGAAATGGTATGAATATATATATATTTTTTTATAGCTTTTTATTTGTAAGAGATACATAAGAAACTTTTCTCCAAAATTATTTTGAAAGCTGTTTTACTTTATAAAGAATATAAAAACAATATTTTGAAAAGTTAAAATTCAGGCTTCAAAATTCGGATTTATTAATGATAGAAACTGTTTATTGAGTTTTGTGTCAAAACAAAGCAACTTGGCGGATAAATAATGTCATGTGCAAAAGTGTGAGAAATTAAAATTAAAATTATAAAAAAAAAAATTAAAATAGAACAAAAATAACTATTAACCTACGTTTTGAGCGAACATTGAATATTTAAGAGGTTTTTTAAAAACAATATATTAAATAGAATTGATGAGGTAACGGTAAATATTCTCTATAGTGATTTAATTAAACTTTCAGTCAACGGAAATTTGAGGGAAATCGATTAGAAAATGACGGAGATATTTCCTTGCAAACTCAAAACTTGGAATTTTCATCGTTCTTTTTTAATTTTAAGTACAAGAAAAAGCTGTGTACTAAGAAAATTCTTTAGTTTTCAAGATATCGCTATCGTTTTGATATTAAAATAGCTGTCATTATTTTGATGACTTACTCATTGACTTTTCATACAAAAATACGTTGTTCTAAAAAAACCATATAGATTCGAAATAATTTTGATATGAAAATAATTTTTCATAATTTACTATTTGTAAGAAATTTAACCATCTTAATATATATTCACATATGTTACATAAAATAAATTCTTATTGTAGGGTATCCTTAAGAGGTGACGAAAAATGCCACCAGATTGAACTATTTCTGAAAAACCCTAAAAAATATTGAAGAATATTGAATAAAATATTATGACAAAAATATTTTTTGTCACGTAACACACGACCAACCCCATTCCCCTGAATTATTAGGGGTATTCACGGGTTTTTGCGAATGGCAAGTGTGTGAAAATGCAGGATATTTTGCGCGCTAACGCGTGAACATCAATATTGCAACATATTAAGGGTTTTCATGCAAATGGGCAATACCCTTATAAATGGTATAAACCTTATAAGTTTATGAGCCTTATAAATGAACTGTCAAAATTCGTATGAAAAAGCTTTTGCACAAACCAGATAAATTTGCTCTTCGATTTAGGTGAGCAAACGAGGTGGCAAACTTATATGATCAATCAGCTGTTTTCTTTTTTGAAGGAAAAGTTATAATTTGAGCAAAACTAATAAAGATTTAATTCTAAAAATTTCAGAAAACAAGCAAACAATCCGCAAAGCGTCCCCGTTTAAATGGAACGCATCGCTGGCAGATCGCACAGCTGACTTATATGCTGCAAATGCACAATCGACTTTAAGGGCTGTTCATACAACCTGTCTGATAAAAATAACTAATTTCCCAAATTAGAAGCCTGCCACTTTGCATGAAAACCCTTATTATGCATTGAAAATTATATATCGAATGAACAGTAAATATATTGCCACCTCATTTCAAAATCACATAAAGTTGTTAGAATCAACGTACAAACTTAGCCTTTTTAAAGTTTTACGCAGGTGGCAACTATGTTTATGTTAAGCATCACTGCTTGTGTGTTCTCGCAATAGGTTTGGGCAGTGCGTAATTCAAGAAGAAATGCAAAATTGCTTCTGATGTGTTTGCTGTTGGAGTGATGCGAAAGTTCGCAAATTTGCATTTTCGCATCGTCGCAACTGTGTTTTGCATCAACCCGTGAATACCTATTGTAATCCGTTTTTTCTTAAATTTAGTTAACACAATTTAATCCAAAAAAGGTTAAAAATTTACAAAAAATATCAATTCAAGCTCCAATTAAAAAAACTAAAAGTATATACTAATTTCAATAAATACATTCAAATGGTCTTGTTGATAAAGATTGCATTCGACCCAATCAACATTAGATATGATAGAGGTCTTTTATAGTCGTGGCTTCACTGCTGGTGCCTTCTTAAGCCGTATCTTGACAATTAAAATGATTATTACCAACTTTATTTGTAAAGACGTTTGCTAGATATACTTACTTAATATTCAAAATGCAATTAACTGTGCCGATTTGTAATCAATTTCTTATTCTGAATAATATTGAGCCTGTTCATTTTAGCGTTTGATCAAGGCAATGATAACAGGCGAAGTGAAAAGTTTGACAGTTCCTCAAAAATTAAATATCCAGCTGTATCTTTATATTCAAGGACTTCAAACCAAAAATCAGTTGTATTAGATTCATTATTCTATTGTAAGATGTAAATTTTTTGATACTAATATAATATTTTCGATAAACATCACTACACCCACACATTTTCAAGAGAATGTAAAATATGTTATTCTATTGCTTTTTAAACTTTGTTAACGGAAAAAAGCTCAAAATTTATAACAATTAAGCTAAATTTAATAAACAATATGTAAAGAAGTTCGCCAAAAATTCCGCCAGCGGATTCTTGACAACACTATGACACAAAATGATGGTCATTGGTCCGGTGTGAACCAAACCAATCTCAAACGATAGTATTTTACATCAATAACAAAAGCCAAAGTCCCTTTTTGCTCCACTACGTCACAAATATATTTTACAGTGGTTTTAAACTTGACTTTTTTGGTCAAAAATTGAATTAAACAATATGAAAAATTTAATGTTAAACTTAATTCAGGATGGTTCTTGTCTTCGGAAGCATAAATTAAAATATTCCGGGGAATATTTTTTCGGAACACTTTGACCCCCTAGCTCCTTCCAGTATGAGTCAATTAGACCATTTTTTTGGAAAAGACCCTATAAGTCAACTTTGGAGGAAGGTCAATGGTTACAACTTTCCATAAAATATTCTCCAGAAAATTACACTAGGGGTCAGCCAAGACAAGTAACCTGTACGATTTAAAGGTTTCACATAAAAAATGGACCGAAAAGATACTACATTTATTAGTAAGCAATTATTGCCTTGTGCCATAATAATAGCTATCTTCATTTAGAAATAAATTTTTAAAATTGTAACGATCCGGCGTAACGGTATAAAGCTATAATTATATTCGTAATACGTTTTAAGTTATAGCAACAAATTACGTAAGTTGTATTAAAATGGCTTAGCTTAGAAATTCAATTAAGTGGGAATTGAGTAATTTTATTAAAATTGTGAAAGTGAAAGTATCTTGGTCTTTTTTCGAAAATTTTTTTTTTTTGGATTCGCCCGGAATTATGAATCTTCCAAAGATACGTATACCCGACCTATACGCATGCACGATTTACACTCTAGATCCTGTCCGGATCAGCCGGGACAGACAGAATGCACCTACGTACTAAACATACCCCCTATTGGCAATTAGGATTTTCCACTAAGCACATTAATTGGCTTTTCAGCGGAATTTAAAAATTTAATATATAACAAACGCGTAGTTAAGTATATTTAATTCTATATAAATAAGCAACATCGAATTAAATTATAGTGATTATCAATTTAAGGTATCCGAAAAACAATCCTGATTTCAAAAACAATCCAAAACACTAAACTCATTTTAACTGGCTTGTGGCCATTGTCCAACCCAAGGACCTACGTGGAAATGAGATAAATCTCATATCCGCCAAATCAAAATCTTAATTAGTTGGATATGCATTTGGGCCAACGCAGGCATAAACTTGTTCGGAAAAGAGATATACTCTGGCACACCAATTCAGATGATAGTGTGAGTTCAGTCTAATTTCAAATCAGGAAACCACGTGAGCACGTAAATCACAATTCAATTTAAAATTAAAATATTGAATAATTAAAAAGTAAGTTTTAAAAACGATTCATATTTGATGGTGCTTACTTAATAAAACATAATATCGAGACAAACAGGAGAAACAGAAAGTCCGCTTTAGCTTTGCTAAAGTCCGTATATTTTCAATGGAGTTCTGCGGAAACTCAAAGAAATTTTGTTATATCTGCGGTCATTTCACACCATCCCGAAGCAGTCAAAGTCATTCCAGTCAGAAACTGATTATGGCATATGAAAAATACAATGATCAAAAATTTATATCTGATGTCTTATATCTTTATATCTGGTGCCACAAACAGTGAAAAATGACTACTACACTTTCACTTTCACAATTTTTATTAAATTACTCAATTCCCACTTTATTAAATTTCTAAGCTAAGCCATCTTAATACAACTTACGTAATTTGTTACTATAACTTATAAAGTATTACGATTATTATAGCTTTATATAGTTACGTCGAACCGTTATAATATTGCAAATTTATTACTTAATGAAGATATTATTATCACACGATGCAATAGTTGGTAAAAATAAATGTATTGTCTTTTCGATCCGTTCTTTATATGAAACCATTAACTCGTAGAGGTTACTTGTCTTGGGTGACCTCTAGTGAAACTTCCTGGAGAATATTTTTTAAAGGTTTTAACCTTTGACTTTCCTCCAAAGTTGACTTATAGGGTCCTTTCCAAAAAAAGGGTCAAAGGGGTTAAAGTGTTTCGAAAAAATACTCCCCTGTAAATTTTAATTTAGGCTTCCGAAGACAAAAACCACCTTGAATTAAGTTTAACATATAATTTTTTATATTTTTTAATTTCATTTTGACCAAAAAAATTAAAATTTAAAACCACTGTAAAAAAATTTATGACGTAGTAGAGCAAAAACCGACTTGGGCTTTTGTTATTGAAGTCAAATACTATCGTTTGAGTTTGGTTTGGTTCACCCCGAAAATATGTGTTGCACTGTGTAATTTATCCCTCCATGGGACATAAAATCTGCTTATTTGGCGGGAAATCCGCTTATCTGTCAACAGTATTTGAATGTGTACTAATAGAGAGGAAACAACAAGTTACAACAACCATATAGCTCTGTTTTTTTCACTCTAGCATTCTACTCTCCCACAGCAGTGCTTCTCAATAGAACGAATGTGTGGCTTGCTTGGTGTCTTGATGCTGTTTTTGAGGAAAAAAGTGTTTTTGACAAAGTGTTTTGAAAGACAAAAACATTGAAATAAAAATTATATTGTGCGCTTACTATGAACCAGAGCTTTCAAAGAATATCAATTTCAGTCGAATGTGTTGCCTAAAAGTCGGTAAAAAGGGGGCCAAAATTTTGTTTTTGCGTATTTATATATAGATTTTCATACAAACTTGCCAAGAGGAATTTTTTTGAGGAATAAGAGGAATAAGAGCTGAACATATCATTCTATTGCGTATGTGGCTAGCAATAAAGCTTCCAATCCCGGGATCTCGACAGACGTTTTTGGTCCCGACAGTCCCGGGATTATAAGGCATAAGATCCTGGGATTTTCGGGATCCCGGGATTGCGTTCAAATTGCAAAAATGCAACACTTTAATTTGTCATTCCAGTAAAAACTGTTTACAACACTTTTCTTCTATACTTCAAAAATTATATGATTATTTTATAACAATTCCGCCTACTAGTGTTGAGTCCGAGAGTTGTTTCTCTTCGGCCGGAAATTTTGCTACCAAAATTCTGTCAAGCCTAGGTGATGACATCTTAGATGCCTTAATATTTTTAAGAGCATATTTTCAAAGTCAATCAGCCTAGCTAACCGTTCAAAGGCTTCAGTTATCTCAAAAAATGTACCTAGTATTATTATATCAGAAAATATGAATTTAATGAATTGTACTATAAATATATGTAATAAATATATATATTCTCGTTCTTTATATATATAAAGAAACAAAGTAAATTAATTTTTTATAAAAAATTTAAGTAAACTGGTTTTTTTATTACTTTTGACAATTTTTTATTAAAAAAATATCCTAAATTTAATACCTTGCACATGAATTCTTTTTCTTTTTGTTAAAAAAATTACTTTTTATCTGTTTTTCAAATCCCGGGACTTATCCCGGGATTCTTAATTATCAATCCCGAAATTGGAAGCCCCCTATCAAGCAATATCGAGGTCAACGAACGGTGAATCTTGAAAGTCAATGTACTGTAAAAATGTTCGTATTGGAATATTTGCTGTAAATGGTGGTTTAAATAAAATGTTTTCATCAACGGAGAAAATTGTTTTCTGAATTTGTATTGTGGTTAGGCAAAACTTGCGCTCAGCCACTTCAAAATTATATATTATTATAAATTCAAGCAAAATTTTGCTAAGTTATTATAAACAACAAAAGCAAATTTCTACTTAATCAAGCAAATATTTGCTGAGTTTTTATAAATTGGAATGGCAAATTTTGATTAGGTTTTGCTGAAATCTAGCATATTTTTGAAGTGAAAAAGTTATTAACATTAAATTAAATTGAAAAATCACCACCATCTGGAGATTTGAACCTCGGCCGCGTGAGTGTAAGTGCATGGGCTTATCCATTCAAGCATTGCAGTTATTAACCAATCGTCGTCTAATTTCCTTCATTCAAAATAAAAGTGTGCTCGTGTGTTTAGAATAAATTTGCTTGAATTTAGTAAAAATTTGCTATTTGAGTTTTTAATAACTTAGCAAAAAATTTGTATGAGCTCAGTAAAAATTTACTATTTGAGTTCACAATAACAATAAATATTTGCCTGATTCAGATAGAAATTTGCTATTGCAGCTTATAATAACTTAGCAAAATTAGGCCAGAATTTAATCAAAATTTTGCTATTTCCTAAATACATGAGGAGTGATTTCAATTTAGCAATGTTTTTCTAAAATCACTCCGTGATGGAACAAATTTTTGCTGATTTGCTTTTAAGCACAACATTTGCTTGATTCAAGCAAAATAATTATCTCCGTCTCATTTAAAGTTGGTAATTGACTTTTTGTACGGACGAAGAAACCCTTTAACAAGTTTTTATACAAATATTAATATTTGTATTTAAATCATATAAAATCAACATAATATTAATATTTTTAATCACATTTGTATGAGAATGTATTTTTCCTGACTTCCAAACTTAAACAAATTTTCCGGCAACTTGATATTGACTTCAGACCAGAGTTTCTTATAATTGTCCGAAGATTTTATTTTTGCCATACTCTCTGTCAATTTTTTTCTATTAGTACAAATTAATCCGGCCTAATATATAGTATTTTGCAACTTAATAAAAAGTTTTCTTAGCTTAAATTATAGTTTGAAATAATTTTGACTACTGTTTGAAAAATATCTTTTTTTCCAATTTTGTAAAATTGGTTTTGAATGGAAATTTCACTTTGAATATGAAGCATCTTAATATGCTAATGAGTACTAAATGTACGAACAATGTATGTACATGATGCTTTGTATGATATATTTTCGAAATTGTCCGTAGTTATAATTCTACTTTTGCATATATTTAGGCTTGCTATTCTTTCATTTATATTGTCTACCGTGGAGCTTACCTGCAAGTCTCTGTCAAACTTAGTTCCTTTAAATCTTAATTTCTGTGATCATATCTCCTATCATCTTTGATCTAAAACAATATTGTTCTTACCCAACGGTCCGGAAAGTCAGCAGCTTCCTCCAGGAGCAAAACGTAAGCACTTTATTTTGTTGTTGTGCAAGCGAAGTATTCAAAAAGCTTGAAAACTGAACTGTTGACCCAATGCTTTCAAGAGAGGCCTTTTAAAGCAATTTGAAGTAAGCTACATTGGAGTGCTTTTTTCTATGACATCCAATGTTAAAATTACAATGGTGTGTCATATGTCGGGTTAGCGCTTTTACGCTTGCAAGCACTTGTAAGCACTCAAAAACTCGTTTCGGAGTGCTTTTTCCGGATGGGTATATATATTTCTTCACAGATTATAGGTAAATATATATACAAAATATGATATATATGACAAAATGTATGCTTGTTTTATTTATTTATTTTCTATGTAAATTACTCATCATCTTGTGTTTGACAAGCATCTGATACGTTTATTGTTTGTAATAAATTGGAAAATTAGAAATAATCTATAAAATTTGTAATGTATGCAAATGTATTTTTCTGAATTTTATCATAACTTGTTAACGTTCTTCAATTAATTGGTTTTGTGTATGAATGTAGAGTTTTTGTGAAGCGTTTGTCAGATTTTTAATATTTCAAAATTTGTACATGCTTCAAATTTTGCATATAAATTTCATTGTCCTTTTATTTGAGCTTCATTGGATTTTTATTTGATTGAAGTGAAAAACTAAGGGTAGAATTGTCTCCATCTTTTGCTTTGTTTTTTAGCCACAACAAATCTCTTTTTACGCCAACGTAACCTATTTCTAATCGCAACTGTTCTCTAAAACTATAAACACGGAAACTTTACTTTAAGTTAAAAAATTTGCCGCTTTTAAAATATTTGAGTCTGAGGGCCATGAAGAAGTTAAAAAACTAAGAAATTTCAATAAAAATTCTTGTTATTTTATGTATAAGGCTTTTTATTGAATTTAACAAGAAAATTCCAAAAAAAAAAGTTTAATAAGACTTACAGCCCTATTCTGGCAAATTAACAATTTTTAACCAGTATTTTTTATATTTTTATATGTTTGTTGTTTTCAAAACAAAATTTGAAGTATAAAAAACAAAGTTTTTAAATAAAATTGTCAATAATTGAAAAGCAGTTCTTTAAATTTTGTTTTGAAAACAAAAAATTACAACAAACACATTGAAATATTCAAAATACTAGTTAACAATATGTTAATTTGCCAGAATAGGGCTGTTAAATACAGTTATTCATTTCAAAAAACTTTACCATACCGCTCACAAATCAATAAAAATGCTATATTTCAGACAGTTTGGTTCGTATAAGACTCAAATTCAGTACTACAATTGGATGGTATTATATAGTGATGAAAATAATATTACTTCAAAAGTAAGTATAAATGCAATATATTGCAATTTTTCAATATTTTGAATATATTCTGGACCATAAAATGCATTTTACTGGCCAAATCTGTTTAATATGGGCATTGCTTTGAATAAAAAAAGTCGAAAATTGCAAAAGTCGTCATATTACGGCAACTTACAACAACGTTATACTTATTTGATATCACATTTTTATAACTTTAAGGGGTTTAAGGTCTTAAAAATTTTTCTTTGGCTATGTACCTGCTCAGATGTTTTCTTTTGTAACGTTAATATACCTTCGTGTTCTCTGCCAAAATCTTTTAATCGAAATCTTTAGTTTTGTAAATTAAACAGTCGAAGTTTTTTTTATTATATTCTTAGAGGTATTGTTCAAAATTTTCATTGAAAGTAGAGAAAACCAATTGTAATTTTAATGAAACAACAAACACATAAAAAAAAAACAAAAATAAAAACACTCTAAAAAATTTCCCAGGAAATAAATTTCCTCAATGCTTGAGGAATAATTTAACTCGATTTTTCAGGCAAAATTTCAGACTGAAAAGGCTTACTTTGTGACTCTTATTTATTATATAATATTGAAGTGAAAACTTTTGTTTCAGGTAAACTCCAAAAGTACTGGGCCTATTTTTGGGGTATTTTCCATTCAAAATTTTAATAATAAGTAATTTAAACTAAGTGCTAAATTATTTAAGAAACCATTCCAGCTGCAATGCACTGCTTAATCGCTTTTATTCTCGCGTTTGTGTTGCGAGAGTTTCAAATCAGTCCATGTTGCTCTCTACTACCATGGTAGAAGAATACAGGTAGATGCACCAGATGGGAGCATACTGCCGGAAATGTCAAAACGAAGCAAAACTTTTTATTTATTTTCTTTTGTTTCCACACATTTGCCACACAGCTGAATTTGATAGACATGACAGTATGGAAAGAGAGCACAGTCAGCGCTGCTGCTACCTCTATCCTTATATCATGTACTACTACTATATATTTTACTCAGCTTACACAGCGCAACAAAAAACCAGATGAGCATCGAGCAGGGTAAAAGAAGAAATGTTGTTTTTATTTCGTTTGACACGTATTGTTTGATGGAGATTGATAAAAAAAATTTGTAGCCGCTGAAAACTGAAGCCTGATAGTTTTAAATAAAACAAATATATATACAACGGAAAATGTTGTACTGTATCATTTCAAACTGAAATACATTTTCTGCCAAGAACTAATTTTACAGTAATTATTTCTTTTGGAAATAAGACTTTCTCAGGTGATACATAACAGTCAAGGTGATACATAAACGCTCCCAAGACCCATTGAACAATGAAGTTGACATTTCTTATTTATAAATAAATTAAATAGCGCAGTCAATTATCATGCGATTTTCATAAATTAACATTTATTTTATTTATAATAAATTTAACTAACAGAAAACTTTTGCGTTTGAAGTAGTTAACAAAACTTTGGCAGTAAATTTTCGCCTCAGTTGAAAAAATTAGAGCAAGTGTTAGTTTTGGTAAATTTCTACTAAAAAAAATATTCGTATTTCTAGAGATAAAAATATATTTTGAAATTCTTACTTGATTTTTTTCTTTTCAAAATCGCTTTGAAATAAATATTCGGTTGAAAAATTGATAATATTTGAAAAATCAATACGTTGTTGATTGTGTATTTCGTCAAGTACATACCTAAAAATCAATTTTTAACGGTAAAAAACTTTTTAACAAAGTAAAAAATAATTTAAAATTATTTTTCACATTAATTCTTGGTCAAATTTGATAATTTATTTAGGTATAGTATTAAGTTGGAAATGTTATTTTTAAAATTTTTTTTATTTTGTATTAGTATCATAAATATATTAATTTCTCCATGAATAAAAGACATTTAAAGCTGTAGCGTTTAATGGTCTGATTAAGAAAGCGCCGACTTTAAAGGTTTTTTATTCATGGAGAAATTAATATATTAATGATAATAATACAAAATAGAAAAAAATAATAATAATAAGATTTAAAATTTAATACTGTGTATAAATAAATTATAAAATTTGACCAAGAATTAAAGTGAAAAGTAATTTAAAATTATGTTTTGCTTTGTAGTGGCTTTGAAGCTGGTTTTTTTGTTTGTTTAAAAGTTTTTATTTCTTCCTTTTTAGAGATTATGAAAACAATTTTTCCCATTCTTGTAACGAATATTCGTACTCTAGTGTCAACGTTACCTGAGAAATAGTATTTTTATTATATTGCCATGCCTTTTTGTTCAATAACGCCTACTTTCTTGATCGTAAATCTTCATAATTATGCCTACCCATATACCTAATTTCAGTACCCTGGTGTCAATATATTTGAGCTACAGCGTTTTTCTAATAATACCGCGCCTTTTATCGAATAACGCCTACTTTTTTGAACATAACTTTTAATAATTTTGCCTACCCCTGTACTAAATTTCAGTACTCTAGTGTTAATATTATTCGATATAAAAAATTGTGGCAATCGGGGTAGTACTTTAGGAGTTATCGATATACATTAGGGCGGGTCAAATTCTGGCTCAGCGAAATTCGTAAAATACATGTAATTTCAAGACTTTTTCTCCACTACAGCATATACAAATTCTGAAAAAAAGCTGTGCGGACTTTCGTAAATAGATTCATACACATACATTCATACATTCATATTTTATAATTGAGAACAAAATCTATTTACGAAAGTCCGCACAGCTTTTTTTCAGAATTTGTATATGCTGTAGTGGAGAAAAAGTCTTGAAATTACATGTATTTTACGAATTTCGCTGAGCCAGACCTCCAAAAAATTCGTTCATACAAATTGACCCGCCCTAATATACATACATTTAAAAACAAAAACCAACCAGCTTGAGAACTTAATCCTTTGTGAAGTCGGTTAAAAAAGAAATTGTATGAATAATTTCATATATTATTAATTATTGTACTCGACCAGATCTACTACATACACTACTATGTTACTTGAAAAATACATGTGACTTTTATTTCTTAGCACCGTGTTATCTTCACTGAAACTTTTATCAATTGAATATGATATACAGTTAATCACTAAAAATTTTTACGATCAAATTATTTAATTTGCTCACTGGGTTTGCATGACAGCGTTCTCTTTTTAATCAAGTCATAAATAACGGTATCACTTTATCCCGTTAGATGCACCAGAGCATTAATTTGTATTCAAGCACTTTGTATGTCACAAAAGTAAGTAAACAGTGAGATTTAACTTGGTAATGCAACGAATCGCGGTCTTAAAAAAGAACTTTTTGTTAAAGTTTTCTTAAAAAAATAAAACGAATTTATTACAAAATAAAAAAAAATAAAAAATTATTGACACTAATTTAAAAGTGTTGAAATGGCACCACTAAGAAAGTAAACCTGTGCGGGAAATTTGACGTATTGTAAAGAAAAGCCCGTCAACTGTTCAAAAATGTATATTTCACATGTATTCATGGGTCAGATGGACGCGCAAAAGTGTGGAGTAAAGTTAACGATGAGCTAAAACCAAACAATATGGCAGGCACAGTAAAGCATGGAGGAGGGTCGATTATGGTTTGAGGATGTATGGCAGCAAATGGGGTTGGAAATTTGGTAATAATTTGGTGGTATAATGGAAAGATATGGCTATTTAAATATCCTTAAAGAAAATTTAAAAATTAAATTTGGCAGCACAATTGGGTATTGAGGGATCATATTTCAACAAGATAATGACCCCAAGCATACTGCACTAATTGTGAAGGAATATTTATTATATCATGCCTCCAAACAGCTAAGAACACCACCTCAATCACCAGATGCCAACCCTATTGAGCACCTATGGGAGCATTTAGATCGGCAAATTCGAAAACATACAATTAGAAATAAAGGGGACTTGACACGATTATAAAATCTAAAGGACATCCCACAAATATTAATTTTATTATTGTTTCTAAAAACCATTTTTTAATAATGTTATTTAGCTAGTGTGTACTTACTTTTGTGATATGAATTGATCTCTCATTTTTTTAAAGTTCTTATAAATTTTTGTTTTTTTTTTATTTTAAGCCTTATTGAATTCAAATAAATTTAATTTTTTATTTATGTACACAATTTTTGAAGTTATTTAAAGAAAATTTAAAGAACTTGCCTGTGTGAACTTACTTTAGTGACTAACTGTAAGTACAAAATTAGAAAAATATGATATTTTAAATGATTTTGATAACCTTAAGGTAAAATTTTAACTTATATATTGTAAGCAATCACAAATTGTGTAACAATTTGGGTCCCACAAATGATATGTATAAAGAAAATAAATTAATTGTAAATGAATTGTGAATTTTTATAAAATTAACTATATTTCATACATAATGTAAATATTAAAAAATATATATATAATATGTATATATTTTTCAATATTTACATTATGTATGAAATTTAGTTAATTTTATAAAAATTCACAATTCATTTATTTCATTGATTATAAATACATTGAATTAATAATAAGTAAATAAATAATAAATCACGCAAAAAAACACAGCGCACAAAAAGATCTACCTTAGCTCACCTTAGCTCTACCTTAGCACCTAACAGGAGTCCAAAGGTTAGCATGCATAGGAGTAAGCCGAAATCAACGCCACAGGCGGGTCTGGAAATGATGCTAAATCTTCTCCCCACAGAAGAGGTCCTTAAGAGTTCGGCGACCAAAAGCGCGATTCGCCGCAACGAATCACAAGCCTGATGAAACAACACTTTCGGACCTATTCTGAATCTCTTTGGAACCGAGGAATTAAAAAGAACAACCGATTATATCATACCCAGTGTGAGATTTGGCACAGAATACACCACATCCATCCCCAGCAGACAAGAATGTGAAGAAACGGCCGTAGAATTCAACGGCAATCTGCAATTATATACTAATGGCTCCAAAATGGAAAACGGAACTGGTTCAGGTGTATACTGTGAAACGCTACAAATCAAAGAGCCCTACGAACTCCCCGACTACTGTAGCATTTTTTAGGCAGTAATATATGCTATTTAAAAAGCTGCACAGGCCATTCATAGGTAAAATCTTACCCCCACAATGGTTGTAGTTTTTGTGGATAGCCAAGCGACCATCAAAGCGCTGAATAGTAAAACGAAGAAGGCTCAAACGGTACAGAACTGTAAACTGGCACTGAACAGTATCTGCAATACTCACAATGTCACCCTCTGCTGGGTTCCTGGACATAGCAATATTGAAGAAGACGAAGCAGCGGATGGACTGGCTAGGAGTGGAGTAACCGCAAGTACAAACAGAGCTAATGCAGATGTGTACATTCAAATAGGCGTCACCAAAAGGAGCATAAACCTTAAAGCCAGAGATAATGCTAACACTAACTGGGCCTCCAGAGGTGACTGCAACATATATCGAAGGTTCTGGCCGGAGCTAAATGAAAAGAGAACTGAAAGCCTTCTGCTTTTGGCTAAACGAGAAATCCGGATTCTTGTTGGAGTTTTAACAGGTTATTGCCCAATTGTGGTAATGAAAAATAGAATGAATATAACAGTGTCAGACTTCTGTCGGAGCTGCAAGGAACCCAAAGAAACAGAAACAATAACTCACCTTTTATGCTTATGTTCAAGTCTAGAGAATCATCGACTCCGATGTATGGGTAACAGATTTTTCAAAGATCTGGAAGATTTAGCGAACACACCACTGCTGGATATCTGGAAGCTCATAAAAAGCACATCCTGGTTTGAGGAATAATCGATTTAATGGTTAACATACAACAAAAAAAAAGAAAAAAGAAAGAGGCTCGCAATGGACCTATAGGCCCCCACAGAAGCGCCGGTAACGATGCACGACCCCATTTACCTAACCTAATCTAACATGCACATGCTTTGAGGCTGAGTAGTTATCTTAAGTGAAGGTGTGCCCACTCTACGAACTTTGTTTACTCCAAGTTAGAAGAGTAGTTATCTTAAAAGAAGGTGTCTCCACCCTTCTAACGTAACTTACTCTAAGCTCAAGCGTAGTTATCTAAAGCGAAGGTATATCCACCCTTTGAATTTTGTTTACTCTAAGTTCAAAGCGTAGTTATCTTAAGCGAAGGTGTCTCCACCCTTCGAACGTAGTTTACTCTAAGTTAAAAGCATAGTTATCTTAAGCGAAGGTGTTTTCACCTTTTGAACATGGCTTATTCTAAGCGTAGTTATTGTAAGCGAAGGTGTATCCACCCTTCGAATGTTGTTTACTCTAAGTTCAAAGCGTAGTTATCTTAAGCAAAGGTGTCCCCACACTTCGAACGTAGTTTACTCTAAGTTCAAAGCGTAGTTATCTTAAGCAAAGGTGTCCCCACCCTTCAAACGTAGTTTTCTCTAAGTTCAAAGAGTAGTTATCTTAAGCGAAGGTGTCTCCACCCATCGAACGAAGTTTACTCTAAGTTAAAAGCATAGTTATCTTAAGCGAAGGTGTATCCACCCTTCGAATGTTGTTTACTCTAAGTTCAAAGCGTAGTTATCTTAAGCAAAGGTGTCCCCACACTTCGAACGTAGTTTACTCTAAGTTCAAGCGTAGTTTTGTTAAGCGAAGGTATATCCACCCTTCGAAAGTTGTTTACTCTAAGTTTAAAGCGTAGTTTTCTTAAGCGAAGGTATATCCACCCTTCGAACGTTGTTTACTCTAAGTTTAAAGCGTAGTTATCTTAAGCGAAGGTGCCCCCATCCTTCGAACGTAGTTTACTTTAAGGCCAAGCGTAGTTATCTTAAGCGAAGGTGTCTCTACTCTTTGAAAGTAGTTTACTCTAAGTGAAAGCGTAGCTATCTTAAGCGAAGCTGTCTCCACCCATCGAACGTTGTTAAGTCTAAGTGAAGGTGTAGATGTTGTAAGCGAAGGTTTCTTCACCCTTCAATCCTAGTCACTCACAGCAAGTAAATGGATAGTAACTGAATATATATGAATAAGCCCCAATTAATTATATTATTCTAATTTATATAGATAATTTTTAATAATTAGTAATAATTATTTAACATACTGATTAAGTAATAAATAAAACTAATAAAACAAATAATAAAGACTTAATTTACTGTTTAAAACTAAAATGCTGGCTTTCTAATTTCAACATCGGGAATCATTGGCAAAACAATTATTTTGTAAGAACCCCGGGTTTACTCACGACCAGTAACGAGCAAAAAGGGTTCGTTACAATATTTAACACATATGTTTTAATCTTGTTTTTATCTTAAACTTATGACTGTACTTTTTTATTATATCGCGAGCTTACATTCAATATGACCTATCTACATTTTCCACGAAAATGAGTTTTTTATGGCAAAGAAATCGTTGTCACATCTGCCATCTATGAGATTTATTTTAATACAAAAAAAAAAAAAAGAGTTTAGCAAAATTTTCGCCATTATATGTTTTACTTATCTACAATACAGTTTATTTGTTTGTGAATACAAAAGGACTCATCTACACAATTTTTTGGAAATATTCAAGAAAATTGTAACAAATTTGCGTTAGACAATGGCAGGGTAAAAAAGAGAAGGTAATGCATTGAAAAGCATAGAAGTAGATTATAAATCATTAGCGGAGGAAGATATTGGACAAATAACTGGTGCTTTTATTATCGAAAGAAATTTTCTTAGAATATTAAAAAATTTTAATGCAGATTCGGACGACAACGCGGCAATGGGACTTATCCGCAGAAGGAAGAGAAATCATGACTCTAATCCTAATTTGCATACTGCTCCGCTGCATGTCAAGCAAAAAATTGCAAATATTTACAAGAATTGAAGCCTGTAATTTTATCAGAATATCAATATATTAATGATAATATCGAAAAATTTAAGTAATTAAATTAATAGACTAATATCTTTGGTCACAAGGAATAACTACTAAACTTAAAGTATCGTAAAAAACGATATTTTAATTCCACGAACTACGACCCATTTTTTTTTAAATATATAAACCGTTAGAAACAAAATACTTACAGACATAAGTGATGATCAATTCTGGGTAAAAAATGGGTATCTGCATACCTCCAAAAATTGGCAATAAAGTAAATTCCATATCGCTTTTTTACGATATTTTGAGTTTAGTCATTATTCCTTGTGACCACAGATATCATTCTTTACTGCTATTTTGATCTTTTTCTCCTGTTTTTTTTAATATTGTTATCATTAAAATTTTCTTAAAATCAGAATTAAATCGTCAATGAATTCACGAAGAACTTACTTTTTCTATTGAATAAAAAGACTTATCTACTGATTTCATTTAAGAAAAAAATATATTTTAAGTACAAAACAACCTACTTACACTTAAACGACAAGTACGAGATTTCACAAATTTTTTTTGTTTATGAAAGCTTGTCATTCTTTTAAACAATATTCTGGTACTGTGGTTGGTGAATATTTGTACACTAAAAGATTAAAACGATTTTTTGCTCTCCTGAAAAAAGTTTTTTTTTGTAGATAGGTCATCTATACTGTTATATAAAACGAGTCTCACGAAATTTGATCCAGAGCAAGCTCGGTAGCCGCTGAACCGATTTTGATAGTTCTTTTTTTATTTGATTCTTATGATAATTTAGATTGTCATAGCTTACCAAGGTTTTCGAAAAATTTATTCCTTAATTACTACAAAATTACGAATTTTATTTGATGCTTACATGCAACCAGCAGCCCAATACAACAGCAAACAAAACTTTCCTCTCTTTGTCGCGAGAGCTTCTCTTAATACAACTCGGCAGCCATTTTATGTAGTTGCTTTCAGTGAGATTTTTGCTGTCATAAATATTAAATAAAAACAATGCCAAGAATGCTGTATGCTGGCGTTACGTTACAAAAAACAAAAGTGATTTTTAATTTGGATTTCAAAAAATTCTGAATTGGACCAGACTTTTTGTATTCAGCTTTTTTTAAGAAGGGTAATAAATAATATAAGTTCATTTTCCAAGTGATCAAATTTAAAAATCTTCTGTTTGTTTTATTTGTCTTTTTGATCTGGCGTTACGTTACTGGCGTTGCGTGCCTTAAATTTCCACTGTAGTTCATTTGGGTAATTAAGTAATTAGGTAGTTACGTAATTATATAATTTCGTAATTTAAAAACAAATTTAATACATTGTCCTTTCCATGCCTCAACCATGTCTCATTATCTCTAGCCAATGCCTTCCATTTTTACTAAAACAAAAAAGCTTACGAAACATTTACTAAACATTTACGAAGTAGAAAAACTACATTTGTTAGCCAGTGCAGATGATTTGACCTTCAAAGTAAATAGATTTATGTATAAATTGCCTAAATTAATAAAATGGAAATGTTTCTTTCAGATATATCATCAAATAATACGTTTTTAATAAGTTTATGTGGAAATGCCCATATCGCAATAACTTTGATGTCATAATAATAGGATTTTCTTAAAATACCTACTATCCGTACAAAATATTTCCGAAAAAGCTTTCATTTACTGTTATTTTTATTAACGACTTTTCATATAAAAATGCGTTGTACTGAGAAAATCCATAGTTTTCGAGATATCGCAAAAAGTTTGATGTCATACTAACGGATTTTTTTTTAAATTTGAGAAGAATATATTTATGTTCAGAATCTATTTATTAATTTATTTATTTATAAGAGCTTGTAAGAAATAAACTTATAGTTAAGCACCGATAACATGTGTGGATATAAATCAACAAATTTTTTAAAACATAATCTTAAACAAAAATCAATTAATTAAATACATTGAGATCAAAAACAGTTATTAAAAAACGATTATAAGAATTTAAAACTAAAAATTCAAAATAAAATAACTTTCAATTTAGAGAGAAAAATAACATTGAAAAGAAATGAATTAGGTAAGAAATCGAATGAAAAGAGATAAATGAAGAAAAATAATAGAATAGCGAATCAAGTAAAAAAAGATAAAAGTTTTGGTTAGAAGGAAGACAAATAAATGTTAAAAAATAATTTTTTTATTACCCTGTTGCAGGACTTTTTTAAAAGTCAAAAAACAAAAAAAGCCAGGCAAATGTATATTATCATAACGATTACCGTTTAAATATGGTATTCAAATTTAATAAAGTAATTTTTTAATATTAACACCATTTTTTTATAAGTAAACAGAACAAACACAATCATTTTTATATTTGTATTAAATTTAATACAAATAAATACTTCAATTTTAAGATTTTAAATTTTTACATGGTATTTAATTTTTTGTATCGCAGGCGAAGCAGCGGGTATTTGCTATATTGAATATAAGCTCTCGCTATGTACTTTTATTATTGTTTTTGAACATATGTATATTAGGGCGTAAACCTTTTTTAATTTTTTTTGAAATTTTGGGGGGCTAAAGCGGAATCCGGAAGTTCGTCACAAAAAGCAATTTTGAGAATTTTTTCAGATTTTTTGAAAAAGGTTTAGAGGTCGCTCAAGATCGTTTTTCCACAAAAAATACTTTTTCAAAATAACACTTGTTATTTTTACCCAGAAAGGGAGCCTAACTGAAAAATATACTATTTCAAAGATCTTATTTGGAAGGAAAAATGTTAAAATTTTACTTTCGTGGGCTTGAAAGAGAAGTTACGACTATTTTTCTGGACAGGACAGTCACAAAAAGAAGTTTTTTTTAAAAAAAATTTGCCTTTTTTTATATCCACCTTAAATTTCTCAAAATTTTCGCTTGTGATAAAAAATCCTAGTATGCAGCTTCAAACTTAATTTTAAGTTATTTAAAGAAAACAAATCAATAATTTATCTATCCTTTTACTAAAGTAATGCGCATTTAAGGTTTGGGAAAAAATTAATTTTTAAGTAAATTTATTAGTGTGAGCAAAGGTTTTACAAAAAACAGTTATAAGGGCTTTGGTATGAGGGTTACCATGTATCGCAAGGTAACATATTAAAGTTTGGCCAAAAACCATTTAGAATTGATAATTTTTTTAGAAATTTTTGTTCCGTTTTAAATATTTTTTACGGCCGTTCTCAACCACTTGGAGCAAATCTTGAAAGCTCTACTCAGATTTGGTAAGATGTCGGTAACCATTTGCAGCAGCAACACCACGTTCAGTTATATCATTCACAACGAAGAAACATTTGATAATGTCCAAGGCTTGCAAATAAGAGGGGTTTTTTTTTCTAAGTATCTGGGTCGCTTTTCAAAAAATCAGTGCCAATATTAGTGGAGTCAAAGAACTTTATGCTATTTGTGGTGATATAGCTGAACGTGGTGTTGCTGCTGCAAATGGGTCCGACATCTAACCAAACCTGAGGAGAGCTTTTAGAGCTCATTTAGAGCTTTAGAGGTCATACTTTTAGAGCTTTTTCATGTAACAGCTCTTAATTGCTTGAAGCTCAATATATGTAAATGTATTTATCAGAATTTATTTATATTTTATATAATTCTAATAAATATTTTTATATAATACCAACGAAACTTGATGAACACAAAACGTAAATTGGTTTTCTGGTTCACAAAATTTAAGATTTTCAAATTCTTCTTCAGCTTAAAAAAACAATGCTGTGTGCATTGGTATGTTTTTTTATTTTTATCTATGCATCTCTATTAGTCATTCCTCTTCTTGCTGTCTGTCTTCTAGACAAATTTGCACATTTCTACACAGAGAAAAGAGAAATCAACAGAGCATAAGTTAAGCCTAGTGGAAGGTTTCAAAATTTTTTTGTTTCGTTTTCCTCTTGGCCATTGTTTGTTTTGGATATGTGGCAACACCTGCATTTGCAGTGAAAATTTTTGCTACTTTCATTGTTAGGATGTTGTTGGAAAATATTGTATAGAAACAAGCATACGTTTAGGAAAACCAAACCAAAAAAAAAAATAGCACTTGCATGAGTAGTTGTTGTTACGCTGACCCATGCATGTATTACTCGCAACTGTATCTGTGTATGTGTCCCATGTAGGGATGCCCATCGAAAAATAACATCGATGTTTTTCTTGATATCATGCATCGAAATTATACATTGATACATTTTGAAACACGCATAAAAACATCGATGTTTCTCATATGGTGTGTTATGTGTCATAAGGTGTGTTTTTATTTTTGTTATATTTATAAAAAATTTCATGAATCAGACGAGATTAAAGATATATAAAATATTGATGTAGAATATTAAAACAACAAAAATAATTGTAGGTGAAACATCTGCGGCTCTGATCTTTGTTTGGTCTAAAGAACCCCAAGCTGTACTCTTTGAATATCTGCCTATATTTTTAAGGTCCTGCTGGCATACTTGTCGACAATAGTCGACAATAGTGCGATTAAACTCTTCGATAACTCATAATATGCGAACGGATCATCTCCACCCTCGACGCCGAAAGTTTGTTATGTGGTTCATGTTAACCTATCAGGTCAGGCAAGAGTATACCATTAACAAACACTCTCTGAGCAGACACTGACCCTCTTTAAGCAAACAGAAATTTAATAATTTAAAATATTTTCTTTAAAATCATATAATTTAACCGAAAAACAAAGAATTAAAAAAAAATCCATTTCGGTGTATGCCTTTTCTTTCAACCTCAGAAATGTTTATTAACAAACATTTAGTATGTTAATAGCGTATGCGAATACGAACAAATTTTCGATACATTCAAAACTTGCTTGTATCGATGTATTGAAGTTTTCGATGCATCGACTTAGTCATTGGTGTGAAAAACATCGGAGTTTTTCGATGCATCGCACAAATACATCGATGTTTTTCGATGTATCTATGTATTTTGGGCATCCCTAATCACATCCTTTTCTTGCTACGCATACATGTATGCATATGCAAATTTTTATTTTGCATGTCTGTCCGTCCGTCAATTTTATTTGTTTCCTCGTTAAGACGGATAGCTGAAAGGCCTGATAGATATACAACCCACACACACACATACCCACACACTCACATATTCATACGTAGTAATGGAGATGGACCGGCAGCTCAACTGATAGACGCCCGTTGCCAAGACAGATTGCTGCATAAACGGATGCACTAAAAATTCACATACCTACTCATATATACACGCTGATACATGCACATTCATAGTTACCAGTTCCAGCACCCCAGCCCCAGCAGACAGACAGCTAGACAGACAGGACTTTATTTAGAAGCAGACAGGCAAACAGATAGCTTTGTCAGTTAGCTAGTTCATGTCGTCATCACAGTTATTGTTGTTGCATTTATTCTTTTTGTATATGTATGCTTGCATAATTGTATACATATGATTTTCATTTGCATTAAATTCTATGCAAATTAGCCCCACTGTGCAGCAATGGCAACAACAACGACTTTACTTAGGCATGAATAAGCAAAACAAAGTTATTCATATCCATATTGTTAGCATATTAATAAGCTTGTTAGGTTGTGGTTTATATTGCTTTTTCTTAGACTTATCTAAAGACAAAAGTATTGAGATTTTCACTTTGATATGTGATCTTATTTTAGAAGGTAATAAAATTTCATTCATTTCAACTTATTAAGCTTTAAGGAAATTGTTGTTTTAAAGAGGGCAGAGTAATTCAGTGTGCTTATTATTTTATTTTATAAAAATAAAAAAAAGTTTCAAAATATGCAAAATCTTGTAGTCGACATTAGACTCGTAGGTCTATTTCTTAATCATTTTCGTGTAAATATTTAAAAGCATGCACAACACGATAGATCCGTAGAAGCTCGATCCAATTTAGTTTCAGGGCTAAAATGGCTATTTAAAAAATACAGTGGATGTTTGTCTTTGACGAAGAAGATTAGAAAACAAAAACATTTAAAAATTACTACTACTTAAGGCTTTTAGTTCTTAAAAAAAAAAAGCTATATCAACTTGCGGGGAGGTTCCCGGGTAATTATGAACTAATTAGGAAATAAGCTCTGTTATGTGGGGCATTCAAAAATTAGTTTAAGTTCTGATGATTATTTTCGAGGAGTTTTAGTTTTTTTTTTAATAATCTTATTATAGCTTCACTCACTTTACTTTAGTAAGAAACCTTGTAGCTATGTTAATTTCAGATTTCATTCCCTTTCGAAAAGAGAATTTTCTTCTTGTTAAAAAGCTAAATACATTTATAATATTGGTTTAAAAAACTCTTACTACTAAGCATAAAATAAAACTTAATGGCCCTGAGTAACAAACAAATTCTAAGTCGAATCTTTTTTAAACTCGACTTTAAATTTCAATGTGTAGTAATAATAATAAAAAAGTAACTTATAAATTAAGAAACATCTACTTGTGGCTCATCGCTTTCTAAGTCAATTTTAAAGTGGCAATTGAAATAATTGTAGTAAAAATATACGATGAAAGAATACTTCTGAGCTTAGAAATATTAAATGACACCAGAATCTTAAGGGTAAGGAACAACTACAAAACCCGTTTAAATTCTTTACAATTCTACAATGACGTTCAGCTGTCAAAAAAAAAAAACTGAACAAAAACAAAAACTGTTCAAAATATAAAACTGAAGAATATTCGCAATAGATGCAGTATAGTAGACTTTTGTTAAATTTGTTTTATTACTATGAAACCTTAAAAGTAACATAGAATCACCTAACTAAATGTGAGTTTAGAAGTGAGTTTTTACGTTTCTATTACTAAGGGTCATTAACCTTATGAACTCTCTTTCAATTTTATATCTTAAAATCAAAAAATAAAAAAATCGCAACGAGTTTAAATAACATAATCATTAAAAATTAGAAAAAAATAATGTTTGAAGATGTCTTTAAGTGTTAAAAACAAACAGCGAATTCTAGCCCTTAAACAAGATTAAACTGATCTTCTTGTGATTAAAGCGAAAGGTCATTTTCATTGTTAACCCTCATCGGCTACGCTATCGTGGTTTTTTGAATAATCGCAGGAGATACCTATTCTACATAAGTCTTGGTCCTGCTTGGTCTTGCTAATAAAGAAAACTTAAAAGAAGGTAAAATTAATAATATATTAGTTTTATTGTGGGAATTTGTGATGATTTAAATAAACTTAAATTTGCTAAGGCAAGACCATAGATCGGGCCTATCATTAATGTAAAATACAACGAATATAACAACATGAATGTATATCCAACTCAAACCTAAGTAACTCGTAGCGCTTAAGTTCTTCGGTTCACAACGATTGGAAAAAAAGTTTGATGACATTAAAATGTTCGCGCTTATTTGAATTCAAAACTTTTTTAATTTTTCCAGTAAAAACGAACTTATATGGAAAAAAATTAAAAACATATACAATGTTTATATATTATAAATAAAACTACTACATAATACTCGGCATGATTTATTTTTTTGTTAAGCCGAAATGTCTTTCATTGTATCTGCATTTCAGTAGTTTTGTTTATTTAAAAAATAAAACTTGGTTTTCTTTTTTTTTAATAAGTCTTCTGAAAATAAATCTTCCTCTAATTAGCATTAGAATCGACTTAAAATTTGAGGGTCTATCTTTGTACATTTAATAATTCACACACACACACACACACACACACACACACAACACAACTGATTGTAACTCAGCAGGAAAGCGAGCGCTCCATTAGCGCATCTGAAGCGCTCCAAAAAACAGTAGAGCGCTTCATTCTCCTTGTGCATATCGCATTTTTTAAAATAGTCAAGCAATCAGACGTATGCGGTCCGCTCCCGCTGTAAAAAATATAAAATCGTAGCGAGAGCGCTTTGTTCTGGTTGTATTTAATATAAAAACGTAGCAAGAATCGATCGCTTTGTTCTCCTTTTAGTTGAAAGAAAAATGTAGCGAAAACCGAGGGCTTTGTTTCCTTCATAAGTTCATATCGTCGGCCTAATTCTTATACGACGTCATTTAAAATTAGCTATTGTTCAGAAGGCAAAGAAAACTGTTTATTATTTGTATGAAGTTTATACGATGTTTTGTTTCAAAGGTTCTTCCTCCCTTTTCTTCATACAAGCATTCAAAACTAAAAAAGGACATAAATGTAGTTTTGACCAATCTACCTAAGAAGCTAATAAACGTTACTTTGCCCAATTTTGACATATATCCTATAAGAATAAGGGCCACAATATAAGAAGGTATGATTTTTATGCATTTTATTTGATTTTTCATTTGATGAAGGAAAAAGAAAAAACATAGTTTTGAACGATTTGATGAATTTTTATAGTTTTTTCAAATTAATTTTTTTTTGAGATTAAAACCTAATACTTTTTCATTACGAAAAGTGCTACAAATATTGCGCTATACAAACAGCACTATTTGCAAGGAGAACAAAGCGCTCTTTACGTGCATACAAGTAATGTGCATTGAAATTTTTTGCTGGGAAGAAGCTCAAGTCATTAAAGATAAATTCTTATTAGTTTGCTTATAACTTGATTACAATTACTATGATTTTTAAAGTTATTAAACTGACTTCTTTTAGTCATCCAACTTTATGCAAATACACCCACATTTGCGTTTTGTAAAAAGTGAATGTAATATGTTCAATATTTAAATAAGTTTAAAATATTTTAAAATTTGAATATGAAATTTGTATAGAAATTGAAATTTTTTATTGACAATAAACAAAGAGAATACGATAAGTTTTATAAAAATAAGTTCCTATTTAAAACTTTTTGGTATTAATATTGGTATATGTACTCAGGTTGGGCTTATAAAATATTCGTACAATCATAAAGCTAAAGCAACACTCAATTTATGCTACCAGTATCGGGTTTGTTCACTGAATAAGTATTACTCTCAACAAAGTATTTCTGAACATATTTAACTACTAACAAAATTTATTTTAAAAGAATTCCATTCAAACAATAAGAAGTCATTTAACCACACTAATGAATTGCAAAAACTCTTTTTAAAATATTCGAATTTTTAAAGAGACTTAAAACTGTGTTTGTTAAACAAAATATTACATACAATGAAAATGTGTCACTTCCCAGTGGGCATTTTAGCTAGCGATACGCAAAAGAAAGCATGCTAGTAGTGCTTTTATTGGCATCGATATACCTTCCATGCTCGTTGTATTGATGTGTGCTTCTGTAAGGCCTACCTTTTGAAGGTTTGTAGTCTTTTCATATTATTTTATATGAAAAAATTTTTAAAAAAATTTAGAAAAAATTATAAATGATTAGATCAATAGAAAAATAATCAAAACTAAAAGATAAAACAAAAAAAAAATTATTTTTTTTTGTCCGAGTTGGGTCTCAACTCAAGCCCAGGTCTTCAAAATCTAACACAATATATGTTTTATTATATGAAAACTTTTATATGAAAAAAGTCTTTTCTATTATTTTTGTATAAAGAAATTTTTCAAAAAATCCAAAAAAAATTTTAAATGAATAGAAAAATTTGTAAAAAAAATGTAGATTTAATAAAAAAAAAAAACTAAAAAAAAATATATTTTTTGTCCGAGCTGGGTCTCAAACCCACGCTCCCGAAAGCTCACTTTCAATTGTAATGATGGAAAATAAGCTGAAGTTTGTTAACAACTGTGGTAGACGAGTGGATAAGATGTCGGACCGCCATATGAGAGGACGTTGGTTCAAATTTGGATATGTCAGTAGTTATTTACTTCAAGTTGATATTTATATTGCTTTTCTTTCTAACGTGCATTCTCAAAAAGCGCTTCTAGCAGGCTTCTTTAAAGTCACGAGAGAGGAAGGCCTAGAAAATTTTCTCGTTTCATATAAAAAAGTTAGTGGGCTTGAGTACGGAAGGACTAAATAATCCAAATGATGGCCTGCTCGAAGCGCTTCAAAGCCCTGCTTTTGCTCACTGGGCCATTATTTTATTTGCTCAATAATTGCTTTATTTTGTGGTTTGATAAGTTAACGTTGTTTTCTTTGCAACCCAACGAATAGCTGTTCTAGCTACAAAGAAATACGCAACAACAACGAAACCAAAGCTGCAAGCAGTGATAGCATCAAAGTCAATCAACAAACGAACTGCTTTTTATTAAATCGTAGATTTTATGACAAAACTATTGATCGGAGATGCATGTACCCGCAGACTTTTTTTGTTGGAATCGGAAAGATCTTTCTTATGTTTCCACATCGTTTTTAGATATATTTTATTGTTTAGGCAGGAAATAGAAAAATGTGCCGAATTTAACGAAAAATTGAGATTAAAGCCAATTCCTCAGTCAATAACTTGTTCGCTTTTAAATATATAAAAATTTTGTGATTACATGAACCATCTATAATCAATTATGATTCGAACTGTGAAAATTTCACATAAATCCTTTCAGCGGTTCTTGAGTTTACCGGCAGCTACAAAAATGCTAAATTTTTAGAAGTGTCATTTTTATATAGTACTATAGTATATAGCTATCGCTGCTCTAAAAAGGCCTTTTAGAAGCACTCTTTTGAGGATGCATGTTAAAAGACTTTCTAAAAGAAAAATAATTGTGTTATTTGCATACAGGTGGAAATCTGCAAGCATTATAAATGTTAACTTAAAACCAAATTTGGCACTTACCATCTCCTAATTTAAACCCACATCTTCTCGTGTGCCGGTCCAACACCTTATCCACTCATCTATCGCAGTTCACTTATTTTGCATCATTACAAATGCAAGTAAGCTTTCGGCAACCCGGGTTAGAGAACCAGCTCGGACAAATTTTTTTTTTTTTTTTTATAAAATCTACATTTTTCTGTTCATTTAAAACTTATATATTTTTTTTTAATTTCTTTGCGATCAAATATCTTTCAGCTTCTCCATCTGGTGTTGTAAGTGGGTAAGTTTTTATTGCAGTAGGGCAATTAAAGAGCGAAAGGAGATGAAATTTAAAAATTGAAATTTAAAAAAATAAATGCTGAAAATGGCTTTTTTTACATTATTACATTCAATTGCTTAATTTTTTTTTACTTACGATAATTCATTTTTTTAAAAGTTTTTTTAATTTTTTGTTTTTTATGTTAAATTAGTTGTACTTTTATATTTTGAATAAATAAAATACATAGATTGTTTGTATTTACATTTTTTATTTTACTAAAATTTGATTATAATAGGTTTTCGACTTATTATCGGCAGAAAACTCAAGCATCAGCATCGGTTCAAAATTTAAGAATCAGCATCGGTATCGGTTTTTAAAATGCAGTAACATCGGCATCGGCATAAGCATCGGTTCAAAAATCGGGAATCAGTCGAGCACTAATGATATGTAATGTGTTAGAATTCGGAGACCAGGGTTCGGAGACTCAGCTCGGACAAAAAAAATTTTGTTTTTAAATTTACATTTTTTTTTAAAATAGTAGGTTGTTTTTAAATAGTTCTGTTAATTTAAAATTTTTTCACATGAAATGATATCAAAAGACTCAGCACCTTCAAAGGTTAGGCATTATAGAGGCACTTTATCAAAACAGCGATCATGGAAGGTATAATGACGCTAATTATAGCACTACTAGAATACTTTATTTTACGTAGCACTAGCTAAGTTGCCCACCGGGAAAGCACAAACTAATACAGTCACACATATGACAGTTACACACACTCAAGCACAATCTCACTCGCATACAACATTAAACAATGATATAAAAACATGTTAGGCGCAGTGTTAAAAAATGCAAACGATGTGCAGAACCAACAATAGTATTTGTTGAATGACAAAATTTATGGCAACTGTTTTGTTTTAAATTGTAAATTGGTTGAACAACAATAACAGCAACAAAGTAACAACAACAACAATAAGGATTACTATGACAAACACAGTGATTGCATTTTGAAGTGTGTGTGCGTGCATGTGTTGTTTGTGGATTTTTTGTTAACCAATTGGTGCTACATGTTTGTTGTTTTAGACATAACTAGCAATTATCTCTGTGGTGGAGCAGCAGGGTTAAGGTGGAGAAATGTGAGATAGAAAGCTATTTAAGTATTTTAGATTCGTACAAGGCAAACGCAACATGCAGCACTTTTATGCATATGCAATACAAATTGTACCTGTAAATGTGTAAAAGCATGTAAAGTATAAGCTAAGGTGTGCGATTTCCGTTCATGTTATCATTACAGTTATTTGCTTATACCTTTAACAATTTCACTTTCGTTCTCTCTCTTTCCACTCTTATCACATTTGGCTGTAACAGCTTATGTCCCTTTTGTTTATGTTTTTCCCTGTTTTTACACTGCTGTTACACCTTTACGGCAACATTAATTTGTCGTGTGCCACAAATTGTTGGCAAGTGTCCTGTTTGCGTAGCACAAAAAAACGCACACAAGCATCAGTGGCCATAGCACACATGCATACCAAAGCATACACTTTCATGCTAGCAACGGCATCATGTAACTTGTGTTGGTATAGTTTCTTAGTTTTTCGCTATTTTCTGCATACTTTTGGGCGCGTTTAAATCATTCCTAGCTTTGTTGAGCTTTTTATACAGGCTCTAGTTTTAACTAGGTTTTTATTTTTTAAATATTCTAGAAATGAAGATGCTACTTTCATGTCTTATCATCTGAATTGCTGTTTAAACTATTTTTTAAAACTAGAGCAGATGCAAATGCGTATTATAGAGCCACGCATTGGCGTATACAATTCCCCATTTTTTTACTTTTAACGGTCGATAAAACAAACCAATTAATATTTATAGTTTCCATTTTACTCACTTATTTATTCATGTTTAAAGAACTTATAAAAAAATAAAAAAAAATATTTTAACGAAGTTACACGCTGTTGAAGTAGAGAGGGAGAACAAATACCGTGTCCATCTTGTCACGATTCCGACTCTTCCGGTCATCTGAAAAATAAAAAAAGGTATATACTTTATCAGTACAAATATCATTATGGTAGAAGCCAGGAAATATGAAAAAAAAATTCTCGCTAAATACCGGTTACTCAAAAAAGGGGTAGATTTTTTCTAGTTAATTTTGAAATTTTCCGAATTTTTTGCAATATAGTAAAAACTTTGATTTTTTTGTTAAGTCCTACCATAGAAGAATATATTAAGAATATTCACGCCAAATTTTAAGAATATCGGTAAATTAGAACTCAAATTTTATGAAAAACGTTTCGAAAAAAGTAGTTTCGAGAAAAAACATGTTTAAAATTTTAAATTAAGTCTGAACAGTGACTGAACAGTGAAGTGACAAAGAAGCATCATTATCTTTTTTAGTACTTCATGTGTACAATTGTGTACTAAGAGTGTAACAATTCGGCAATTTATAAAGTTTAACTTAAAACTAACATTTGTTAAGAACTATTTAAAATAACATTATCAAAAAATCAATACAGTACAAAATGATGGAGGGCTTTGGGTGCGGATAATTTTATTAAATGCCACAAGAAGTTTGTGCTGGGATTGTGAGCCAAGCTGACTATAAACGACATCAAAGTATGTAATATGCGTGCGGCATAATTAATTGCACACAAACTCTGCGACGAGTTTCAATAGGCGTGAAGTCCGAAGAAGTCCGTAAGTAACGCTAAGTCCCGTATGTTTTTCCTATGGTGTTATTTATGTGGTCAACACAAGTCAGTTTAGAATTAATTATAAATCCCACGTTCATAAATTCAAGTTCCTCATCTCCAATAAACAGGGGAGGAATATCATTAAAGCAGGAGTCATTCCTCACAATGGGAAGAACTTAAGATTTTAGGGGATTAATTAGAAGCAGGTTAGTAACAGCCCATTTGTTCAAGGACGTCAAATCATAATTCAGTCTGTAAGTCAAGTCTTCTGGCAGTTCAGTTGGTCGAGAGAGGTAGAGTTGAATGTCATCGGCATATGCATGAACAGTTGCAAATTGACAAACTGAAAAAACGTTATTTATAAATAGAGAAAATAGTAGTAGACCCAGGAAAGACCCTTGAAGGACTCCGGTTAAAACTGATCTAAGATGAGAATAAACATCTCCTCGTTTAATCTGCTGCAATATTCCTTCTATGTAGTTGGCTATCAAATAAACAGCACTAGAGCTAAACTTGAAAAAGTTTTTTAATTCATGGCAAAGAAGAGTGTGATTAACAGAATCAAACGCTTTGGAGAAGTCGATAAGACAAAGCAGAGTCAAAAAATTTTGATCATAATAGATTTTAATATCATCCAGAATCTTAACTGCAGCTGTGGAGCAACTGTGACCAGTCCTAAAACCAGAATGCAGCGGCGATAACTACTCATTTGTATTTAAATATTCAGTAATTTGTTTGGCCATTATTCTCTCAAATACCTTTCCCAGTGCAAGCAAGATACTTATGGGTCTAAAGTCATTGGGTGCAGAGGCAGAAGCAGATTTAGCCTCAGCTAAGACAGTGGCAGCCTTCCATAAATCAGGAAATCTGGAAATGGTTATACAGTGATTTATAATGTGAGTTAAAGGCGATAATATAAAAGGTAGTACGAATTTAACGAACTTAAAAGGCATTCCATCAATGCCAACGGCATTAGAGTTTATCTTCATTATGCACATAGAGAGAAAACAATGAGTTTTCATGCACTGGCAAGTCCGCGTTGCTAACGCTGTGTGTAGAAGTAGGGTTACTACTGCCCAAAAATAAGTTATTAAGTTCATAGGGGCTAAAACAGCATTCAGTCGAATTATTGCTAAAAATTCTGTGCTTTTTAATTTTCTTCCATAGGTGTTTTGAGTTCAAGTTGGGGTTCAACTTGGAGTTAAAAAAATTTTATTTTAGCTTGTCTTATCATAAATGTAGCAGAGTTACGAGCTTCGGAACGATTTCTTTTCCAAATTGAATATTTTTTATTTCTAAGCCTAATAGAATCTAAAACACGCTTTGTAAGCCAAGGACAACAATTATTTAAGACTTGCACTGTACGCAATGGAACATGACTAGCAAAAACAACATCTATTCTATGCATGAACGCCCTAAGTTTTTCATCAACTGCATCAAAGAACCAGCAATCATTCCATCTGATGTCAGAGAGGTTTTGATATAATGCGGGATAGTCTATCGATTTATAATCAAAATCAGAAAAATTTGCAGTAAAAGTTCTACCTAGATTAACATTAAGGCCTTTTCCACATGGAAAAATTGAAAACTAATGCAACTGCAACAAAAGTTGCTAACCAATGTATTTATACCGAAACCTTCACATGAAACAACCTGTACTCAACAAGTTTTTAACGCATTTGCAACCAGTTTCATGCAACACGGCGTGCTGCAATTTGAATCGGCGATTTGTTACGTTTCCGATTTGTGTTGTATCTATGAAAATAATTAATCAGTTAATAAATATGAAATAAGTGCAGGAAGTGAAGAAATATCCTTTTTTATCCTCAATTATTTTTTTAAATCTATTTAACAAAGCTTCCATAAAATAAGTGTTTGTTTTCTTGTGAATTTTTCAATGTTGCGTTGCGACGTGACCTGCTCATCTGAAAGCGTAGGTTGCAGTTCAGTTTAAAATTGAAGTGTTTCGAAACTTTTTAAACTGTTGCGTTGCAGTTGCATTAGTTTTCAATTTCTTCATGTGTAAAAGGCCTAAGGCAACAGAAAACTAAGTCACGATCAGACAAGAAACTCATTTGGTCAAATTTAAGAAGAAGGGAATATTAGACAAAAAACAAACACCAAGAAGGCTAGGCTCACAATCACGCATATAACGAGTAGGCACAGAATAGTCAACAATTTTCAATCCACACAAAGAAGAAAAATAATGAAAGTTATCAGTTGCAAGATCATTTTTCAGTAGGTTAATGTTAAAATAACCACTAACAAAAAATAAGTCATAATTAATCAATTTACTAGTTAAACCGGTGAAAAATATTTCAAGGCTATGGCATCGATGAGAATTGTAAGCACATGATACTAATATTTTAGTATTTCCATCAAAAATTTCAACATTAATGAACTCACAGACATCATTTCATATATTGACAAACTTAACATTAAGATTGGACCTACAATAAGCTGCAACACCACCACCTTTTTGAGCACATCTATCACTACGGAATAGTTTGTAACCAGTAATATTATAGTGAGAGTCCGGAATTTCGCTTTAAAACCATGTTTCGGAAACACAAATTAAGTCCACAAAATCAGATATTTATATCTATGTAGAAGGAAACAAAGTAAAAGAAAAGAAGACTGAAATAAAGATTGTGAAGAGACCAAAGCAATTGCAGCAGAGAGGCAGTGAAGTGAAGAAAGAATTAGTGTAATAAGAGTGTATAAAAATAGTATGAAATACATAATGATTGGCTTAGAATAACAACATAAGATAATATCACCAAAATTTAATAGTCAGCATAATGTTTCTGCGACGTAGTCAACGCAATCTTTGCTATTTACCACCTTAGCCTCACAATTACGAGAAGTTTTCACAAATAGTCGTCCACACAGCGTAAAAACAGCAACAAGTTTCAACTGATTAGCATAGAGCATAATTGAGCGATTAGTTTTAATCAGGCTTTCATTGAGATATATTTTTCATCTCCCCCACACCCGATATTATTGAGTGTGAGCTCACGCTTGTCAGATTTACGAAATGCAGCAATAGCTTTGAGTAAACAATTTCGATCATATGTTGAAATAAAGTTCACTATGATCACTGCCTTATTGTTGTTGGCTAGCACTCTAAATATATCGCGCAGAGTTAAATTTTAAAAGCGAGCAAACTCGATAAAAATGTTGACAAGGTTTTCGTTAGCAGCAGCGGGAGTTCCATGAATTATGAAGTCAGTTGCAACGGCATCACTTTCATGTGCTTCTAGTTGTGACTTCAGCGCTCTCACTTCCTCATACAGAATGGTGGAGGCTGGAATATTTGCCTCAGCATAGATTTTTTGCTTTTCAATTGGCACTTCCAGCTCTTTCATTTTCTCTTTTAGCACACCTAGTTTAGCAAATGCAGCTTCAACAACAGATACTCTCTCTACCAAATTCCTCATAGTGGACTTCATGTTTGTGAGCTCAGCAGACACTTCCCCAATCCTCTGCGTCACCCTCTCTAAAGATCTAGCTATTGCTCCAGTGAGTTGCTCAACAATGCTTTCTCTTATGCATCCGACAGCATTGGAGCAGTTGAAGTCGATGAGTCATAAGATCTGAATGATTCAATGGGGGTTACCGGGGCAGCAGGTTTGTGACTGTTTGCAGAACTCCTAGTGTTTTTGATTAAAGTGGACATTTTTTATACATTTTATTTAATTATTTTCCACGTAAATCTTTAGTTTTGAAAAACGGTCGTGCTATAGGTTAGGTTTGGTTAGGCTAGGTTAAGGTGGCGGCAGGTTTTAAGACCAGCCCACTTAGACCATTATTGGTCCGTTGTTATACCACAGAATGGAAGAAGGGAGTAATCAAGTGACTCTTTTATGTTAAATTGACGTGTTTAAAAGTTAATTTAATTAGAAATAAGGAAAGAAAGGTTATAGCGTAGGACCATGGCCCGGCCAGGATTCGAACCCAGGACCCCTGTGCGACAATCAAGCGTGCTACCACTAGACTAGACTATCGAGGCCGCTATAAATCAGAAGATTATTAACAGTAAAATAGATTGCACCTCGAATTACATTTTATATTAGTTATTTCGGGTTAAATAAACTGGCTCCGGAAGAAACACGTCTACTCTCAATGTTACTATGCTATTCTATAGAGGGAATTAAATCTGTAACTGGAGTTTGAGTGCACGGAATGAATTAAAATTTGGGACTAGGCTATTAAATGGCTTATATTCCGTACGTGCTAGTTTCATACAGATATACCGTATGGTTAATGTTAATGTTAATGTTAATGTTAATGTTAATGTTAATGTTAATGTTAATGTTAATGTTAATGTTAATGTTAATGTTTATGTTTATGTTTATGTTTATGTTTATGTTTATGTTTATGTTTATGTTTATGTTTATGTTAATGTTTATGTTTATGTTTATGTTTATGTTAATGTTTATGTTTATGTTTATGTTTATGTTTATGTTTATGTTTATGTTTATGTTTATGTTTATGTTTATGTTTATGTTTATGTTAATGTTTATGTTTATGTTTATGTTTATGTTTATGTTTATGTTTATGTTTATGTTTATGTTTATGTTTATGTTTATGTTTATGTTAATGTTTATGTTTATGTTTATGTTTATGTTTATGTTTATGTTTATGTTTATGTTTATGTTTATGTTTATGTTTATGTTTATGTTTATGTTTATGTTTATGTTTATGTTTATGTTTATGTTTATGTTTATGTTTATGTTTATGTTTATGTTTATGTTTATGTTTATGTTTATGTTTATGTTTATGTTTATGTTTATGTTTATGTTTATGTTTATGTTTATGTTTATGTTTATGTTTATGTTTATGTTTATGTTTATGTTTATGTTTATGTTTATGTTTATGTTTATGTTTATGTTTATGTTTATGTTTATGTTTATGTTTATGTTTATGTTTATGTTTATGTTTATGTTTATGTTTATGTTTATGTTTATGTTTATGTTTATGTTTATGTTTATGTTTATGTTTATGTTTATGTTTATGTTTATGTTTATGTTTATGTTTATGTTTATGTTTATGTTTATGTTTATGTTTATGTTTATGTTTATGTTTATGTTTATGTTTATGTTTATGTTTATGTTTATGTTTATGTTTATGTTTATGTTTATGTTTATGTTTATGTTTATGTTTATGTTTATGTTTATGTTTATGTTTATGTTTATGTTTATGTTTATGTTTATGTTTATGTTTATGTTTATGTTTATGTTTATGTTTATGTTTATGTTTATGTTTATGTTTATGTTTATGTTTATGTTTATGTTTATGTTTATGTTTATGTTTATGTTTATGTTTATGTTTATGTTTATGTTTATGTTTATGTTTATGTTTATGTTTATGTTTATGTTTATGTTTATGTTTATGTTTATGTTTATGTTTATGTTTATGTTTATGTTTATGTTTATGTTTATGTTTATGTTTATGTTTATGTTTATGTTTATGTTTATGTTTATGTTTATGTTTATGTTTATGTTTATGTTTATGTTTATGTTTATGTTTATGTTTATGTTTATGTTTATGTTTATGTTTATGTTTATGTTTATGTTTATGTTTATGTTTATGTTTATGTTTATGTTTATGTTTATGTTTATGTTTATGTTTATGTTTATGTTTATGTTTATGTTTATGTTAATGTTAATGTTAATGTTAATGTTTATGTTTATGTTTATGTTTATGTTTATGTTTATGTTTATGTTTATGTTTATGTTTATGTTTATGTTTATGTTTATGTTTATGTTTATGTTTATGTTTATGTTATTGTTATTGTTATTGTTAATGTTAATGTTAATGTTAATGTTAATGTTAATGTTAATGTTAATGTTAATGTTAATGTTAATTTTAATGTTAATGTTAATGTTAATGTTAATGTTAATTTTAATGTTAATGTTAATGTTAATGTTAATGTTAATGTTAATGTTAATGTTAATGTTAATGTTAATGTTAATGTGAATTTTACCGATAATGTTAATCTTAATGTTATGGCGATGCGTACTGCGACCTAAAAAGATATATTGTACCTCCTTCTCAAGGCACCGCTAGGTTCGCTGATTACAGAATTTAATCCGGACCCAGTTCTTTTATGAATTTGAGTATGTTCTTAGGTTCAAGGGATGAAATTTATTCTAGACTCAGCTCATAGTTCCCCAGAGCTTGCTACTGTCTGCGAGCCACAGCGTCACAGTTTGTAAGTACGTGTATTGTAATCTCCTCAGCTTCTTCACAGAAACGGCAGTTGCTATCGGTTTCGATTCCCAATTTCATCCGTATGGTACTAAATTTACAAAAATTTGTATGGGAAACTTTACCTTTTCGCTTCTCTACAGCACGATTTTCTATTTATTTTTAATGGCATAACTCCTAAGCGAAGAACTTCACAGAAACGGTACACCACTTTTGAGATCAAAAAATGACTCGAAAAGGACTCGCCAAAAAGATTTGCGCATAGGGTACCATTTTCTCCTGAACAATGAGTCTTTTTTTATAAGAAAATGAGCGCCTTTTCGATTGTTATTATAGAGTCGAAAACGAATACAATTTGTTTTTCAATCTCATAAAATGCACGGCAGATTCGATTTACTACAATTCTGTTACGCTGCTGTTAAAAGGGTTTAGACAAAAATTTGAAACATTTAAATATATGTGTTAAATTGACAACTTAATTCAAAGTTTTTTGCCGATACTACTCTTGAAGCTTTTTTCTCAGCTAATCTTTTTAATTGTTTTTATTTTAGTTTAATTTTTACTATCAACACTCTTATTATCTATAAAATTGACAGCTTCACACCACGACTGCACAGCCAATACTGACAAAACTGCGATTAAAAATTTCGTTTTATTCAATTTATCCAATTTCCCTTTAGTTTTCGAGTACCACGAAAATAGCAGTCAGTTTTTTATTGCCCAGCTGATTTGTTCAATATCCCGCCAGTTTTTGATCAACTGTGAGGATCAAAATATGCTTCCATACACATGTTTTTTTTTTTTTGGAGATCACTAAGCGGACTCGAAAAATACTTGTTAAAGTGATTGTCTAGAAAATAATCTTTCAAATGCTGGATGCATTAAAAAAAATCGGCTTCACTTAAATTAAGAAACTGTGGCATCAATTCATAAGCATGGGTTTTTCTATATTTTATAGGGGCTTCTCCTTAATGAAGAGAATTTTTACATGATTTAACGATCTCACGTCTTGATTTCGTTGCACACTTATCAAAACAGCTTCTTAGTTTTGAAGACAAGTTTTAAATTACATATAAGAAATGAAGGTGTGATAAGAGTTAAATTTTCCAAAATTGTAAAAAAGCAGAAATAATTTGAAGAAAAACTGTATTAATATCAAGTCTGCTTGCAACATTCTGCAGCAAGATTTCTTAAATTTGGTGAAATATGAGTAACAATACTCGGATATTTCATAGAAATACATGTAAGTTTATATTTTTTGTGCACCACAAGTGATTTATTTAAAAGATGCTTTTCTTATATTTCTGGAAAAAATGTTTGTTTAACAACTGCGATGTTTGAATGGATAAGCTGATGGATTTACACTCACGCGGCCGAGGTTTAAGTTTCCGGATAGTGGTAATTTTTCAATTTTATTAAGTGTTAATTATAATAATTTTTGCATATTCGTCAGTATAAAAATAATAATTATCAAAGAATGCTGTCTAAAATATTAAAAAATTGTTTTTTTTTTTGCAAAAATTCCAAAATTTTTCCTGGAATTCGATGAAAAATTTCTTATTTTCAAAGAAAACGTTTTTCTTAGTTATAGCCTAAGTTTAATTTTCCTAAACTATTGCAAACTTCTGGTGTCAATTTAACGAAAAATATATATGTACTTCATTTGTAGAAAATCAGCCATGGCGCTAAATTAAGCCCGATTTTCTAAAGGTTGGGTGCTATTCTTCTAGATTTTCTAAACATTTTTATCTGAGTGTGGCTAGTGCCTTATAAGATTTATGCAGAAACTCAATAATACATATTTAAGATGACATAGTATAGGTATGAGTAAAGCTGCCCGACACTGGTATAAAACCATAGAAGGCGTAAAGAAATTTTTTTTGAAGAAAACATGTTACTCTGTGTGTAAATTAACATATTTGCATTTTAAAGCCAAGTTCCGAATAGTAGGAAAACACTGTGAAAGGCAAAAAGCACATATAATTCCGTTATGGTTGAGCAGAAGTTGTGTCTAATAGCTTGTCAAAGTACCTGGACTGCAGACTACTGGACAGCCACGGCAGACTACTCAACAGTTAATGCTGCTGATGACTAGGGATCTGATATTTATGCAAAATTATATTCCAAAAATATGCTAAAAATACGCAGCTTGAATTTATAATAATAATCAATTTTTTAACCAACCGTTACCTTCGCTACTTTATAACTTAACGTTTTAAAAATATGCTAAATATATGCAAATTATATGCAAAATTTATGCAATTTTATGCAAGTGTATGCATTTTTTGTATAGGCTGTTTATGTCAAAAAGTATAATAGTTGGTTCTTCTTAATAAGCTTTTATTAACTTTTAACGAAAAGAAATAATAAATATTATTTAATTTAAAATTATTTATTGTAAAAATATTTAATTACTACTAAAATTTTTTCGATGTTTTCAAGAGTGAATCTTTGCCTTCTGTCATCTAAAATATGTTTGTATGCGGAGAGCCATCGTTTAACATCACAAGAAGTTATCGGCGCAAACGTATATTTACTCAAAAGCGACTGACTTATGGAACTATTACTTAGCTTTTTTAATGGATCGTTAAGACATTTGCATAGTTTTTTAGATCATTATATGTTGTATTTTTTAGCAATACGCAATCCATTTTTTTCTTTTTTCATTTCCATAATTTCCAGAACATTTTCCAATGAGTTTTTGAAATCCTGCACTAATTGGACAGATTTTGTAAGATTTGTTGCTCTAATCGCGTAAGTATGGTTGGTAAAGATGAAAAGTGGGATTGGATAAACATGATAGATGTTACTAGTTGTGGATTTTGCATAATTCTCTGAGATGTTGAAATACACTGAGCATCTGAAGGATCTAGTAGAAAAATATTCTAAAAATTTTTAATTAATAACAAATTACAACAGGGGCTTGTTTCTCACTTTAAATGTTTTCACAAACTTTTCACAAATAACGTTTCATTGTTTATGTTGATAAATGGGGCCTAGCAGACTACCAAACGCAAGAAACATATTTCAATAAAATACTGATAAAATGCTGCACTTCGTCGAAGTCATATTAGCAAAAAAAGTTGCTAATGAAGTGTATTATAACAGCAAAGATTACCTGTTTTATTTTGATATAATGTTCGGCATAAAAAAGAGTAGCTTGTACCCAAGTACCCCATCTAGTGGTAACAGGATTTGGAGAGAAGGATTTGTTAGCAATACGGTTAATATCATGAGCTAAACACGTCAAATGCTTCAGGTTTGGATAAAAAATTGATTAATGTTGGCCAGCTTTGATCATATATGGCGCAGCATCAGTCACTACCCTGCAGTGTAAGACTAGTCAGCATTAAAACATGAGTAGTATTTATACTAGTCAAAACAAACTAGTTTATATTTTGTCACGATTTACTAGTTACAAAAGTAGTTTAAACCCAACTAGTTTTTGTCAAGTCACATTAAACCAGTTGTAAAACTAGCCAAAATCAAACTATACTACATATTATCAAAATAAACCAGTTCCAAAACCAGTTGGAGCTGAGTACCCCATTGGAACAAACTAATAATAAACAAATTAAAACATATAAAAACTAATTTAAAAACATGGAGTATACCATAAACATGGTATTTCATCAAATAGTTTTAACTTTAGCCTTTAGCTAATATTTTGTTGTAAAAATATATGTTCTTTGAACCTATGAACTATTGAAAAAATATGAACCTATGAACTAGTTTTAATTCGATAATTACTATATTGGTTAAAAACTAGTCACAACCCAACTAGAACTTTACTTTACATAAAAAATGAGTTGTTAACTAGTTAAAACCTTATCTATAGAAAGACAATTGTCTTTTCCAATGACATCACCACGTAAAAAATACCAGTCGGTTCTATGAGAATAGGACATACATCGAACTAGTTGTTGGATATTTCCAACTAGTTGTTGACTGGTATAAATCTAGTTGATTACACTGCAGGGTAATAATAAAACTTTTTCGGAGTTTTCTGCTCTTGGTCATAATATTAAAAGTGCTGAGTTTACAAATCTTGCGATTGAAGCGTGGGTAGTTCGCTTTATTTCTTTGCAACAGAGTAAATTAGGAGTCGAGGACTCATTTTCACACAATTTTCGCACTATGAAATTTGCTATGTATCGACCAGTTTGATGAGTTATTTAGTCAACAGAAATCCAAACATAATTGCTCCCAATATCCACTTGAATTTTATTTATTGCTTGATCGTAGCATTTCTCTAAATAATTTTTCCTTAGTGTTGACTCATCTGGAATAGCCAGCCCTTTGTGTATATTTTTAAAGGAAATTTTTCCACACGTTGTTCTGTAGACTGTGCCAAGGAAGATTAATAGCAATCATTGCTTGGCATAAGTCGTAGTAGTTAAAACCTTTAGGTTCCGACATTTCATGCTCAACATGAAATGAAGAATTTTGTATGTGACATTGAGTCTGTAAATGCTGTTGAATTTGTGATTTTTTTAAAAATTTCATAATGCAAAAGAATGTCTGACCAATAGAAGTCATTTATAATTATTTCAGTTTTGCAGGCCTTACACAATATTTTATTGTCTTTAATTTCCAAGAAATCGTTTTTTATTTGGAAAATCCACTTTTTAAAAGCAAATTGTTTCGAAGTTTTCGACATTTTTTGTTTAAAAATTAAGATCTTATCGTCTTTGAAAATCTTGAACACCAAAAAGTATGAACAGTTTTGCACAAAGAAAGTAACAAAAACACTTGTTCCTTTTTGTTACTCCGGATAACTGACCAAAGAGTAGGGCCCAAGAAATTTTAATATATCAAACGAAAATAGTTTCTTCAAACGGTTTTTGACTTTAAAAGTTAACCAAACAGGAACATTAAAATAAAGATAAAGAATTTGAAAGAAACTAAGCAATAATAAAAATAAGCAATTAATTAATTAAGATCTGTCCTTTACTTCCGAAAACATAAACTTCGATGTTATACCTTTTTAATACGTAACTTAATAAAAACAAAAATTTAAATATAGACGTAGAAGGTTATGAAAATCATACAAGGTTGAAGTTTTACTTCTAAAAATAAAATTTTATACATAAAATAAGAGATTTAACATAAAATTTAAGATTTAGAAAATCATTTATTTATAAGCCAATTTCGTGGCTAAGTTTGGTGCGGACCTGCTGTTGGACACATAAAAAAATCTTAACTGAATAGTTTACTGTTTTTTTTTTGTAATAATGTGTTTGCAAGAGATCAAAATAATCAACCTTTACAATTATGAGCATCAATTTTTTTTAATGAGCTTAACGATCAGAATAACTGAGAAAGAATTGTTAGTTAAAGCAAAAGTAAAGAATAAAAAAATCAATATGCACTAACTCTAAAGACGCAGAAGTATTAAAACCAGCGATGGAAAATAACGATTATTCTTTAATTTTTATATCAAAAGATCATTTATAAAAAGTTCTTGTAAAATAGCTTTGAATGACGCTAGGGAGCCATTGATTGGCGTTTTAATGTTTTTTTTTTACTTATTTTTGCAAAAAAAAAAGAAATTATGCAAATTTTATGCAGAAATATGAAGAAAATATGTTTAATATTCCAAATATATTCTCAAAATATGCAATATGCAATTTTATGAAAAATATGTTGAAATATGCAAATATGCAAAACAAACAGGACTTATTTAGTCCTTTTTTTTAAAGAAAATAATTTCTGTCTTAGTCCGATATCCACACGAAGTTCAGGTTAAATATGCCATTTCATAAATTTCGATCTCTACTGATGACCAATGTAACAGCTGTCTAGTCCGTTTGGTGACTTGTTTTGTAAAAAACTTGTTGTTGCAACCTTATGCTTCATAAAATTATTTGGCATAAAGGTGAAATATAAAAAGTTTTATATTGTTTATTTAATTAAAAATGCCATCATTAATTTTTAAAATTTATTGTTAGAAGTGTTTGATTCATCAGAACTTGATAGTGACTACCGCAACACATAATTTTTTTTTTAACTTTTCGCTCAGTGTTCGCTCAGGGAGTTGTTGAAACTTACCTGACTTTAAAGCTCTAAAGCTTCATCACTCACTACCACTATTACACCACTAAACTGTAGTTTTTTTTAAATCTTAACATTTATTTTCGATGAATTTATTTTTGATATACTAGATGAATAAAATTTTTTGTAACAAAATTCAATTTATGCAATCACATAATTCTTCTGTTGCTTTTTTCCTCAGTACTTCTTTTGATCTGAACTCCGAACACTTTCTTATTCTTAATACAAGTTGTTTTTTTGTTACCCTTTTGTTTTGCTTAGTTTTTCTGTTTTGTTTTTTTTTGTTCCTGCTTTTTATGTTGAGGTGTTCTTGTGTACAATAACAACTGCAAATTATGTGCGCCCCCCTTAAAGTATGCAACCATTATTCATGCTTTCAATTTCCTCTGCTCCAACGGTAACTTTTCCACTTTCTTTAACACTGTGCTCTTGCTTCACTCCTTAACCTTTGCCACTGCTTTATTTACCTCTTTATGCTTCAAAGTAGCTGCCGTTCCGGATTTTCCCCCCCTTTTTTTTACGTGCTTAATATTTTTTGCATCACGCACCCTTTTTTTGAAGCATCAGCGACAGGTTTGGCTACAAATGCTGCCACTTTTGTGTCCGTTTTTGTCTACTTCTCGTACTACTACTACTCTACTACTGCAGATAGAAATACATATACAGTTTGAGCTATATTTTTTAAAAGTTTTGTAAACTTTTTACTGTAACGTTATGATTAAAATATTGTAAGAAAACATTTTTAACATTTTTCACTTACGTAAAGCATTTACGTCGCGCGTAAACAACGCAGCTTATTTCTGTCTCATTCGCTCGTTTATTCTTTGCGGTATTTGGTTTTGTTGCTTTGTTACGCAAGCAACTTTAGTTTAACTATGGTATTGGTGTTGGTGCTATTGTTGTTGTTGTTGCTGTTATTGCTGTATAGTTTTTAAACTTTTTAGCACATGAAGCCGAGTTAGTTACAACGAGTTGCCAACCATTGCAGCTGGTGCAAAAGAACTGTTGTTTTGTTTTTGTTGGTTGCAGTGGCGTATCTGGAAACCATATGTCGGGTGAAGGGGGAATCTAATTATCAAATCTTATTTCATCAATCTCAATTAATTCGAAACAAATTACGTGCGTTTCATGGTGTTCATTCAGAAAAAGGTCACCGTTTGGTGTGTTTTATGGGCCGGTAGAATCATTGGTAGGTACTTATGGCTTCAAATATTGTAATGTGCAGTGTACAATGATGCGTCACTGAGGTTGAGTTGTCGATTTTGGATGGGGGTGCACATCTAGCTATGCACTAGCTAGCTCGTCAGTATATCGGGAATCTTCCCTAGTCTGCAACTCAGAACACATTACGCCAATAAACTTATGTGCACTTTTAGAAAAAAAAAAAGAAATATTGAGGAGTAATACAAATATCAAACTTTAAGAATCAACAGAAAAAATATAATTAAAACCAGAAACTAATTTTAACAAAAATCCCGACAGCCTCTCAATCTTCCGACTAACTACCATAAATTAGGGAACTTGTAGTGTCACTTGTTCCCTTAGTCTCTACCCTCCCTACCATGGCAATCTTAAAAATGTTTCAAGTAATTGCCTCTTATGCATCATCAGCTTAATCAATTAAAATTGATAGCCGGACATGCTGACGTGACGAAGAACTACAGCAAAAGATTTAAAAAAACATAGATTTTAAAGCTTATATTCAGAAAGGGAATTCATTATTTATTCATTCTTTTTTTTTATTTTGTATTTTGCTACTCGAAGCTAATTTTTATTTTAAGTAACAATAGATAAGTTTTTCAAATTAAATTAAACTCTACACTTTATTTTTCAATATTATACAAATTCAAATTATATCTTATAATAAAGGAAGTATTAGTTCATATAATTCGTTAGAACAAGTCTGAATTGAAACAATTTTTAGCCAAATCGATTGTTTATCCTAGCGAAGCTTAAACAAAACACAACATAATGGTAACCTAACCTGACAAATGAGTTTTCAAGCTTATTATTTGAGCATGCTCTTATTTATAACTTGAAAATAAAAAGAAAACCGACATCTGCATAAACCATGATCTACCTCAAAGCAAGAGAGCGCGAAGAACAAGGGCAGTAATGAAACGAAAATTTCGTTGACCTTACTCTTCGTTCCAATTCTGCTCTGTGCCTACGCACTGGCTTTACATTACCTTTTTCTTTTTCTTTTCACTTTTCAAACATATGTTTTTTTGTACGTATGTATGTACCAAAATATTAGAATAATTTTATTGTTGTTTTACTTTGGGCTACTTTTTTTATATGTATAATTATAAGTACTATCAAAAGAAATATGTATGAGATATTACAACAAAAGTAGCACTTACATCATTTGTGACTCCATAAATGACGTTGAGCCCAGCGACAGCATGATGAAGTTAATTGCGTAGGTGTATAATTATTTATCTTTTCTTAATGGTTTTGTTCATTTTTTTGTTCCAATAATATTGTATGTGTAAAATTTAACTATAACTATAAAATAAGCTGCGCTGCGTTGCGCTATTATTTAAATTTTAAAATTCAATGCCGACTTGATTAACACGAGGGTAAACTGAATTTAAAGAATTAGTTAATTTTAAAATTTAATTTCATATTTCATAAAGCAAATAGGGAAAGTTTTATATTATTTTTAGCGGTTTTTTTTTCTTTTATTTTGTATATTATTTTTATATTTATATTTAATATTAATTTTATATTATTCAACCTTCGCCCGAACTAGGTTCTTTATGTTCATCATAAGTTGTAGTCCCAAATCTCAGATGGAACATAGAAAGATGCGCCTGGTTCGGGATTCCGAAAGAAAAAGGTTCTCGAGTCCGACAGATCCTAATTTCGGACCAAGTGCCGATCAGACGTAACCTAGTTCGTGGAGCATGAGTGGCTGGACAAGTTATGTGTGGGTTTGGAGGAGGCAGAATTTGTTTATTAAATAAATTGTACGTAATGCTTTGGCATCGAACCGAAGCTGCGTAGCTGCAAAAAATTCCCATATGTGCCAAGGGAACTTTCGGAGCCAACGTCTCGCAGCACAAGCTTGATCAAGTTCGATCTTAAAAGCAAATTTAAATATAAAAATAATTTAGTAATAAACTCAGTCCTTCAAAAGATTACCCTTTGTTTAAACTTTTTTTTTTCTAAGAGATACTGTACTCTTGTTCAAGAGTAGAAACAACTATTCTATGCTTAGCGTCTTTACTACTTGCGATCGACAATTGAAATGATCTTGCTGCGTGTTGCTTTCTTAACTAAGCGATCAGGTTTTAAGCAATAATAACCAACGGGACCTACAGATCACGCGTTGGTTTTAGAAATTAACTCGAATGAACTAGGCATGAGAAACGCTGCGCTGCGTTGCGCTACTGAGTTGATGCACTTGTTTCAGGTATATAAAACTTGTTAATTGTAAACATTAAGGTGCCCCTACTTGTAGGGGGGGGGGAGAACTTAATTTTTAACCATTTTTGTTAGTTAATATGTATAAAAATATATTGCATAACAATATATGAAAAGTAAAAGCTACTTGAATCAACCTTTAATTTTGCTTCAATGACAGAATAGTTTTTGTTTTGGTTCTGTTTGGAACTAAAGTAAAATATGCATTTTTTATTGAAAAAAAATTTCACTTGGGACATTTGATACTTCCCCAAAACTCACCGTATTCAACCAATTGACCCCATAACGCAACGCGCTATCCGATAAAAAAAATCAGCATGTTCTGATTAACCTCTTTTTAATATACATCTCATAGCAAATTAAGTTGCGTCATAACAAAAGTGCGCTATCGCATCACGCTGACCCCGTAACTGAGCTTGGATGGGTGTATCAGAGCAGTATTTTTGTTGCGTTACTCATGTCTAGGATGGACCGGTTGTGAGTTTTAAGCAAATTTTGCTTGAATTGAGTAATTTTTCTTTATATCATGTGCTCTAAATTTGCTCAATTCTAGCAAAATTGAAAAATTTACGCTTGAGTGTAAACTGATAGCCTATTTGCTTGATTCAAGCACAGAATGCTTGATTTTTTCTTTTCGTGTATTCAGCAGCGTAGTCATGGCACTGACAAATTTTCTGCGTGGTGTTGTGTTCAAGGCATCAAAACCTGTAGACATTCACGATGCACTACAGTTTATATGTTTTTGCAACTCTTGAAAGAGTAGCAACTAAGCATTTGGTCCATAGTGCTGACACCTGCTTTATTTTCGTTGTAATCCAGAAGTTAATAAGGCTTGTTTTTCCGAAAGGATAGTCTTCTTCTTTCTCTAGTTTTTTAGTGTCAAAAAACCTGTCCTCGGTGATCTGCTGCCGGTCTGTCAGCAGCCTAAAAAATTGAGAACAATCGCAAGCTCTTCCCACACTTCGTCTCCTGTTCACGACATTTCAGATATTACTTACAATAAAAAAATAAATATGTAATGTTACCATATGCACACAAGAGCGTTACACATATAGCGTAATAAAGTCGTCGAACGTGATCGATTGTGTTTGAACATATTTTTTTTAGTAGCTTACAGATATTTTCCATACATTTAATGGACGGGTCTCGTGGGGCTCAGTGGGTTTTGCTTACGGCCTTATTAAAAAAAATCCGTTTGTTCTACGAAAGTAATGTAAATAAATTCTTTTTAGTTTAATTTGTTACGTCTAGAAAACATAAGCGGTTACTCAGTTTTAAATTGCATAAAATATTTGGGCACTCAGAGCTAAGAAAAAAAAAATTGACGACTTCTCAAAGTCAAAATGGGCATCGAAAAGCCCAGTCGCACATCCTAGGATTAAGAGATTCTAATTTCGGAACTATTTGCAAAAGTTGCCTTGTTTAATTCCATTTCTTTTCCCAAAAATACATTTTCGCCAAACTTTAAGGTAGATTTTTTCAAAAAATTTTTGAAGTGGCATAACAATATTCTTGCAATAAGCCCTTCATATAGATATTTCATCATAATTTGTAGTCAAATCCCCCCCTGAAAAATTCTAACTACGGGCCTGCTTCTTGCTGTTGTTACTTATTTCGTTTAAAAAAAAAGGTTTGACAGTGTTTGTGGGTAAACTACGTGCATTCATTCTTATGCTTGCATTGGTGTCATTAGCTGAGAAAATTAAGGTGTGAAAGAGGGTTTGAGCGACTGCTTAGAGGAAAGTTGCATATATTGTTGGATATGTTACATATTGATAACCAATTAGTACAGGTTTCCTTTTACTTCATTTTACTAAAGGTTAATATCGTAATAAACGAACTCAGTTGATGGGCATCTTATTGTGGTTACCTTATTTTGCGAGTTTGTTTTGGACCAAAAGTTCACTTTATCATTAGAATTCACTTTACTCATTATTGCTTGAGCACTTTTTTTTTGTAAAAGTGAGGTAATTCTATGAACTCCAGCACGAAAATTTACATCTCACACTTACTGCTACATGTTTTTCACTCTACCCTTACATAACGGTGCCTTAGTAACGGTAATGTGCGCATGTTGATAATGTCTACCTACCACTTTGTGAATATTCTTCACTTCAAAATTTGCTTCATTCCATAAATTATTCCATAAACAAAATAGCTGCATTTGCTGGCGTTGCCATACTATTTGTGCTCCATGAAGTTGTTCCGCTGAAAAACATAGCTTTGCACGTGATGTACAGACATGTGTTCGATAGTTCAGACGATGCTGCTGGTAACGCATTTATCCAGAGTTTGCCGTGAGTTGGCAGCAATTGTTTTACTTACTTGTTGTAGTACTTGTGTTTGGACGCTTGCTTGATCTGTTGCTACCGGCTTTTGCTGTACCATGCATTCGCTTGTGTGGAGTTCTGTTTTATGAAAGACCTTCCGAAAGTCTCGAGCACCAGCTTGTTGCAAAAGTTTTTAACTGGTTTTTTTTTGAGTTCAGATGCGCTCAATTTTTTCCCATCCTTTTTGTACTTCTGGCATGTACTCGAACCAAGCTAAGAATTTCATGCTTTACTGAGCTTTGAAGAGCCTGACAGACTTTTATGTAAGCTTTTGTTGTTACAACGCTCACTTATGAGCATGAGTAGCTGGCTGTAGAAATTTTTAGATTGTTTGGCATTGAGAATTGTTACTTTAAATGAATTATAAGTGATTTGAGGAAAATTTAATAAATTTCTCAATTAGTTTGATGTTATATGTTACTGTAGATTTGAAGTAAACCCGCCAGAGGACCTTCGGGGAACCTGCCTGTCCCAAGCCAGGAATAGAAGGGTGAGGGTTTGTTATTGGATGGGCCATGAACGTTCATGGGGCACGGCCCATGAACAGATCTCATAATGAGTTCATTCTTGAGGCACGGCTCTTGAATGTTCGTCTGATAATCTGTAAAATAAAAAGGTTTACCTTGAGCCTTGGTTGTTGCTGCCAAATTCTTGGAGAAAGCATTGTTTTGATATTAAGTTATCATAACACCGTTATCTGTAATATGCTTTCGATGGACGATCAATCCAACATAACTTGAAAAGCGGGGACAGTCATCCATCAATGATGAGGAGAGCTGATCTATCGTTGTTCTGCAGACCTATCTTAGAATAAAGGTTATTATGTAGGAAACATTTTACCTTCGGACCGTTGTATAAGCCAATTGGTATACAATGGCTCATGCTTCTTAGTTTTCTGAAAAAGGCTTTTTATTAAGTCTTAATTAGGATAACGACGTTGCATAAGTAGAATTGTGGTTTACCCGGTTTTACTGAGAAACCAATGGTTATTTTTGTAACCTAGTCATGTACAATTCTAGTGGCTGAAGATGTCAGAGTCAAATATAAATGTTCTAAGAACTTTTGGTCTGTAAGACGGGATGTTGAAGAGCCTTGTCAGGTGGAGCCTTGAGCCCAGGTATTGACTGTCGTATGGGTTAGGCCCACGTGGGGTATCCAAAACGCTCTGGCTTGTGGTTAGGCCTTTCTGGCCTAAGTGAGATACACTTTAGTTGAACTCGGGCTGGTGATTCCCTTAAATTACTAAGAGAATGATGGTAGATTGAATATCGCTAATTTCAAACAGTAAATGTTAGGAAGGTAAGCAACTACCGGATCAATATACTGTCACCTTTGGAATTTGAGTACAGGCGACGAGAAAACCTAAATAGTCTGAGTTGTGTCCACTCAGATTGAGGAACTTGATAATATGTTGACAGGCCTATGTAGTTGCCGCCTTAGTCTTCGTGTCAAGGAGTGATGACCCTCGATACGACGTTGGATGATTATTGCGGCTGAAAAAGTAATGGGTTGTATTATTGGTATTGATTACCGAGATAGCCCAAGGTTATTAAAATAACCAAGTTATGTACAAATTCGAGTAGCTGAAAGTGCCACGGCCATGTATTGCGTCAATCTGACGACAATAAAGAGAGGGGTTCTGTTGCATGTTATTAGGGGAACCTTTCAGAGTGGTCTTTCTTGAATTCCGAAGGGGCGTTGGCCGACGCTTCATATTTGTCCCAAGCTATGGAGCACCGTTGAATTAAGCCTTCGCGGCAGGGGTCAACGTTAAAAACATAGTGGCTTTCTGTAGATTTGAAGTTCACGAATTTTGCAAAAAATAAAATTTGACATTTTTAAATCGTCTGAAATTTAAAATTTTCTTAACAAAAATAAGCTGGCACTTGTAACGGAATTTTTAACGGAATATCGTTAAGTAAAAATTATGAAAAGTGGCAACATATTGTCAATATCTGTGGTACTTAAATCGCAATATCTCTGGTTGTTTCGATTTAATTCGCTTTGAGCCCGTTAGATAGAAATTTTGTTGTTCTATAATTCTATAGCAAAATTTATTTAACCAGGTAAATGATACTTTTGAAAGATGATGAGTGTTTTCCACTTTTCGACAAAATAAAAAACTCGAATAACCCGAAAATTACAATTTTTTTAACACTGAACAACATTTCATAATAACTTTAAAAATATTGGGTTGTTCGGAAACTTGTAACAACAAATTATTACAAATTTTTACTAGTAAAGCGTTCACGTACTTCGAAAAACTTGCGACGAGAGCATAAAAAGTGAGCGAGAAAAAAGTTAGCTACAAGTTTCCCTGCAGAAAAGTGGACAAACTTTTAAACAGTTCTGAACTAGTTCCAAATAGGCCCAGTACTGGTCCATCTACAATACCCTTTTACATTGATCGAACTGACGCTTTTTACGTGTTAATGTCATAGGAAAAGACAATTGTACCCAAAAACATGCCTTTGTCCCTATATTTTAACTAGTTTCATTATGAAAATTTGCAAGCTGGTACATTTTGCTAAAGACTTAAAGTTGATTTTAAAGTGGTTTGAAAGTAGTCAAACGTTAGAAGCATTTATATCTTTTGCATGTATTACGAAAATAAGTGACATCACGTAAAAAATGATGCATATCTTTTATTTTATTTAGTTATTTTTATATAATGCAAGTAATTACCTTTGCAAGTAATTGCAGTAAAGCAATGTAATTTTATATATAATGCAAGTAATTACCTTTGTTGAATTCTCTAAATTGAATTTCATAGAGCAGTTGGAAAGTAAAAATAGTGTTCATAAGTAATTTTTTTGTAGTCAGAAAAGTTTTGAAGAAAACAAAATAAAATCTGATTTAATAGACTTTTTAAAGCGATTTTTAATAAAAAATTTTACTGGAAAGAATGATAAATTTTCCGCAAAATCCACTTTGTTTTATTTCAAAATTTTTTATTGAATTATTTAAACGGGAAAATCCCGTTGTACAATATAAACGGTGTGACACAACAAAGACTTAAAAATGTTGCTAAAAAAAATAACTTCGTTTTCAGGGCGAGTGCGTCGGAAAGTCTTTTCTTTCGATAGACAAAACGAAAAAAAAAAAGACTAAGCAAAATCTTGTCTCACTAGGCAAGCGCCTTAGCGAAAAGACTTAGAAAATTTCATTGCACTCGACAAGCGTCCTAGTAAAAAGACTTAGAAAAGTTTGGAGGCAAAAGACTAAGGAAATTTGCTCGTGAAAAAAAAGACTTAGAAGAAATCTCGACGAACTAGGCAAGCTCATTAGCGAAAAGACTTAAACATTTCATTGCATGTAAAAAAGACTTAGACAAATCTTGACGACTAGGCAAGCGCCTTAGCGAAATTAGCGAAAATTTGATCGCACTAGACATGCGTGCTAGTTCAATGGAATTCGGGTCAAAATTAGGAGTAAAGAAAAATAATCACTTTCCTAAGTGGCGGCCGCAGCAAGAATGATGTTTCATTGACTGTAGGAATCAGTAGCCAGCTTGGTTCGACTGCACAGCATGTGTATGATGGGTTCGGCTGAAGTAAGTTTATCTATTTGTTATGGCGTGGGTATTAAACTTGGCCTAGTGTTGATAACCGAGCAAAATAGCCTAATCTAATGGTCGTCTACACGTTAACTGTCAGCTGTGCAATTTCTTATTTTTATTTTAATTAAAGGATAATATCATTACTTAATTAAAACTGTCTTAAAATATAAAAGTCTTTATCCTACTTCACCATTCCATCGTATTTGGTACTTGCCATTGAAGCAGATTGGTCCGTAGATCTTACAAAGAATCTTTCTATCGAAGGCTCCTAAAGTCTTTTCAACTGAAATGCTCAGCGTCCAGGTTTGTGATGCAAAAATTAGGACTGGCATGATGAGCGATTTATAGAGCACGATTTTCGTTCGTCGAGAGAGGGCACTACTTCTCAATTGCCTACTGAGCGCAAAGTAACACCTGTTGGCAAGAGTTATTCTTCGTTTGATCTCAATGCTGATGTCGTTGGTTGAGTTAAAGCTGGATCCCACACAGAGGAAGTCCTTCACAGCCTCGAAGGAAGTATTATCAACTGTAACGTAGGTTTTAAGACACTGGGACTGTTTGTTTGTCGACAATAAGTATTTCGTCTTATCTGGCAGTGAATACTGACAGACCCATTCGACGTGACTCTCTTTCCAATCTAGAGAATGCTGCACTGACTTTGCGCGTACAATGGCCAATGATATCGATGTCATCAGCATACGAAAGCAGAATAGCACTCTTGTAGAATATTGTGCCGTTACGTCTCAGGTAAGCAGCTCGGATGATCTTCTAAATCATCAGATTGAAAAAGTCACACGATAAGGAATCACCTTGTCTGAAACTTTGTTTGGTAACAAATGATGGGGAGATGTCCTTCCTGACTTTAACTGTGCTGCCCACTAAGGAATCATCTATACTCCACCATGTTTGAATTTGCTATTCCTGCAAAACTAATACGACTTTACAGGATGACACTAGGCAACACTGATGGTAGACTTTTAAGGTCTGAAGTCACACTGATAAGATCCTATCAGTTGGTTTACAATTGGCTTTAATCTTTCACATAAAACGCTCGACAGGATCTTATATGCGATATTAAGAAGACTTATCCCACGGTATTTGGAACAATCGCCTTTCTTGTGGATTGAACAGACCACACTAATATTTCAATCGTACGGAATGCATTATTCCAACAATATTCTGCATAGAAAACTCTCATAAATGCATTTAAAAATAACTTCGCCTCTATTCTTAAACAGCTCAGCCGGTAAGACATCAGCTCCCGCGGCTTTGTTATTTTTAAGCCGAGCTGAAGCTATCAGAACTTCATCATAGTCGGGCAGCGAAATCTCGACGCTCTACTCCGCAATTGGGGTTTCCAGGATAATATCTCTATTAGCAGGATTTTTGTCAGTAGCTTCATTTAGAAGCTTAGTTTTCTTTCCATAATATGAGTGTACTCTGGACATCTGTTACTAGATTCCCGTTTTCATCATTGCAGGAAGAGGCCCCGGTTTTAAAAAAAAATTTAGGGCCTCATTCCTGTCGCCATACACCTCAATCTTCTCATGCTCGCGCTTTTCTACCTTCTTTTTTTCTGCCTGGAAGAGTCTCTCTTCCCTACTTTTCTCTTTGTATCACTCCTTAGCAGCGCACATTACAATCGAGTGCAGGGTGGCTTTGTAGGAGTCTTTCTCTGCAGTGGCGTCGCGACACTCCTGGTTGCACCACTGGTTTCGCCGATGGTAGTGGTAGTCAATCACCTATTCAGCAGTCGCACGCATGGAGTGAGAAAGGTGTGTCCACTGCGCACATATATCATCGATTGAAGGAGTTTTTTGAGGCAGGAGTGAGAGTCGAGTGGCAAAAGCTTCTGCTGTCTGTTTCGATTGCAGCTGTTCGACGTCAAGCTTTCTCTGTCTAGGGCTGCGTGTATTTTTACAGACGTATACGGGTCTTGCTTGCGACAAGGTAATGATCCGAGTCAATGTTTGCACTACGGATTGTGCTTACATCCACTAAACTGGAAGGGTGCCTTCCGTCGATTAAAACGTAATAAGTTTGATTTCTGGTTTTTTGATCAGGGGACAACCAGATGGCATTATGAATATTGAGAAGCTTGAATATAGTGCTATTTACGACCATGTTTTGTGCTGCGGCGAAGTCAATCAGCCTCATTCCGTTATCGGAGGTAATGTTGTGGAGGCTGAACTTTCCGAATGTTGGACCAAATATATATTCCTTGAAGCGTTGAAGTCAAAAAGCTTAGCGTTGAAGTCACCAAGCACGATTTTTACGTCGTGATGGGGGCATCGCTCGTAAGTATCTTCAATGCACTCGTAGAAAGTTTCTTTTGGCCTTGCTGTCAATCATTGGCCTTGTCTTCTGTCGGAGCGTGAGCACATATAAGGTTTGTATTAAAAAATTTATCTGTTTTTCGTTTTCAAAAGTCGTCATTAGAGTTGAAGATAACTTTTCTTATATTCTTTGTTTGTTTCATTGAAATAGTTATTTACGGGTGAGCTTTAAATTCGACACATAACCTGTTTTAAGCCTAGGTGGCCCGCCGCTCAGATTAGCCGCCAAACTGACGGTTGCCAGTTTTGACGTTGCCCAGGAACCACCGCGTGGAAGTTTGAGTCGACTTGACACGATTTAACATGGTCGGCTGGCCTCGTCATTTTAAGACAGTCAAAAACGTTGCCATGTAAAGGTTTGCCTCCGGTTCTCTTCCAGTATATGTCTTTGTCCTTAAAAATAAAAAAATTGTGTAATGAAAACGAGTGATGACTTCATCCTCACAAAAGGCGAGATGAATGTATAGACAAGTCTTGTCGCCTCCACTTAGCGAACATCCCAACCTTTTTATAGTAGACGCTCTTTAAGCTCACTGAAAACAACTTCAATATTTTCGTGTGTGTTGCAATACAAAGAATTGACTTTGTTATCGCATCGCATAGCATTATTATTGCTTTATTGCTGCTGTGTGAATTTTGTTGGTATTGTCTCTTTGTTTTCAACATAATTTTTTCAATAAGAAAACTTTGTTAACACTTGATTTCACTCCCTATATAATTTTTATACTACAATAATTTAAATTTTTTTAAAAAAATTTTAAAACTAAAATCAAAATCACAGTATAATATATAAAATAAATGCACAAAAAAAATACATAATTTTAGTTAAGTTATTTTTCAGGTATGCAAGGTTTCATTCTATCTATGCAAGAATGAAACTAAAAAAAGAGCCTAAAATTGGATTTCCGTAAAAGTTGATGTCAAAAGACAATCAAAGAAGTTTAAATTTAGACTATTTAACAGGGTTTTAGGAACAAAGCCAAAAAATATGACCTGTTTTTAAAAATTTACTGGACAAAAAGAGCTAGTCTTGATGAGCTCTGTTACTTTGATATTTTAAATTAAAAGCTGCATTAACCGTAGTCCTACGTTGGTGTAGAAAAATACATTTTTTTAAAATTTTTGTATTTTTCCAAAACCGTTTAGTTTTTGGATCTAATCTTACATGCTTTTTATTTTATGCTTAGTGTGAACAGAAATCACTTTCTTTGTAGTATCGCAATTATAATAATTTTTCAAAATATTTAAAAACTTCAATTACTCGGTGTAGATCTCAAAGTGGAATTATGGTGTTTGTCTCAACGTAGGACTACGGTTAATTTGCATAAAAAAGTGCCAAATTATTTTGCTACCAACAAATTTTTTTTTAAAATAATACTCTAAGCCACTCCCCCCTTCGCCACCTTTCCGACCGGGAAAATCAAAGCTATGGGTCTATTGTAAATCAATAATCATATGAAATAAATAATCAAAAATAATAACTTGATTTTTCTCAGAAATTTAAAATGTCATTACTCAAAAACTCAATTTCGCAATTTAGAAATTTTTTTCTGTACGCCGACGACATCATATATGTAACTTCATATCCCATTATTTGATCTAAAGCAATGCATTCATTTCTTCTTTCATATATGTAGGTATATCTGCCAAAAATTCAAGGATATTTTTGCGAGTCTCCATAAAATATGGGTAAATTTGTTTTTCACAAAGAATTCTGTTTAGATTACAATGCAAACATTTTTCAAAATTTCATTGATTTTCATGACACTGAGCTATGAGTGGCTTTAAGCTAATAGTCCACCATACAGCCGTTATCCGGCAACCAATACCAATAGTGGCAACTATAACTAGTTGCTGCTGTTGTAGCCGATACTGCAATTCAAGGCCACACCGGTTATCCTTGTTGGTACTATGTCTTTGGCAGCGAAATTAATTGTTTTTCTTCGATTGGAATTTATAATTAGAAACATGCGCTGCAGCTCGTTCTGAAACTAAAGCAATTCACAAACTGCGCGAGTTATGGTGCAAAAGAATTTGTTCTTTTTTTACTTTTGGTCTAACTACTAAAAGCATACAAGCAAAAATTATGCAAACATTTTATGCAAATGTTTTTGTTGCTTAACTAGAAAATTGCATTTGAAAGAAAGGCCAGGACAGTGAAGCGCACTGTTTGTTTTTGTATTGCATACTTTGCGGCGCATGGCTAGCGTTTTTTTTTTTAGTTCGAGGAGTTGCGCGTGGGTGAGTGAGTAGTTTTTACAGCGTTGGGTATTGATTTATTGCATAATTTGTTTTTCATTAGATTTATTGCATATTAATTAGCGTGAAGAAGACTACGGTTGCCAATGTTCGATTTATTTGTTTTGTTTTTCTTTTTCATTCAAACAATTTGTGGGCAGCTCTGAATTGAAAATAGTTTGCTGTAAGAGAAAAACACAAGTGGATGTTTTTTACGGTATTTCAAAAGCTTTAGCCTTTAAGAAATTTAAAGACTTAAGAAGAAGAATTTAATTTAACCCTTAACTGGTACAACTCAAAAAATTCACATTAACTGTACACCTGGTCCCAGGGACCACACCAACTTAAAATGCTAAAAAAACATAAATTTAGTTAGCATGTTGTTTTTTAGGAACACCTTAAATAAAGTTTTTTCTATTTAAAGATAATTTGTTGAATTATTTTAAATAGTTGAACAGAATTGAATTGAATAATAAGAAAAAATATACTCTTTTGTTTTTTTGTTAGTGTCCCACGACCAAGTGTGCCAGTTAAGGGTTAATAATACAAATTATTTCTAGCTCCTGATACGATAACAAATACATAAATATATAATTCATTTCCTTTTCCCTTTATTTTGCACTCAACTTGCTTCCGCTCAAAGGACGCTTTGGATTAATCAAGAACCTTAAAAACCATTCTTCTTCAGTCTAATACACACAACTCTAAATAGGGACATTTTTTTAGAGATTACACAAGATTTTACTTCTATCTCACTCGTTCATCTACTTTCATCATATGGCATGCTGTCTAGGTTTTAATCGGCACCTTTTAAGCCCATTTGTGTTCATTTACCTGGGCTATCCTGAACTAGTCTTTCAGCTTTGTATCTATCCAACCATTCGTTCATCAAGCATTCACTGCAATACCGTCCAAATTCGAGAAAATAAAAGCTTTTAAGTAATCCTATTATTCATCCTTGCTACAGCATTGCCGCATCAGCTTCGTCCAAAGTGGCCAAACAATAAATGGAAGAATGGGTACACTTTGACACGCACACCAAGCTACAAATACACACTCACAAACACACACGTGCCGACAAATATACCCAAATTTAGATCCACACAAAGTGATTTTAATTAGCTTACTAGAGAGAGAGAGAGAGAGAGAGAGCGATGATGATAAACTGCTGCTTTTTCCTGACAATGAGTTTCTTTAAGCACTCATTTCAGCTCTTCATCGCGCGCGACAGCTTTTGCAAGCACACTCACACCCATACAAGCTCAAATTGTTAAATTTCCATATATTTTGAGCGCAGTTGTACGTTTGTGTGCTTAAGTTTGTAAGACTGCAGAATGCAGCAACATAACAAAGTAGGTACCTGGAAAGCACTTTGGCGGAAATTTTGATGCCTGTCTAATTTTTGTAGCATATGTTAGGGCATGCAGACACTGTGTTGAACATAAGGTCTTGTGTACAGAAAAGCTATCTTTTACATAAATAAAAAATTATTAATTTCTGTATCGGGGCGTCTCGACAGGCAATAATTCATTGCTTTCCATCTGTCAATTGGCAATTATTGCTAATCGAGACCACTCAATTGCCATGGTTGGCAATTCATGGCGAGCAATATTGCTTTCCATGTATTGCCAAGCAATGAGCTGTATTTTTTCTTGTTTGACAGCCATTTTTCATTTTTCTCCAAAATTTTAAATCTTAACATCTATAAAAATCAAGTAGCGTGCAAAATAAATTTATAAAATAATAAATTTATGTAAGAAACTAGCTGATATACCCTGTGTTACTCGAGAGTCATTTATATAAACATTTTAACATACACTTCTCGATTAAATGTTTTTTAAAAACTGGAATAATGAAAAACATGTTGAATTTTATTTGTAAGCTACCGTTAGAAAGGTAATTGAACGAACATTAATCCAAAAAAGTTTTGGAAAATTTTTGTTGTTGGTGGTTCTAGCTCTTGCGGTGAGCTAATTGAGTTCAAAGAAGGGATACGAAAAACATATTTTAAAAATTAAAAAGACTTTTTGTATTTACTTAATCTTAAAGCAAGCACAATTACCTTTTCAACAAAATATGGGAGACGCCTTGAGATATGGCGTCTAAACACAGATTTATATTAAAAAATATATTGAACTTTTTAACAAATAAAAAATTTTAATGCAAAATATTAAAAACAGCGGAGTTATTAGCACTAAAAGTAAAAACTTTGATTTTCATATAATTTTTTCTCATTATTAGCTATCAATGTTTTATGAAAAAATTCGTTGTACTAAAAATGATTGTACCTACTAAAATTTTTAATAGCTCCGTTTTTTCATTGGAGATCAGGATCATATAATCGCATTTGCAATCAAAGCAAAAAGAACAAAAAATCCAGCAAGTGAGCTGGACATTTAAATTGATCCAATTCTATGTTTTTAAGTGTTGATGACGCTAGATGACGCTGCGACTGAAAAAACTGGCAGTACTGCATTATTTTACTTTTTAAAAGTTTGGTAGCAATAGCATTTTCGCAAAATATTTCGCAAAACTTATCTGCTAGCTGCATAACAACATCAGATATTCTTCTGTAAGCAGAAAATAGCGCCACCTGTCTGTAATCCCAAACGTGTGGGGTTAAATTTGAAGAAACTTTTGAAAAAACATTATTCAGCTATTCACCGCAAGATTTATAGTTTGTACATACAGTTCTTACAAATGTGGCGCCATCTATCTGTGAATTTAACGCACAGATCAAAACTAATAAAAAATTGTGCTGACCAAATGCACATATGTTTTATTATATCGCCATATAGCTGAAACTGATTACATGAAAATATTAACTTTTACAGCATCTTCATTCACAGTCATCTTTTCGGTAAAATTGTGATATATATACAACATTTAAAGTACCATTGATAAAGAACTAAGTGACAACGGTGACACAATAGTGGGAAAAAATAGAGCCATCACAACAAAACAAATTTAACAGGAGGGTGGGGGGCGGGGGCGGGGGGTAGGGAGGCAAAAAACTTAGTATATTTACTATAAGGAAGATTTAATATAATCCAAAATGTTCGTAATTACTTTAGACACACAACTGCATTCTTAGAGATAAATGGGGACGTTCAAACTATACAGAGAATTTTAAAACAAAACTAAGTTTTATTAATATTTAGTATGGTATGAAAAAATAGACTTTTAGCCATAACTTTTGATTGGAAAGAGATATTGGGGTAATTTTTTCACATAAATTATTTTTGAGACTTGATTTTTTTGTAAAAAATATAAAAACAACGTATTGGAAAAAATAAATTTCGTGAAATAAATCAAAGGTGAAATTTTGATGACAAAAACAGTCAAATAATTTTTGCGCTTAGCTGGAAGAATTTTTGCAAATAAATGCTATGTCATATGAAAGGTAGCCAGATGTGCAATTTTTAATTGTTTTCATTTTTACAACAACAACAATTTTTGAGTCATTTTTTGAGTAAAAAGTCAATATTTTTAACTTTTTTGACATAATCATAAAACATATATGCACTGACTTAACGGTACAGTTCAGCCTATTTTTATAAAGTGATTTTATTGAACTTATGAATAAAAAAAATTTGAATGAAATATATTAATGGACAGCGGAGATATTTGCAGCGAAAAACCAAACTTTGATTTTCATGTCGTTTTTTTCTCATTCTTAGGCAACGATGTTTTATGAAAAAGTCGTTGTAATGAAAATTTCTACAAATTTGAAGATATGTCAGTGTTTTTGATGTCAGAATAACAAAAAAATTTTAAAATTTAATACACAAAAATCTCCGATACAAAGAAGTTTTATAATAACTAAATTACAGTTAGTTGAAAAATTTCAGAGGGGGCGTGGCAAAAACTAAGTATGTAATATTTTAAGTTGGGATGCACTTAATATGTATACTTAGTTTGAACAAAATCCGTTGAGCCGTTTAGATTTGTATAAAGGCCAAACAAACAAACAAACAAACAAACAAACAGAAAATTAGTTTTATTACTATCGATGATAAAATTATATGTTGATTTCGTAACATGACAAAACCCACCCTTGAAATATTGCCATTGCTTGCAATGGAATTTGACAGATGGTAAGCAATGGAATGGAGACGCTGGGTAAACACCGAATGCGAATCAATGTCAAATTCAAGCCAAAACCAATTTAATTACACTCCAAGTACAAGTTAAGCTTTACTTTAAAGTTTTGTTTACGTGTTTCTAAATAATAAAATTTCTATAAGTGCTTGTGGAATGCCAAATCTTTTGGCTGATGTTTTTGAATTTATCTGTGTGCTTACACTAGGAGCTTTTTGCGTCATCACCAGACAACAGATTCTCCACCATAGACTTTGATCAACTTGAGCTGTCGCTTCCTGACATTAAAAACGGAATTATTAACCTCAAAATAACGACTAAGGCAGACATTGATAGCATATCTGCACAACTTTTATTTAATAATTCGTTACACACAGGTATATTTATAAGCGATTGGAAAATTTCTTTCATCACTCCGATCTATAATTCGGATTCTTTGAATTGTTTTAATTAATGCATAAATAAAAACCTGTCAAGAGTTCCCAATTAAATCAACTCGGGTTCAAAGTTGTCTAGAATTGGTCATTCGCCAATATCTCCGCTTCTCTATGTCTGACACAAAATATGCTTAAAACAAAATTGTAGATCCGATGATTGTCTTCAAACATGCCCTTAACTGTTTTAACGTAAGCCAAACGGGGGCGGAGATATTGGCGTATGACCGATTTCGGTGAACTTTGAACCCGAATACCCTCTAGCGCATACATGGTATCGTGGGAAGTTCTAAACAGGTTGCTTATTATGACTTATTTAAAGGTTTGAATCAAAGAAACTGGATTGTAAATTTTTCGATATCAGATTAAAAAAAAAAATCACTCTGGTGATCAGATTAAAAAAAAAAATGAAGTACAAAAACCCTCGTGCAAAGTTAAAAGTTATGTCACAGAAAAATACTAAGGATGCAGAAACATTTTTTTCGACGAGGAGTTTTACAAAAATATATGAAGCCGGTGAAGATTTTTTGCTTCCATACATTTCGTGCCACTCTTATGTGCGACTTTCAAACATATTGCCAAAAGTCAAATTGAAGCAACATATTAGCTTACTGAGTGGCCAAGTACACGGTTGAAAAGAAAATTCAGTGTACATGATTCTATAGTTAAGACAACAAAAATCTTGCCACTACCTTTGTTGTTTCTATAGAATATTTACTTGCCAGAATTGCTTGAAGCAACTTTTTTATATCGCCAAAATCTCCATTAAAATCGTATAAATATTTTAGTTTATTAACTTTCTGTCAAACACAACCGTGAATAAAGCAGCTTAAAATGGACAAACTAATAACCGCAAACAATCAGCTTTCTGTTTGTTACAAACTTTTTCTAGACTGCAATGCCTTAAATATGAGCTTGGATGAAAGTTTTATAAAGAAGGACGATTAAAATTTTTTTTTTATATCTTCATGTTTGTGGGCTTCTTTCTATGCATTGAAGTGCACTTTTTGAGCTCTTTTTTTCATAGCACTTAACCTTTGTTATGACAAAAGTTATTAAATGCAATGCCGCCTAAGAAGCAGGCAGTAACAACAAATTTCAGAGAGAAAAGGTTTTTGTGAAAAACTGCTTAAAAATCCGTCAGTAAACAGACAGCTTCAAAGCGGCGCAGCAACGAGACAAACACAATCTGAATGGCCTTTATGTGGCCTTTATGTAGCTCTACATTTCATTCTTTCCATACTCTGTTGCTATAATTTTTTTCTTATAATTTGCTGTCGCTTATTTTTGCTTTCTTATACAATTGCTTTTTTTCTGTTCTTTTCTTCATTTGCTTGCAAACAAGATTTTTGCATTTAATAAAGTCAAAGTTGAAGCCATTTTTAAAAGCTGTTCAACACAAAGCTGTGAAGTTGGTAGTCGGCAGCAGACGTAAGGACCTTTCATACGAAAGAGCGATAGCTAAAGACGAAAGAAAAGAAGAAGAACAAGAAAAAAACAAAATCATGTCCGCTTCATTGTCCTAGGTTTGCAAACAAGCAAAACTGAAACAAAATTCTTGGCATTCAGCTCGTTTTTGCCATTAAAAAAGTTTTCGCTTAACCAAAAATATAAGAAAATCATAAAAATTAAAGAAACCATGAACAAAAGACAAGAGAGGGAAAGAGCTAGGCAGAGTGGAAGTTGAAATTTGCAAGGGGAAGGGGGTGGTAAACGGATGACATGCAACATAAGTAGTATTATTGTAGCTACTTTAAATGAAGTTTATGCAAAATAAAACTATTTTTCTATTACCGGGTGCTATTTTTGTTTCTGCAGCTGTAATTTTTGTAGTATTTGTGTGCGGTTCCTTTTCAAATATGGCGCATGTTAAGAGGTACTTTGAGTGTTTTTTCCATGCGCAGTATAAGATTATAATTCATATTTAACTTTGCAATAAGTTAGAAAGGTGTTCGTTGTATGGGATGTTTTGTGGAAATAAAGGGAAAAATTCCAAAAATAATGCCTCAGCCAGTCGCAGAATTGGATCAAAAACGTCAACCGGATTATGAACACTTGACCTGGTTTTTTATTTTAAAATATATAATGAAGTGGACATTTAAGCCCTTTAAAGGACTTTGACCTAGCTTCTATTGATTAATTTTGTTGTGAGTGTTATTTATTTATTTATTTAATCAACTATTAACATTTTTTGTTATACAGTTACTGTAAGTACATAATTTAAGCGCAGTTTATAAAATTAATTCGCCATGATATCGTTTTTAAATGCTACCCCATTATGGGTGATTTTAATCGAGCTGCAGATAGTGTTGAACGTATTGGTCATATTGTAAACCGGGCCACATTTTCCATAACTAGTTCTTCTGTTGGGTATATAGAACAATTACCTTTTCCTAAAATTTCTTTCAGGTGCATAAAATTTGAAAAAAGATAGAAGTAGTGCACAATCAATATGATCCATCACTACATACCGAGCAAATAAGGCGAGAGAATACTTTCACCGGAACTTCAAAGACTTTAGTCCAAGAAGAGCACATCGCGCTTCATAGGAAGGCATAAAATCCCAGTGGAGCTAGCGAATTGCTAACCTACTGAAACGCCTTTGAATATTTTCAATTCTTTTAATAAGTATAGAATACTGAGGGTCCCAGATAACACAATTATATTCTAAAACCGATCTTACAATTGAAAAGGAGATGATCCTCACGGTAAAGGGATCGGAGAACTCTTTAATATTGCGTGATAGAAATCCAATTAAAGCATTCGCCTTTGATATAATAGCATCAAAATGTTTGACAAAGCTTAACTTTCACTCAAATAAAACCCCTTAGTCTTTCTTCAAGTCGACTCTCTCGATCAATACCGTATTAATACCATAAGATCCTTCAAAAAGTTGATTCTTTATAGAAAAAGACATTACATTACATTTAGACACATTAAGACATCCATGTCACGTTGAAGCAATAGGAAGACTTCGTGAGAGTCCACTCATATAAAGATCTTTACATCATCAGCATACATCAGGCACTCAGAAAAGCGAACATAATTCGGAAGATCATTGATAAACAGAACAAATAACAGAGGACCTAGGTGGCTACCTTGGGGTACCCCAGAATAATTGTCAATGCATTTAGATAAATTATTACCAATTTTAACGTATTGTTGACGACCAACAAGGTAGCTCTCTAACCATGGAATCCGAGGCTACTTAGCTTATTAATCAATACAGAGTGTTCAACTCTATCGAAAGCCTTTGTAAAATCCGTGAATATAACGTCTATTTGATGACCTTTTTCCCATATTATTGGACGGAAAGTGTGTAAAAAGAGTTAGATTAGTAGAGGTAGATTAGTAGACCTGACACGAATCTATGCTGCATCTCAGACAATCTAGTTTTAATGGAGTTATAAATTTTATTTTTTACCAAAGATTCAAAAATTTTAGGAATAAGTGGTAATTTACCTATCGGTCGATAATTTGCAATATTTTGCCTTGATCTCGATTAAAAAATTTGAGTAATTGCTGATATCTTCCAGATGTCTAAAAATTTCCCTTCATGGAGTGACGTATTGAAAATATGAGTCAAAGGCTTACACAAGGCAAAAATACAGTTTTTAAGAAATATGGGCGGAATATTATTCGGCCCACAACCCTTTTTAACATCAAGATTTACTAAAGCTTCAAAGACATCATACTCCGAAAAGGTGATGCAGCCAGGGTCAGTAATTGGCAAATCGACGGGCGTAACACGTCCATGATTGTTATAAACATTATCACAAGCATAATTTGATTGAAAAAAGAAAGAAAATAACTCACTAATATCTTGGAGGTTATCCGAACATTTATCTAGATAAAAAATATTTTTGGGAAGGCCCCAGGTATTTTTTTTATTATTCAAAAAAGTCCAAAATGATTTAGGATTACTTTTTATATTTGATTCTAAAGCAAGTAAATAACTTCTATATAAAAACTTTTTAAGACTCTCATAATTTGTGCGTGCCTGGCAGTATTCATGAAGGAATATATCTTTTTTCTTAAATTTCTTATGTTTTTTATTCATAATATTTTTTAGATTAGCAAGACGCTTATTATACCAACTAGGTTTATTGCTCACGTGGACCTTTTTCAACGGTACAAATTTCTGAAACGTCTCATTAATGACATTAATTAATAAATCAAAACTACCTTGTAGACAATTACCAAAGATTGTGCACCAATCCATACTACTAAAGTAATCTGATATTACAGTATAATTAGCCTTTGCAAATAGAAATTCAAAAACACTCTCACAATGAAGTGGATTTTTTAGAGCCAGGATATCAAATTGAACTAAAAAAGCAGTGTGATGGACGCTGTTATTAGACAAAGAGAAAATTGCTTCGGAACAGCATACATTAAACTCTAAGTCCAAAAAAACTAAATATAATTTATTGTTTAAGGCATTTTGAATAGAATAAATTTGATATAACCCAATAGATAGAATAGAATCTAAGAAATCTACTTCGGACCCATTAGCTGGTATGTTTGGAGTTAATGCTTGAAAATTATCAGAATAGGTCCAGTTTACTTTGCTTAAATTGAAATCATCCAATAATAACGGATACTTATTATCTTTAAGACGCTCTAAAATCTTAAATAGATTAAAGAGTAGCAACAGGTCAACGATCTCGGCGAAAAACTACAAACCGACTGTCAAAGAACTCCGATGAAAATATGTCTTTATGCAGCCAGGTTTTAGTCAGAGCGATGATATCGAACGAGCTAACCGATACAGCAGCATTAAACTTGGATGATTTAGTGCGCATTCCTCCAGCATTCTGATAGTAAATAGCGAATTTATTTAGAGTCGGAACCAGAGCACTTAATGCAGTGTCTGAGCCGACGGACCTAGCAGTTTTTTTGAATTATCCATAAAGGGTCTTAAACGAACTCCCGTTGGCCAGACATTTTAATTGTATACAATTTTGGTAAGCTGAGGAGAATTGCGATTTTAAAATTACATGAGCTCGCAGTATTTTCATCCCTTTTGTTTAAACGAAAACAAGCAATTGTTGAAGCATCATGGCTTTAGTCACAATATAATTTTTGATATCTTGATACGTAGTTAATGATTTAAATCTGGATACATGAAACCATTTTCTACGCACGAGAACATCAAGAACATAATTTTCATTTTGTATTCTGCCAGTTATATATCGCTTTTTTTATATTTATCACCACAATTTTGTACAGCATTATTTAATGTCAGCACTTGGAGGATAAATTATTTCCAGTGGGTATTTTAGCAATGTTAACAGCATCAGAGGCCTCAGCTGCAGATAAATATAACAGCTTTGATTTCATATTGCTTAAACTTGAAGAGTTTACGTCATTAACTTATGTCACCGAGTTAACAGTTTTTGTAGAGATTTTATTTACAACTTCAATAGTAGAGTTACCCGATGGTATAGAATAAACTTCAACTTAAAAAAAAAAACCAGAATAAACTTCACTTGCTGTAGGTTTGAAAACTTCACTTTAAGGTTTGAACACCAACGATCGAAAACTCGATCTACGAATTTTATGCTGACTCCGAACGACTTACGTTCTCAAGAAGCAGTACTATAAGTAAATAAATTATAAGCTATAAGTTGTTTACATAAAATATAAACATAACATTGAAATTTAAGCCTAGGATGCTACACTGTCGGAATGTAACATGAACACTACACTAGGTTGACGCACGCTCCAGTATTCGAAATTGTAAACTGAGTTTCTGTTACGAGTATTATTTAAATACGATTTTTTTTCTATTTAATTTACCAGAGATTAAAAACGAATTGTATAGTGCCAAATGAAAGAATCCAAATTTTGTTAGGACTAAAATGGGATTTAATGCAGAAACGATATATTATTTTCGTATATAAATTTTCTCTTAAGTTACAAAAATCTTTCTAATATTTTTCTAAAGGTGCCCCCAGACTAATTGTTTCATACAGATGACATGTCAAAAAATACCATACCAAATTTCATCTGTTTAAAGTCTGTTTATAATTTGTTTAAAATAAAATTAAGTTTTTGTCAGACAGCTTTTTTCTTTTGTCTCCACATTATCTGACATGTCATTTGAAAAAGTAAAACAGCTTTTGAAATTTTTGTAAGCCGTAAAGCTCTAAAGTGTCCTCCTTTGGCTATTCAAACTAAAAATGAATTCATTATAAATCAATTTATTGAATAAATATCTAAAAATTTACCTTTTCTTTTATTCTAACAGAAAAATTTTTAAAAAAATTTATCAAACTAACATTTCGTACAGATAAAAAAACATACGAAATTAGAGACGGTTCCAATTAAAAAATGTACAGACGCAAATACAAACGACATTCCAAAACCACAGTTTCATATGTTCCACACTATCTGTAGCTAAAAACCATTTGTAATTTTTGACGTGTCATGTGTATGAAACATATAGTGTAGAGGAGAGTGCACCTTAATATGTTTTTTGGTATGTTAATATGTTGATTTTTCAAAAATAAGGCATGATTCATACCATATAAATGAAGTGCAAAAGAAATAAAAAATAAAAATTTTGAAGTGTACCACAAAATTTGCAGACAGTGAATTCAGGTTACTTACTAATCTTGAAAGGATACGTGTACAAATTTAATAGACATATTGTAAATTGTGTAATAAACGTCAAAATGTCATGAATTTTTGCCACGCATAGTTTAAAGATTGGTACTTCCCAAAAGTAATATGGATTTGTAAATAGTGGCGCTATTTATTTAAAATGAAAACTTAACAAATTGATAAAATCGTTTTTCTAGTATGAAAGGTAGGCGGGGTTTTCAACTGATTTGGCTCCTTTTCGAATTCTATCTTTATTGAAGCGAAGCTTTTTACGCCTCGTTTTGTGGCTTGCTTGTGTGAAATCTCAAAAACGACACTTTTTTCCATACACCTTTTTCTAAAAATTGTTGTTTTTTGCTTGCGTCCGTTACAAGAGGATATAAAATTAAAAATATTTCTTTGTAAGCAGTGAGAATCGAACTCGCACCTTTCCGATCGACAGTTCTACACTCTAACCACTAATCGCATAATGCGATTCATTCAATAGGAAGTATAACTCTGACGCTATGTTGCAGTAGATTACAAGAATCTATTAAAAGGATTGTGCATTAGCTATCCTACAATTGAATGCGTGAAGCTATGTTGGTGAAAATTATCACAAGATGCCAATTGTTTAAGGTAAAGATTTTAACTGCGAATTCAGACAAATGTGTTCCCAGGCAATTAAGGGCGATTTTAAATGTAATATATTGAACTTTTAAGATATATTGTAACAGTCATAACAATCATAAAAAAAAAATTATTTTTTTAAATTAACGCTCAACGAGACCATTTCAAAGATTCTGTTGTAGATTTTGGCTTTTCTATTATATCTGAAAAATAAAAACCAAGAATAGTATTAATCACTCTGAGTGCATGGCTGGAACTAGAAAGAAAATAAAAATTTTGAAAATTGACAGAATGACTCCCTTTTGAAGTCTAATTCGTTACAACAGCTTGTATTTTACCGATCTCGACAAATTTATGTCTTCACAACAATTACCGATTAAATATGGTATTCAAATTAAATAAGGAAACTATTTAATATTTATAGTATTTTTCAAAATTAAAGAAAATAAGCACAATTGTTCGGGTAGGGAACGATCGTGGAATGATTGGCGGAAAAAGAGAACAAATGGGCTAGAGTGTGTGACTAACAAATTGTGGTTTATTTATACCTTTTTGTACAAAAATTGTGGTGATTTTACAGACAGTATTAATTTGTGCTGTCCTGTTGAAGTTGATGTTGATGGGTCCTCGTCTTCTAGGTGGGTGGGCCGCTGTGCTGCTGATCCCCGAAGCTAAAGATGAATTTGCTGCTGGCTATTTATGTTTTTATTACGGTTTTTTAGCATAGATATGACTAATCTAAATTCAACTGGCAAATGGTCGGAACTAAGTTCGTTATAAGCTATTGGTGGCGATACACAATAAATAATATTGTTTAATACTAAATCAAGATTGGAGGAATTCATCTAGCTGCTGCTGGAACATAAGAGGGACTGTTGGAAAAACAAACAGAAAAAGGAAAGCGTGTAAGTATGTATCCCCAATTTCGATGCCTACTGTTAAAATCACCACAAACAATGAATTTTCCACTTGCAAAATAAATACTAAATATTATTATACTAGGCCCATCCGTTAATTTTTTCAATTCCAATATTTTCAATTAAATCAGTGGCATTTTTTGACTTATCAAGAAAATTAATAGTTCTTTTAATCAAGATTGCAATTCCACTACCAGATCGGTTCTCGCGATCAAACCTAAGAATATAATACGCTGGGTGCGATAGTTTTATGGTATTTTTGAGCCCTGTTTCCGAAAGTAAATATATATCTCTTTTTCTTTTATGTAACAATTCAATCACTTCATCAAATTTATTTCGGATACTACTACAGTTCCACAAAACTATTTTTAACGACAAAAAAGACATTATTTATAACTAGAATATAAGCACTTAACAGCTAATTGCGTAATAACGTTGAAGTTTTGCTCTTTCGAACGATAATCTTTTAATTTTGATACAATATCCGTTGTAAGTTGTAAAATCTTGGCTTCAGAGAATAAGCCGTTGCTGCTGTTGTTGTTGTTGTTGTTATTGCTTCGATTTGACTGCATTGTAATCAAAGAACTATTGTGTGATGGCCATGCTGGTGATCGCGATCAAGGACGGATTTAGGGAGGGGCAAGGAGGGCCTGCAGCCCCCGGCTCCGAGCAGGCAGGGGCCCCGCAGGCACTTTTGTCAAAATGTCTAATTTGATTTTTTTAATGCATTTTTCGATCCAGGAACAAAATTTGCATTTTCTTTAAATTTTCTTCCTTATTCTTCCTTATTATTTTTCTTTTTTATGCTCCTTTTTGCTTGCGTCTATTATAGCAAAAGGATTCAATAATGAAAAAATTTGTTTGCCCTCTAAGGGTATGAAAATCATATTCTATCGCGTGACAGTTTCGTGATAAAAATCAAAAATCTGAAACGCGCTATTAAGCTGCTGCTCTATTAAATAAATTAAATAAATATTAAATAAAGTTTTCTGGAACCGAATTTTGAATCGCTTCAATGCAACCAGCCAATATTTGCAAAAAGTAGATATTGATTTGATAGCTGCTAACGATATGTTAGCTTCTCTTATCGAATTCGTTACAGATTTGTGAAGTGAATTTCAAGGTATGAGAAAAGTGCTGAGAACCTGAGTCGATTTGTTTGCCAAGACTATAAGAGAAAAATAACTAGAAAAAAAGCAACAAAGAACCCGAAACAATCAATTTGACTGGTTCTGATAGATTCAAAATTGGAACTTTCTTTGTTTTAGTGTATAAGTTAGCAATGGAATTGAGAAAAAGAAGTATATGGAAACATATGGAGACATAATAAAAGTATTTGGATTCTTGTGCAAATTAATGGATATTGAAAACGAAGAATTAGAAGCGAAAGTAAAATCCTTTGTTGAAGTATATCCAAATGATATTCAAATGGAATTACTCTGTGAGTTACATCAATTCATTTTGCTTATGAAGCTTCAACATGAAGGATTTTTTTCGATCTCTTGTGATAGATATAAATCTATTAATTACAGAAATAATACACTAGTTCCATTAAAAATACTTAATTGGATTGTGGTCTCAGACATGATCGACATCTTTTCAAATGTTTACATATATAGCCTTCCGATTGCTTGTAACAATACCGATAGCAAATTGCGAAGCTGAAAGATCATTTTCAGTATTAAAAAGAGTAAAAATGTACACCGATCTTCTAAAGGGTGTCCCAACAAGAGCACAATTTTTAAATTTTAAATAAAACACAGATATTTAAAAAAAAAATCGTGAAACTTTATTATATCGTGAAGTAGACAGAATGAGGTTATGTATGGAACAATATATCGTGCAGATGGCCGCCGCGGCTTTGCTGGCATACACGCGATCTTTTAATGAAATTTTCAATGACCGTTTTGCATAAATGCTGCGGTATTTCATTAATGCAGCGTCCAATTTCCTCTTTTAAGGCTTGAGTCGTCGTCGGCTTATTCGCGTAAACCATCGACTTCAAAAAACCCCAAAGAAAAAATCTAATGGTGTTAAATCGCACGATCTAGGCGGCCAATTCTGATCTCCAAAACGCGAAATAACACGACCGGGAAATGACTGATGCAGCAATTGAATTGTTTCTCTGGCTGTATGACATGTGGCGCCGTCTTGTTGGAACCACATGCCCTCCACATTCATTTCTTCAATTCTAGGTAAGAAAAAACTGGTTTTCATTTCACGATACCGAACACCATTGACTGTTTGCGCTTGACCTGCCTCATTTTCATAAAAAAAAAGGTCCAATGATTCCTCCAGCCCAAAAACCACACCACACAGTGACACGTTGAGGATGCATTTGTTGTCTCTCCAATACCCAATTAACGAACTCCCTTCGCTGTCCATGGCTTCAGTTTCTGAGTCAATTGAACTTTGTACGCATGAAGATGCAAATCTTTCGTCAAAATTCGCTGCATAGTGGATTTGGAGACACCAATTTGCTAAGCTCGGTGTCGAATTGAGGTGGATGAAGTTTGAGCGACATCATCACGTACAGCTGCGACATTTTCGGTCGATCGACCTGGTCGAAGGCGCGTTGTTGTCTTTACATCACTAACAGACCCAGTTTCGGCAAATTTATCCATTAATCTCTTTACAGTTGACTCTTTTGGAGCATTATTGTGACCCCAAATTGATCGCAATTTGCGAACTGTAGCCGCAAAACTTTCACCATTTTGGTAAAGCAACTTCACAATGAGAATGCGTTGTTCATTCGTGTAGCGCTCCATTTTTACTAACCTCGTACCTTCTACTAGCAAACAAGAACAATTGCTCAAATGTCAAATAATGACACTTCGAATGGCGCCAAATTTAAAAATTGCGTTCTTGTTGGGACACCCTTTATGTTAGATGAACGGTTGTCGTCAATAACGCAACTATGTATGTATTAAAAATGGTTTGTTGCAAACGATTAATATTGACAAGTTGATAGAGAGTTTTGCCACAGCTAAATCAAAATTTGTTTTTTTAAATAAACCTTTAAAAGTTAATAAAACCAAATTTTGTTTTACTTTTAGACATAAATGAGTAAAAATTAATATTTTGATTATTTGAAAAAATCCATCTAAATGCTCTGTCCTTAAGTAGGCCCCGTGTCGATTTTAGCCCCAGGCCCCGCTATGTGTTAATCCGGCGCTGATCGTGATGCATGTAACGGGAGATGTTGATAAGGAATAGGAGGAAACAAAGCAGTATTGACACTAAAGGCCCATTTCCAATAACGCGTGAGATGCGTTTCGTAAATTGACGCATATATTCAATACATGAAGACATACCTAACTGGTTCCAACGAACAGCATGCGTTTGCACGTAGCGTGAAATATTCGAAAAATTGAATATTTCATGCGCGTGAAGCTTTGACAGCGAAACAGCTGTTCAGTTTTGCAAAGGAAAAATTAAAAAAGGTTAGTAGAATTTGAGAGAAACTAAAAAATTTATTACAGGCATTTAAGACGTGCTCCACACTCATGACTCATCCGCAGCGGCATGCCGGAGTGCCTGAATATATGGGCGAGGAGTCCAAAAATGCATTTAAGATCAGTCGGTGGTGCAAATGGTCACTGGCATATAAGATGTGCTCCACACTCACAACATATCTGCAGTGGTATGCCGGAGTGCCTGACTATATGGGCGAGTTCAAAAATGCATATAAGAACAGGCGGTAGTGCAAATGGTCACATGCATTTAAGACGCGTTCCACACTCACGATATATCTGCAGCGGCATGCCGGAGTGCCTAACAATATGGGTGACATCCAAAATGCATTTTTACAAAGCATCAGTGTGTTTTATTTTGAATTAGTTCGAAGATTATTATCCAAAACTGCGCAATTATAGTATTTTTAAGAATATCAACAGAGCTGCGCAGTTTTTGTATTTTAACTTAGTTACTTACTTACTTACTTACTTACTTACTTACTTACTTACTTAGTTGGCGCTTCAACCGTATGTCGGTCTTGGCCTCATCTAAGAATTTGCGCCAGCCATTTCTGTCTTTCGCTTGCTGGCGCCAGTTGGAAATTCCAAGCTTCGTCAGGTTGTCCTCTACTTGGTCTTTCCAACGAAGATGCGGTCGTCCTCTTCTGCGTTGACCGCCGCTGGGTACCGAATCGAATGTTTTCTTCACTGGAGCATCGTCTTTCATGCGCTGAACATGACTAAGCCAGCGAAGCCGCTCAATTTTAATGCGCTTGACTATGTCGATGTCAGCGTACAGCTCATACAGTTCATCATTCCACCGTATTCGGTACTCGCCATTGACGCAGATTGGTCCGTAGATCTTACGAAGAATCTTTCTCTCGAATGCTCCTAAAGTCTTTTCATCTAAACTGCTCAGCGTCCAGGTTTGTGATGCGTAAAGTAGGACGGGCATGATGAGCGATTTATAGAGCGTGATTTTCGTTCGTCGAGAGAGGGCTCTGCTTCTCAATTGCCTACTAAGCCCAAAGTAACACCTGTTGGCAAGAGTTATTCTTCGTTTGATCTCAATGCTGATGTCGTTGGTTGAATTAATGCTGGATCCCAGATAAACGAAGATCCTTACAACCTCGAAGTAGGTATTGTCAACGGTAACGTGGGTTCCAAGACGCTGGGACTGTTTGTTTGTTGACACTAAGTATTTCGTCTTATCTGCATTCACTGCCTGACCCATTCGACTTGACTCTCTTTCTAATCTGAAAAATGCTGCACTGACTTCGCGCGTATTATGGCCAATGATATCGATGTCATCAGCAGGGAAGACAGAAATATGCACGAAAAAATCTAAAATAAGTATGCTAATATGCTCTAAAAAATGACAAAATATGCCATCAAATAAGCACGAAAAATGTCGAAGTCGGAGTTTTATTATTCAAAATTTTATTCAATAGTTCATAAAAAAAAACAAAACAATAGCCCTTTCAAGGCGTAAAAGTAAATATTTCAGTTTAAATAAATTATAATTTTAATTATAAAGTAAAAATTTAATTCTATTTTAATCATTTAATGAATATTTTGTTTGGTAGCTCGAAGCCAATGCCTAAAGTCTCCTTCCGGACGAAGTCCATTATTTTATATGGTGCTTATAGCAAAAACAGTGTATTGCATTCAGCGATTACACTGAACAATTAAATGCATTTTTATATTATCAAAAAGAAATTTTCTACGATTTTCAGCCAACAATGTTTTGTATTGTGAGAAAGACCGCTCGCTCGACATCGCAGGATTAGTTGTAAAATAAGGGACTTCGTTCGGAAGGAGACTTTCGGCGTATGGATCCATTGTCTGTGAGTTTTTAAACAAAATATTTTTTATACATATATAATATAATATATCTTTATAAATTTATATAATATCAAAGAAATTACAATGTTGTCAGATGTGAAGGATGTATCAAAATTTGCCCGATTACAAGCTAAAATCTGTTCGAAAAGTTGAAAATATGTAAAAATATGCACAAATAAGCACAATCGTTATAAATATGCAAAATTATTAACAAAACGTCCAAATATGCAAAAGCATATATTATATGCATTTGCATATAATTGTCTTCCCTGGTCATCAGCATATGCAAGCAGCATAACACTCTTGTAGAATATTGTGCCACTACGTCTCAGATTAGCAGCTCGGATGATCTTTTCCATCATTAGGTTGAAAAAGTCGCACGATAAGGAATCACCTTGTCTGAAACCTCGTTTGGTAATAAATGGTGGGGAGAGGTCCTTCCCGATTTTAACTGCACTGCTGGTGTTGCTCAGTGTCATCCTGCAAAGTCGTATTAGTTTTGCAGGAATACCAAATTCAGACATACTTAGTACCAATCCAAAATAAAACACACTGATGCTTTGTAAAAATGCATTTTCGAACTCGCCCTATCTGTCCATACTGCTGCAAAACCTTTTACGGGACCAATAGTATGCAGGAAGACAAAACACAAAGCATCAGTGTATTTTATTTTGAATTTACTTGTAAAATTTTTACACATTAAAATTATGCTTCGCTAAGCAGAAGACCAGCAACCATATGTTCACGCACACGCTCCATTGGAAATTGTTTTTTTCCGCAGCTGCAGCAGCGTAAAACGCAACGCATCTCACGCGTTATTGGAAATGGGCCTTAAACCAGTTCTGTTCATTCTAACACAGTCACATTTTATTTTGTCTTGTTAGTTTTGGTGCGCTCTCGAATAGCGCACACTGAGCGAAATAGTTGTCACAATTATCTAGATTGGCAAAATTGTGTGTTTATACCCCCACACATAATGTTATATGAGTTTATTTTTTATCTGATGTTTTTATTTTTCGTCATCGGTATTATTCATTATTTCTTCTTTGTCAGCATCAAAACTCGATAATTTTATTCTAAGTAAATAAATTATATAAGTTTGCTTGCAGTGGCAAATTAAACATTCGCTTCACCAGAAAGATTCTCTGCGGAAAAATAATAACATTCCAATTCAATTTTTATTTTAATATTATAAAATATTGTTTTATACGAATAGTTGAAATAATAAACAAAAAAATTAAAAAATACAAATAATATGAAAAAAATAATGCAAAGAATCTTAAAAGGCAATATGTATGAATTATATTAAACCTTAAAAAAATAAAAAACTATATGCATAAGAATTATGAATCTACAAACTAAATAGTTGGTTTTTTAAGAGTGTATATAAAATTTTCGGCATAGGTCTTCACAACATCGCTATCATCGCTAACGACTGAATTATATTCTCTTCTATTGTGAGTTTTGTGTACATCATGATGTAAGAATAGAGGTGTTAGTGAGTTTGACACTTTCCTCTCAAAATGATAAAATTATGTTTCCCCGCTCTTGTCAAAAACAGCTGATGGTGAATTGCAATGAAAACAAATTTTGTTAAATTCGTGTCTTTCTGCAAGTTTATAGGATTTTTACTGAGATTTAAGCGAGAATAAAGTTATATAAAGTCAATAAAAAATATATGAGACGCTGTGCGTTATGCAAAAAAAAAAAAAACACGATGTGAATTCAAGACAATTTGCATGCTGGCCAAAGTCGGTGGCCAAAACATTCAATGACGACTTGGCAAATCGGCGACTGCAATAACTTTTTGTCAACACAACACGGCACAATTAATTGCATTAAATATTTATTTATACTTAATTCGCACAATAAAAAATATAGGACGTCAAACAAATAACACAATTTGACAACTATCAACACTTCCGCTCTTTCGCTCACAATTTTTTGACGGAAGCAAAGAAATTCATGGTGTTATCAAAAACTCACTAACACCTGGTTTTCTTACACCATGGTGGACATGTGAAAAGTTACTCTCAGAGAGCGCTCAGTGAGCTATAGGGCGCCCAACGCTGCTCTAAGCTGATTACGATTTTTTGGAGTGGTTCTCTTATTAAGTTTCTCTTTAATTTCTAAATACATAGCACGATTTGGACAAGAGATGTTTGATGCAGGGTTGCCACACAGGAAAGAAATTTTCTACCAAAATTCCAAAATTTACCAACATGAAAAAAAATTTACCAAATTGTTCTTTTATGTAAAAAGTATTCATTAAACATTTAATTTATAAAAAAAAAACATAAGTAAACGTATACAATGCGATAAAAAACCATTTAAATATTAAAATCATATTTTTAGAATACAGTCGAACTTCCCTATAAGGAATTTGCAAGGAACCAGATAATTACTTCATTATATAGAAACTTGAATGTACAGAATCTGGTACTATTTAAGTTTCGATTTCACTTTACTATTTTTTTCCCTCACAAAATCTTGTAATATATTTAGAAATTTGAAAACATTATTGGGTTCGTTACTCCTCATATCCACAAAGCTTCGAAGTACAGGGTTGCCAATATTCGAAGCGCCCATCTGGCAACACTGTAACTTTCCGCAGTGATGCCAAATCGACTAATGACATACCGCGTTTGAAGCGTCATTCCAAGCAAATGTTTACAATGGAACAGTACACGCCACGCGAACGCTCTAAAATTGTTGAAATTTACATTCAACAAAACAAGTCAATAGTAAGAGCAATTTTGGCATAAAATTATCATGAGCGATGAAGCTCATTTTCAGTAGAACGGAACGGTAAACAAACAAAATTGCCATATTTATGCCACTGAAAATCCACAAGAGATTTAAGAGGTACCTCTTCACGATGCAAAAGTCACTGTTTGGTGCGGCGTTTGTGCTAAAATGCTCATTGGGCCGTTCTTTTTCGAAGATGATAATGGCCACAGAGTTACTGTCAATCAGGAGCGTTATCGCGATATGATAAACAATTTTTTCATGCCAATCGTTCGTCGAAAGCGTATCAGGCACTACTGGTTTCAACAAGACGGCGCGCCACCACACACAAGCCGCACTACAATCGATTTTTTGAAGCAATTGTTCCCTGGCCGTTTGATGTCAAAAAATGGTGATTTCGATTGGCCGCCAAGATCACCAGATTTAACGCCTCCAGACTTCTTTTTGTGGGGTTATTTGAAATCAAAGGTTTACGTCAACAAGCCAAAGACCCTAGAAGAGCTGAAAACCAACATCCGTCAAGAAATAACCGCCATTCCCATCGAAATGTTGAAGAAAACCATGGAAAATGCTGCAAAACGGGCACAATATGTCGTAGAGGCCAATGGCGACCATTTATGAGATATCATATTCAAGAAATAATGTAAGCAAATCTACTTGAACCCAATTAAATGATATTCATGACGAACAGACAAAAAATTGTGGTTTATTTGATTTATTTAAAAATGAAATGGGCGCTTCGAATATTGGCAACCCTGTATCCCAATTGATGAAGAATTTCGTCCCAATGTATGTAACGTAGTATCTGCCAATTCGTTGCCGTAATTATTTGCAATAGGATTATAATATGAACATGAGTATGCACATAAATTATAAAATAAATACCTGGGATAGCGTGAACTCCACAACTTTCCAGAACTTCGTTTACTGAACTCAGTCAACTGCTGACAAAATTGCTAGTGATGGTACTTTGTTCTTTTTATTTTTTTTAGTTATTTTCAACTTTTGGGAATCCCCTTATAATGTTTTACTTTTTCTCTCTACACAGCGTTATTATTAATATGCGTAACAGAAAATGGTTTAAAAAAATTCATTATATGGGGACAAAAACGCATGAGAGTTTAATTTGCAGCAAAATTTGTTCATTGTATAGAAATATTCACTGTATAGAAAATCATTATAAGGTGATTTAAATACACTTTTGTAAAACGAAAAAGCTGTGTTTTTTAAATCAACTCATAGTAGGGAACACTTCATTGTATAGGAGTTCACTATGGGGAAGTTCGACTGTATCAAGTTTCAATATATGACTCTGCATTCAAACCGAACAAAAATTGATTAAGTAAATTTTTTTTTAAATATTTTAAAAGTATTTGCCTCATTGTATTAAAAATAAATAGAAAAAACTTTGTTGTTGTTGTTGTTTCTTTCTAAAGATTCGTTAGAACAATTAATTGTTCTAACTTTGACCTTAAGCTCAATAAACGATTTTTAACTATCAAACAACTAGAATTTGTATTTAAAATCAAGTATGATTTAAGCTACCAAACATTAAGAATTGGTGTATAAATCGTATAAAGTCAACATAATAAATAGGAATTTATTGAATATTATAAATTATAAAGTTAAAATAAATGAATTAAAATTAAAGTTTAATCCAAAAATCGTTTCTTTTTTAACTACACATAATGAGGCTTTTTTTTATTCGCAAAGTTCTTTGGATAGATAGCATAATGCTGTTAATGGTTCTAAAATTAAACTTGTTTCGAAGCTTTGTATGAACAATTACAAATTCAGAAAACTTTCTTTCTGCTGCAGCCGAGCTGTGAAGCTGCGACACCAAATTAAAAACAAAATCTGTTAAATCCTTAACCTTTCTCCCGTGCCATTTTTTTAATTTCAAACTTTATTCCAAAAATCTATAACATCAAAATCAATGCTTCAAGGTTAGAAAGCCTTAAAAGCTTCCATTGAGTGACAACATTTTCAGTATCACCGTCTATTAAATTAGAAAAATTTGAAGAATTGCTTTAGCTTTCGAATGATGTTCACTAAAACTTAATCATATTATTTTTTGATTGCGATTGAACTAATTTGATGGTTTTTTTTTAAAAAAAAAGTCAAAACATTATTCTAAATACTTCTTAAAATTCTTGTTTCGGACAAATTTTTCTATCTTCGTCATTTATTGCAGTATAAGCGATTGAAAAAACTTCCTTTCTTAAAAACGTAAAAAAAAGTTTCTCAAATTCCTTGTTTTACATTGAAATAAAAAATGAGTTTCAAATATTTTTAACTAATGAACCATAAAAAAGTATTATGGGGAAAAAATATTGGTAGCAACTATTGAATGGAATGCAATATCTACATAATTGTTTATTCAAAATCTTGAACTTTTTAAAAAAAATTGCTTAAACAAAAAAATTTACCAAAACGATGAAGAATTTACCATTTTACCAAGTCAAACATTTTTTACCAAAAATGGTTATATTTTACCAAAACGGCAACCCTGGTCTGATGGTTTGTGGTTCCTGTTGCAGTTTACACATCGCATTTTGTCTAGATTTTGACATTTACTTGTTTTATGTTTACCGGCACAATTAGCGCACATTGATTTAATATTGCAACCTTTTTTCGCCATGTCCAAACATTTGGCAGTTGCGGCATTGTATGGGTTTTTCTTTAATTTTTCTTTGATAGATCCATTTGACTATGGTACGAAAAAGGCACTTAACATTATTTTTGAAATCAAGCAGTCGAATAGAGCCACTTTCAAAAAACATCAAAATTCGTCATTCATGATTGATAAGCGAACACTGATGGCGATGAAAATGATAAATATGGTAAGTACGATAGTGGATTTGATTTTCCTAAATGCAATCTTCCGAAACACGTTAAATTTTTAAATTTAGTAGCAAAAACGAATAGCTATGAACACTCCTCTGATTAGGTCTTTTGAAATTTATTTTGTGTTGTGTTGCCTTATTTTGTTATTACATAAATAATTTTAGAAAAAGGTATATAAAAAAAAATTACAAAACAATATATTGGTTATTAAAATCTGCAACCAACGATTGCTAAAGCCTGATTAATTAATGGTAGATTTCTTAAGCATCATAATTCATTCATTACTGGAAAATGATTGATTACTTAAATTAATCACTGATTACTTTTGCATGATTACGGATTTCTTAAGATAATCACTGAATACTTCTAAGTGATTAGTGATTTTTTAAAGTAATCAAGTAATAAATTTGTGTATGATTAATTGTAATTAGTAATTTTTTTAATCATTACACGAAAGTAATCACTACTGGCCAACCCTGGTCACACTTCGATATAAGAGTTAAACATCATAGTGCGATGTGTTTGAAAAAGTCTCATTTTTGATTATTTTATGAATACTTCTTGTTAAGAGATACAACTTTTTGTGCACTTATATTAATCAAAATAAATAACTTATCACAATTTTTCACAAAAAAAAACTCATCATCTCACTCATGAAACCATAAATTAATAGTCTTACCACCACTCAAGCCTCCATTCCCGGTAGTCTACTTTATTCTTGTTATGGATATTCATCACTTAAGTCACAAAAATCCATAACATTCATAGAGACGACAGACGTCAAACAGAAGCCGCCATAAGTCAAAGGATATTTTCACTAAGGACATCATCATAAAGAAAAGAAAAAAGTAAACTCGTACACACTTGTAAGATGCTGTTTAACAATAAGCAGCTATAAAGTACGCTCAAACTCCGAAACTCAAAGGAAACAACAAGAAACAACACAGTCAGGATAAAGGAAAAACATATTTTCACATGTACTAAGACACAGCTGGACTAAGAAACTTAGTAATACACATATATACTCGTAAGGTTATAAAAATCTGGCCAACTCTAGGCAAGTGAGTAAAATTATAGAAAAAAGGGAGAGTGTGAAAAAACACCTCTCGTTGCTGTATTAGCGTGGCTCAATCAAGATGCTTGTCAACATGGCGCCAGCTGGTTGACATTTTCTGCCGATATTCTTTGAAAAGTAAGCTTATTGTTTTGTGTTTTTTTTTTGGGTTTATTTTGTTTTGTTGCTTCTGTATTTTTTATTTATTTTCGGAAAACAGAATCATGGGTAAATTGAACTGTTTCGTAAGTGGTTAATATAGAATGTTGAGCTGTCGCAGGAGTACGTATGGGAGTTTATGTGCGTGTGTGTGTATGTGTAAGTGTATGTAAGAATCTTATATAAGAGTGGGTTTGTGTAGATATTTAGTATCTTTAGTGATGTGGGGCTGTAAGTTTGTGGTTTGCAAACCTATTGAATTTCATTATGACTACAAAACACGTTCCGACAGGACAATGAAATGTTTTGTTAACGACAGATGAAGTGATAAAGTTCAGTTAATAGATTCTTTTGTTATATATTATAATATAATCTTGAAGGCGTACCTAGGTCAAAGCAATGATGATGATAGGTTATATCTCTAGTGATGAGTTTTATCAGATAGACGGCAAATGTGTGGTAAGTTGGTATATTGGCTTAAATGTATTGAAAATAGGGTTATCAATTACAGTGTCGAATTTGAAAACCGGTTATTCGAAAACCTGTTATTTATTAATTATTCGGTTTTCTTTAAATCAATGAATAAGGTTAATCTAAGAAATGATTATTTTGAGTCGGATTATTTAATATTTTCAAAAAATTTGTTGAAATTTTAAGAGCGAATCTTCTTACACCTTGTTTTGTTGATTTGCTTGGATGAAAACTACGAAAAGCGAAGGATTCCAAACGACAGATGTTCGATTGAGCTGAGATTCTCAGAAATATTTACAAAGGTCGGCCTTTGAAGTCTAGTGGAGAGTGTGCTAGACTATAAACCCAGATTTCAGAAATCAACCTAGTCCCTGGTTCGAATCCGGGTTCGAGCACGGTTCTTTTCACTTTCTTTGTTCTTTCCTACATTTAAGAATTATGGTTATTTAAAAATCCACAACTAAATTCTGGAAAATGGGGAATCAAAGGACAGGAACAACTAAGATCTGGAATTCTTGCCGAGGTTAAGGCATAACCTATCCTCGCAATTCAAATTGTCTTTCACAGTTGTTTCGCCTAATCAATAATTCACGTATAGTTCCAATCAACCCGTCTAAATAATATATCCCTTATCTTTCAGGTCAAAGACCAAGCATTGTATAAGGCGCCTTGGATCTTTGATCTTAAAAAAAAAATATTAACTCACACCTTTTTGCCATTTTTAAAAAATCAAAAAACAAATATTCGTTCCACCTTAATATGCGTATAGCAACTATATCTATAGTAATATTTTCATATTTTTGCAGTGCACTGTTTAAGAACCACTGCCATAGACCCTTGTCATCCGCCTTGCACCGTCATATTTCTCTTCATAAATCACTTCAAAAAACTTTTGCACTCCGAAAGCCACTAAACGTCATCATCATGTCCTGTGCTTTGGCCATTTGTTAAGTATTGTTTTTGTTTTATGTTCAATGGAGTTGTTGTTGTTGTTTTCGTTCTTCATCTTGTTGTTGTTATTGTTCTTTTAGTTGTTGTTGTTATTATTGCTTAGCTATTCATTTGTGGGTTTTATTTTACCGCGATTTAATTCAATTTCTCTCCATCAATCGTTCGCGTGTCGGCTCATTGTCTAAACCGAAGGCAATTTCGTTGACCATTCATTCGCACTCAAGCATTTGACTTGGTACGTTCATCATTTCGTCCTAGCATCGTCGACGTTGTTTGACTGTTAGTATTCGTTGGTGCTTGTTCAATGCTTGTTGGTCCTTAGCTTAACGCGGCTAAATTTTTGCGTTGGTCGATTGATTGCTTGCTTGGTTGGCTGCTTGGTTGGTTGGTTGGCTGACTGACTGGCTGGCTGGCTGGCTGGTTGTTTGGTTACTTTGACGTTAAGTCTCAACAGCATGTTGCCTGCTGCCTTCTAACATCCGTTTCTGTGTCCTATGACTCCTGTTCTGTTCTTTTACTATCTGTCTGTCCGCACTACCAAACGCTGTTGAATCTATTGATACGTCTGTCCGTTCATTTGCCTGCTCGATGAATACATCCGTTGTAAAATATGCAAATTGCAGTGACCAAAAATTCCAACGTATTGTGGCTTAGTGTGGCAGCGCAAGAGCGAGGATAGAAGATGGACGGACGTTTCACCGAAGTTGGTCGCGGACGATAGCGCTCGTTTGTTGCTGCGTGGTAATTGTTTGCTAGCGAACATTATTTTTTGCTTTAACCTTGGTTGTGCGTTTCTGTGTGTGTCCGCTGATTGTTTGGCTTATTTTCAATCAATTCTCTTTCAATTTGTTTTTCAATGAGTATCATCAGAATAACGTGATGCGACGTTGTCATTGATAGTTGAGCGTACATTTGTAAACAAAGCTTACGGAAATTTTTAGAACATGCTTTTTACATATCATTATTGCTGGCTCCGAAATTCACTTGAGATCCGGCACCAACCCTAACGACTATAGTCATTATTTCATTTTCAAACATGCTTGCAGCTTATATTTTTCCCAAAAACAATACTCTATGAAGCTTGTATCTGGTAAAATGCATCGCATTTTATTACCAAGCAACACCAACCACTTCCTGTTAGAGCATAAAGTTTGTTTATAACTTTCAAGTTTTAACTCGAACATCAACAAAAATATTTGCTCAAATGCAAAGCATGCAAATTTAATATGCTGCCCTCCTCTCTTCCCCTTTCCCTCTTCTCCCACTTCAGATATTATTGTCTCTATTTTCAAAATTTGATGCTCCCTTTTTTCGGGTCATATTATTTTTGGTCTTGTTTTGCTTATTGGAAACTCTGTCGCATTTATCAATATTGCACATCATCGTTCAATAACATAGCTATGGTATAGTTTTAATGTTTTATGTTGTTGTTCGGTTTATTTTTTGAGTCTATAATTTTATATTGGCTTGATTGCGCACATCAAAATGGTAAACAAAACTTTTAATAACAACAAATCCGGGCTTGCATATTAATATGGACAACACAGAATATAAGTTTCAGTTAGATTGAAAAAATGAGAACAACTTTAACATCAGGACATATCGGGACAACAGCTTAAATTTAATATTTTCAATGCAGCTTAGCAAAAACAAAAAAAAAATAATTCGATTCTCCGCCACTGCATAGAGAAAGTAAGCAAAACATGTAAAGATGTACAAATATACACAGAAATGCCATCTTTTACTCTCATCTGCCAACTCAGAATTGTGTAAGGAGCTTCGGTTATATAATTTTTACATGCTTTAATTATGAGCTATTTAGATCAAGTTAGTCTTAAATAAGGCAACAACAACAACAATAACAACTCTGTGTAAAGTCAGCTGACAAGATAGACTGTTTCGGAAGGACTAACGCTTCCATCTTCAGTAGTCTTGAGTGATTAAGATCAAAATTAAGCTCGAATTGTTTAACCCTTTTGCCCCTACAGGGATTATATGTCCCAGCGAATTTGACAGGTTTTATCTCGGAACTTTCACATTAAAATACAATTTTTGATTTTATATGAATTAAATACATATTCTAAATGTTTGATAGTTTAAGTCATACTTGATTTTAAATTTTTGTTATATAGTTGTTTGATAGTTTAAAATCATTTATTGAGCTTTAGGTTAGGTTAGAAGAATTAATTGTTAGTTAATTTTAAACTATCAAACAACTAGTATTTGTATTTAAACTCAAGTATGATTTAAACTATTAAACATTTAGAATTTGTATTTAAATCATATAAAATAAACATAATAAATAGCAAGGTCATATAGAAAAATTTTAATTAAAATATAATTTTTAAACTTTCCCAAAATAGTTTAATGCCTCGTCTGTAGTTAAATGCAATATTAAACATGTTTTATTCACTTAAGTCCACAGTTTTCAACAAAAATCGTGCGTCACTACGTTTAGTGTAAAAGTTTTTATGTATAATACCGTCATTTTTAGTGCAGCTTGCGAGTATTTGCTTATAACCCGACTAAGAAGAAGCAAAAGGAGCGGTATATGTGTTTGACCAGTATGAATATATGTTCATCTGTTCCACCCTCACTTCTAAACTACTTTTCATAATTGGACAAATGAGGCATCGCTGGAAGCGTTTTGCTTTTCTGCTGGTTATAGATTATGTGACGTCACATTAAATTGAATATAGCGGCCTCTAGAGGACAGAATATATAAAAGGATATACAAATGATTAGAAAATTCGCAAGTATGCCAAACATCTTATATTTGTGTTTTTTATCGATAACTGAAGCCAAAATTTACATATCTTTGCCAGTTTTTGAAATAAAACTATTGGGTGAAAGGGTTAAGACTTGATCTAAATAGCTCATAGCTAAATCATAAGCGAATGTAAAAACTTTAACAAATTTAACAAATTAAAGGGCACTCATACCGCATCACAACTGGCTGACCGAGCAGCGCATGATATCCGCAACGACGTTTGTACAAAGAAGCAGGCAGACTGCAAAAAGTACGAAAGGCAAGGGCACCAAAGAAACTATATTTAGACCGAGGCCAAGGATTGCAACGACAAAATGGAAGGAAAGCCATAGCACAGTGGACTCAAAAGAGAAATAAAATTCTGGAGAGTCACAACCGCAGCCATCGACGAGTACTGGACTGTAGTCAGGGCAAGCTAGGTTTGGGGAAATCAGTCAGACTACAAGTCTGAGTGGTTCAGAAACCAAATAGTACCTACGTTTTCTCAAGGACGGCTTAACGCCAAAAGCAGCTAGTACAAAAGTTGCAGATCGCACCAAAAATACTCCGTCTGATGCGAGAAAAATAAGTCCGCAAATTGACAATTCTTTCAACAAAATGTGACACGACGAGAAGCGGCTAGAGAAGTCTAGGGCTAGTTATTTTAGCGCAGTCAATACCATCAGACTAACTGTACTTCCGAATTCTTACCATGAAAACATACTCAGTCGAGAAGAATAGGGATATATTGAGGAACTCGTAGTATAGGAAATGAACAAAAGCTCGAGGGCAAAACTTAACTTTGATGGCATCCATTTTAGACCAGGACTACTACTGTTGGACTGTGCAAGACTAGACACGGTGGAATGGCTGATAACCATTGTCCTTAATTTGTTTGGCTGGAATGGCAGTTAGTTATAAATGTGCGTGGAGGATGATATATCTGCACAAATCAGCAGAGACTGACACTAAGAAACTTCTGGAGCTATTGGCTATCAAAAACGATGGGATTTATACCAGTCCTCACGATCGGTATAGATGAAAGGCCATTACAAGCAATCAAAGCCAACAACACAAGTTTTGCTTTTGTTCCAATCCATATCCATAAACTGAAATGGGAGCAACAGCTGAAAGAAATAAACTCATCGGGTGTTAAGGTTGTTATACCGAAAGATATAGTAAGGAAAGTGACAGTGGAGGAAACGGGAAGTCAAAAATAGGAAATAACTCTGTTACTTCATGAAATTGAGAGACTCAACAACATAAACCTCGCTTTGCTGAACATTGTCACCGACGATTGCCCAAATCAATCTTCACCATGCTAAATCCACCTCGGCGGTAATAGCAAGGGCCACTTTCAAGTCAAAATTAGGACTATTGTTGGTACAAGAATCCTGTGTCTTCAGGTGTCATATCACAGGTCTGACAGGAGATAATACACAGGTAATCTAGGATATAAGATGAAACAACTCGAGAGTATACGTATTTATACCTAAAAAGGGCGAGCTACTGCACAACGAAGCAACTGTCACTTATACCCGGATGCGATACAAATGAGCACAACAAGGCGTGGGGAAGCACCAACATCAAAAAAAAGGAGAGTAACTTCCAGAAATTATAAAAAAATAAGCTGGCCATTTCTGCCCTTGGAAGGAATTTGACCAAAAATAAGAAACTAGGATGAATATCTTGAAAATTTGAAATTAAATGAAACTCATTCTGGAATGGGAAATTATATCAAAAATCAGCTAGAATTTGAAATAATGGTGGAACACTTTATTAATACTTTTATCATTGCTTATATGCATATGAAGGCAGTTGTTTAATAAGTACAATATGTCCCAAACATTGTTCCTTGTTGGAACAAAAACTGTTCTTAAGTAAGAACTAATGTTCGAAGATTATTAAACCGGACAAAGAGAACTGGGAAATGGTAAGAATATAGGTGTACCCTAAATCAATATAACAATGAGATAAGGGCAGCAAAACAAGCCAGCCTTAGGAAGTTCTGTCAAAGACTGGAACATACCTGTGAGACATCAAGACTTTATAAGATAATGGCCGCTGGTAGCGGCATAGTCTGCAAAAAAGGATGAAAATTTTACGAAAAACGAGGAAGAGAAAACAAAACATATCTTTAGTAGTCATTTCCCAGGTTCCATTTCTGCTACAGAGACAGGACATGAACTAATATAAAAACTAGGCAGAATCAACAGGAATAACTGGAATAGAGCAAATTAAATATATACAGAGCCGAGATTAAGATGGGCGCTAAATACCTTTAAACCACTGAAATCACCAGGCGTTGATGGAATTTGCCCGTCACTGCTGCAAATAGGTAAAGGTATTCTTCTCAATCCTCTTATGAAAATATCAAGAGGTAGTATTGCATTGGGTTGTATACCAATTGCATTGAGGCGAGCAAAAGTGTTCTTCATTTCGAAGGCAGGGAAGAAATACCCTTTTCTCCACAAATCCTTCAGGCCAATCTGTCTAACAACCTTCTCACTAAAAACTCTAGAAAAAGTAATTGATAACCATATAAGGACCAGTGTCAACATAACAGTGACAGTGTTGACAGTGTCAACATAACAGTGTCTACAAAATACAAAATACAACAGTGTAACAACAACATAAACTGACAAATGTACTTTAGGAAACCTTGGATATGAAAGAAACAGCACTATGTGATTTTCTTGACACAGAAGGTGCTTTTGACAATTCTTCTCATAAGGTTATAAGTCAAGCTCTTATCCACAGAGGGGTCAACAACAACCTTACGAAATGAATGGGTCATATTCTCAGCGCTACGACAATATAAACTAGTCCAGAACTATAGCAGCAACTACAAAAAGAGATTGCAGACAAGGGAGAATATTATCTCACCTATCGTGTAGCATTGCAATAGATGAACTACTGGAAGAAATGGATTGAACTGAATTGATGTTCCTAGGCTTTGCTGATGACATAGTTATTATCGGCAGGGGAATATTTTCAGAGACCCTATGTGATAGAATTGAAATGGGCCTAAAGATAACTTAAAAATGGTGCAAGAAGGTGGGGCTGAACATAAATCCTGCAACAACCACCATCAAACTCTTTACCAGGAAATAGAAACTTGAACTCCTTAAACCATAAGGTAAGACGGAAAAGAGATAGAATTCCAAAGAGAAGTTAAATTCTTGTGAGTATTTCTAGACCAAAAACTACTTTGGAAAACATATTAAAGCGGAATATCAAAGAAGGCTGTTAGAACATTAATGATTTGCAGATTCATCGCGGGAACGCATCCCACAATTCATCATTCATCATCACAAATCATACGTCCCATAATTGCGTATGGCTCAGTCATCTGCTAAGGAAAAACTAAGCAACATTCAGTTATCGCTGCGCTAAGCAAGCTACAGAGTTATCGTATGTTTTTATTCATGAAAGTAAGATAAATAAAAAAAAATTGTTATTCATTTAAAATTTGAAAGTAATATGCAGCATATTCTTGGACCTACGTAACCATATCTACAAAATTTCATTGAATTATCTCAACTCCTTGCCTCTTAAGATGTTAGATTAGAAATAAGACTACCACTGCTTAGGGTGGTCAAGATCTCCCAAAAAAATTTGAGGAAAAAAGGATTTCTTTCTCTCACGCAAGGACAAAGATGTTTTTTAGGAAAAATGGTAAGGAAAACTACATATGTCTTAAAGTAAATGTAAATATGGACTTTAACTAACAATATCTTGCTAGTTAAAAAATCTCCGTTTTTACCCAAAAGATCCTGTGTGAAAGATATTTGAACCTTAATATACACACTTAATATATACAGAGATAGCACATAACTTTTGATTGTTATCTGATTAAATTTTGGTGGTAAAATTTAATCTAAAATCTGATATAAATTTTGGTGGTATAAATTTTAGTGAAAACGTTTTCCTTAAATTTGTGAATTAATTATTTTCATACTTTTCTTCGTGTATGCATTTTTTGTTTTTGAGAAATGTACATTTGCTCACTAAAGTAAGTACACAAACCTGTCCATTTTAACTATCAAATAATTTTACAAAATACAAATTAAAGTATAATTTAATTTTAGGAAAACATAAAAATAAATATGATGATATTTACAAAGCTAGTGGACACTTTTTCGGTTTTATAGGATTCAACGAAAAAAGGTAAAAATTTAAATCTCAATAAAAAGTGCACAGTATAACAAAAGTTATAATAATAATAAAAGAAAATAGTTTAATTTATGTTTAATATTTTGTGGGCTATTCTTTGGCCTATATTACTGCATCTAGTCGCTGGGGCATTGATTTCACCAAATTTTGTGTTGTTGCTATGGTTATTTTGATCCATTCCTCTAAAAGAGCACGCTTAAAATCAGACTTACTGTTCTTACTTTAGTGTTTTCTTATTTTCCGATCTAAATGCTTAGGAATAGGTTTTCAATGAGATTCACATCTAGTGATTAGGGCGTAGTTTTTAGTTGCCTTTTGATACTATATAGAAGTTATTCCCGAACACTTAAGGCAGTATGTTTTGGGTTATTATCCTGCTGGAAGATGAATGACTCTTCGATACCCAAATTTATGGCACTTTGCTTAAAATTTTCCTTCAGAATGTTTAAATATTTGTATTGGTCCATAATTTTGTCTATTTTAACTGAATTCCCCACACCATTGGCCGCCATACACCCCCAAACCATAATCGAACCATGCTTTACAGTACCTGCCATGTTACTTGGATTTAGTTCCTCGTTCACTTTTCTCCAAACTTTTTTTGCGCTAACGTTATTCTAATAACGTTATTCTAAAAGATTTGATTAGATTTTTAGTACTCTTTTGCAAATGTTATGCGCTTACGAAGATTAACTTCGCTTACAAATGGTTTTCTTCTAATATTTCGACAGTGATAACCTGCAGTGCGTCCTTTTCTTTGGGTCTTTTCTTATTTTTCTAATGATCAAACGTTTTTCTGATTTCGTAAAAATAGACGGGCGACAAGATCGGCTTTTGTTATCAACTGATCTCGACACTTTATATATCATAAAAATTTTTTAAACGGTTGATGAACTTTTTTGAACAATTTTTCGAACGCTGTGTACTGGCTTTTGTGACATGAAAAAATAGCAAAATTCGATAGCAGAATGAAATGCATATACATACGAAAAATATGCGAATTATTTATTAAAAAAAAAAAATACACGCAATAACAAAACAGATCAACTACTACAGTTTTTTTCGCACTTTCACAACATTTGCTTATTTAAAGCAGTGTCGGGCAGCTTTGCACACTTGAGATAGTGTTTGTGCAGTAAAATATGTATTCATCTCACCTACAGAACGATCAAAGCTTCAGTGTTTAAGCGAATGTCAAGCAGGTAAGATCTGTGCTTGCGTGTTCCTTGAATATATAATATTATATCTGTGTCGATAAGCAATAATAGCTTAAGTCGATTTAAGACAGAACTGAGTTATTGATAAAGTTGTGTTCCACGTATATATCATTATGAACACACAAAATCAAGAACTTCTATCATGACCTTAGCCAAAAATATGATGCAAAAATAAAAGACCCTTTCATATAACTTATACGGCGATTGAAAACTTTGAAGCAAGATTTTTGGAAACTTTGAAATAAGACTTAAGCTGTTATTGCTCATCGACATAGATATAACGTAAGATTACACTGTATAAAATTTTATGTATGCAAAATTTTTGGCAGTATGTACGGAAAAATTTTTTATTTTTAGAAAATAACGGCATGGCGCGGCATCAAAGGGGTAAAATTAAAAAAATTATGCATTACGATAATTTGCATGGTCCACGATACGATAATTATCCATACGATATTATCCACGATACGATAATTAATTATTTAAAAGTTGCATGTCCACATATCATATCATATTGCGATCAGTTCCAGTTACGTAAAATGAAAGTATCTTCCATGTCAGTTTGACCTTGGCAAAACACAATAAGCAACATAAGCACAATAAAACAACATATTTGTTTTTTAATATTAGCCTGCCTTTTTAAATTTCCGTCTGCTTGTCTGTATTTCACATTATCCGTCTGTCGGTCTGTTTCCCTTTGACATTCCGTCCACTACTCATTTATTTAATTTCGCAATACAAATCTGAGCAAAAAATATCCCATAATGCCTAGTAAGATTTCTACAAAAAGCGCTTTAGCACTACTTTGTTTTCACTGTGAGCTTTAAAGTGCTCATTAATACATACTCAAGATAAGAAAGTATGGGTGTGCCATGCTGCCCGACACTGATTTAAAGTCACAACTCAGATAACAATTGAAAAAATTTTTACGCCATTGGTACAAATGGCTCAAAACAAGCCAATGTGTGAAAAATTTACCCACTAGTAAAGTAGTTTGGCTCAGGGACATTAAAGGACATTACAGGACGTTACAACTAACCATTAATAAATGTACGTAGATCTAATTACTAGTGTCCGACCGAATATTCGGTTTCGATTTCGGTTACGGCCAGTTTCTGCAGTTTCGGCTGGTTTCGGTTATTCAGCCTCAATATAGCCGAAAAACTGAAACTAGCCGAAAATTTTGGTAAAAACTTCAGAACATTTCAAGAATAGCGATAACTATAATTTTGAATTTTTTTTGCAGATTATATTGGTTTTGGCCTCCTGCAGATTATATTGGTTTTGGCAAATCTGAAAAAATTGCAGGCCGCTCGTAATTGATTTAGAAGTTATAGGCCTCCAAAGTTGGAAAAATAGCCTACAAATCTTGCTATTTTTCTAAACTTTTCGACAAAACTACACTCTATGGGTATCATAAGAAAGGTAATTTAAGTACCTATTCAACAAGGTACCAATTCAAATATGAAAATCCATGCATAACTTTTAAAGATATAAACATTTTTAGTGTCGTGCTTTCGTTAAAGGGAAACCACTAGTTTTCCAGACAAATTGTAAATATAATAATAGGTATATCTTAAAAAGTTATGAATAGATTTTAATGTTTGATACCTCGTTGAAAGGTACTCGCATTAACTTTCTAACGATAACGCGTACTCGATACCCATAACGCGAAACACTAAAAAAAAAAAACGGAAAGTTTTGTAGCCCATTTTGCAACTTTAGAGGCATATAACTTCTAAACCAATTGCCAGCGGCCTGAAATTTGGATTTGGATTTGGATTTAGGAGGTTAAAATCCGTATAATCTAACAAGAAAATATTAAAAAAGAGAATTTTCGCCATTCTTGAATTATACCAACATTTTTTGCATCTGTCATTTAATTCAAATATAAAAGTTTGGTTTAATAAAAATATTTACAACGCATTGTACAAAACAAAAATTATGAATTCGTCTATAATTTGATTGATCGTGTTAACTAGTGTCCGACCAAAACCGGAATTTTGGCCGATACCGAAACCGAAACCGAATATTCGGCCATTTTATAATATTCTGCCGAAACCGAAACTGGTTATTAATATGAATATTTTAGTTTTTACAAATAATTTTTTTTATTAAAAGGAAACAAAAGTACTTTTATACACATAAGAAAAAGATTTAATATAAAATAGTATTATTTGAATATTAAAGTTTATAAGAATTAATTGTAGTTTACTATAATAATAAATGAGATAATTTTTTTATTTTATTTTATATTACAAAAGCATTTTATACTTTATATCTTCAGTACACACTCAAAATAGTATACACCTACAATGTACATTTTTATAGAACTACAAAACAAAGTATTTTTGTTTTTTTTTTGGGTTTAGTATTATAAAAACGGAAATATTTCGTTTTTTTGTTCTTTATTCCTCTCACACAGAATACGTTCGGAAGTTTAATTATCATTTTTTGGTTTGGTAGTGTCGACAAATTGTTAAAATATGTACTTGTTTCATTTTTTATACTTTACGTTTAATTCTAATTATTATTTATAATCATAAAAAAGTCACAGATAAAAAATGTATGTTAAAAAAAATTTTCATTATAAAATTATATTTCAATTTGTAAAGACGAATAATAAATGTAAATGTGTTATAAAATAAAACTTCAAAATATTAAAATCAAAAACTATATGTGCATATAATATAAAATAAATTTTTTACCAAAATAAAACACTACCATAAGTACCTATAAAACTTAAATATTAATTGCAATAGAGATGATAGAATCGAAAATGATAGTATCGAACGCATAAATTAACCAAAATGTTTTTCGTTAACACGAGAAATCAAATTATAGACGAATTAAAAATTTTTGTTTTGTATAATGCGTTGTAAATATTTATATATTTGAATCAAATGACTGATGCAAGAAGTTTTTACCAAAAGTTTCGGCAAAAAGGGCCGAAACTGTCCGTAACCGAAACCGAATATTCGGTTGGACACTAGTGTCAACGCAAAAGATTTTGGTTAATTTTATAACTTCGATACTATTATTGTCAATATTATCATCTCTATTGCAATTACCATTAAAGTTTTATAGGTGCTTAAGCCAAAAATTGATAATTAAACTTCCGAACGAGTTCTGTGTGTGTGAAATAAAGAAAAAGAAAACGAAATACATATTTCTATTTTTCTAATACAAAACCTTTAAGATAAACAGAAATACTTTGCTTTGTAGTTCTATTAAAATGTACATTTTAGGTGCATACTGTTTTGAGTGTGTACGGAAGTGTGTAATAACCCTGCAGTGTAAGACTAGTCAGCATTAAAACATGAGTAGTATTTATACTAGTCAAAACAAACTAGTTTATATTTTGTCACGATTTACTAGTTGCAAAAGTAGTTTAAACCCAACTAGTTTTTGTCAAGTCACATTAAACCAGTTGTAAAACTAGCCAAAATCAAACTATACTACATATTATCAAAATCAACCAGTTCCAAAACCAGTTGGAGCTGGGTACCCCATTGGAACAAACTAATAATAAACAAATTAAAACATATAAAAACTAATTTAAAAACATGTTGTTGATAAACTATCTTGAATTATATTAATGCGACATATACTCTCATTTTTAAATGTTTTTATTGCAAATTTGTAGTAGATTAGAACTTAGTTTATGTATACCATAAACATGGTATTTCATCAAATAGATTTAACTTTAGCCTTTAGCTAATATTTTGTTGTAAAAATATATGTTCTTTGAACCTATGAACTATTGAAAAAATATGAACCTATGAACTAGTTTTAATTCGATAATTACTACAATATATTGGTTCAAAACTAGTCACAACCCAACTAGAATTTTACTTTACATAAAAAATGAGTTGTTAACTAGTTAAAACCTTATCTATAGTAAGACAATTGTCTTTTCAAATGACATCACCACGTAAAAAATACCAGTCGGTTCTATGAGAATAGGACATAAATCGAACTAGTTGTTGGATATTTCCAACTAGTTGTTGACTGGTATAAATCTAGTTGATTACACTGCAGGGAAAAAATAAAATAAAAAATTATCTCAATTAATATTATAGTAAACTTCAGTTAATTATTATTAAACTTCAATACTTTAATAATACTAAATAATACTTTTTTTGTACTAGTAGTACTTTTGTTTTCTTTTAATAAAATTAATCATTTGTAAAAACTTAAATTTTCATATTAATAACCAGTTTCGGTTTCGGTTTCGGTTTCGGCCTAATATTATAAAATGGCCGAATATTCGGGTTCGGTCGGACACTACTAATAACATAATGCTTTTTAGTCTACTTTTGAGTTGACCTCTTGACAAGTTAACATAAAATACGCTGCAGTTGTTAACAAAGGTACTCATGCGATTGAGCAGTTAACATGTAATTTGTTAAACTAAATTGTAAATATATCAAGTTTTTAGCCTTTCTACTGCTTCAACGGTTAGTGTTAAAATTTATAAGAGATAGAAGTTCTGGAGAATCGAATACACCAGTTATGAGTTGATGTAATTAGACGATATCAGCAGATTTCCTTCTCTCATTTAGAGATTGCATTTTTAATAATTTTAAACGATCCTCATATGGGGGAAGGCTATATGAGTCAGTTCTACTTGAGCCTCTCAGAGCAAATCGAACAAAGCATTTTTGGATTCTTTCTATTCGATCAACATGTACGTTGTAATGTGGGGACCATACTTGACTTAAGTACTCCAAGTGTGGACGCACAATTGAACAATACAGCGTTGTAGTTGTTATTTAGCTATCAATAGCTGTCAAACTCTTTGGCCCAGCGTTTTATAAAACCAAGCATAGAAGATGCTTTTTTAAAAATTCTATCAATATGTATGCTAAACAACAACCTAGAATCCATGCATATACCAAGGTCTTTGACGGTAGTTACACGACTTAAAGCAGTATCTTTAATTGTGTTATCAAAAATTAAATTGTTCCTTTTACGCGAAAAGGTCATAGTTTGGCATTTATCTACGTTTAAAAACATGTTATTTTTGAACACATATTATGTTTGAACACCAAACCTCAAAGGATTTCAAGTCTGAATGGAGCAGGTCTGAATTGTCATTAGAATCAATAATTCTTTATATTTTCATATCATCTGCATAAATAAGCAAATGAGAGTGTTTGATGATGTCAAAATAAACAGAAGAGGACCCAGGTCGCTTCCTTTAGAAACACCCGATTCGGCAAACAGTTCAGAAGATAACACGCCTCGAAACCGTATTTGATAAGATCGCTCTATTAAATACGATTTGATCCAGCTTAAAAGATATTGCGGAAATCCCATTAACTTTAGTATAAATAAAATTAGATTATGTGGTAATTTATCAAAAGCTTTGCTAAAATCAGGGTAAATACAATCGACCTGACTATCAGAATCAATAGATTTCAAGCAGAATGTAGTAAAGTCGAGAAGATTAGACGCAGTAGATCTTCCAGTAACAAAATCATGCTGACTAGTTGTCATGACTTTCCCACAGGAAACTTTTACGATATCGTATACTATTCACTCAAAAAGTTTAGGAATTGAAATTATTTGCTAAAACTATAATAAATACCACAAAAATTTAGACAATCAGAGAACAATAAAAAGTTCTGTGCTGTCTCGAGTGTACCTTTAGATTCGAATATCCTTCACACAGGATCTTATGAGTAAAAATCAAGAGTGGCATCGTGTATGGCAAGATGTTGTTAGTTAAAGTCTAAATTTACTTTAACTTAACCCTATTAGTACTGCCTTGAGTCTTTAAGACTCATATTAATTTTATTTTTTTGTTGGACAAAAATTGGTTTATATTAGTCATTTATTATTGTTGTTATTAACCTTTTTTGTACTGCTTTGTGCCCTCGAGACTCATTTTGACTTTGATTTTTCACAATAATTTTACCCAGTACTAACAGGGTACATGTTCATGTATTTTTTCTTACAAAACAACTTTGTCCTTGCAGGAGACGAAGACATATTTTTTTTGCAAAAAGTTTTTTTGGGAGATCTTGATAACACCATGCAACTTTTGAGATTTCTAAGAATACCATATAGATTAGGAAATTCATTAATATTTTCACTGATTGCAAAATAGACTTCGAACACTTACACAAAAAGTGACAAATTGGCTTAAAAACGCAATGGAAATTACAGATAATACTTTTAAGAAAAAAAGGCTCATTTCGTCGACATTAAAGTTATATCCAAAATGAATAGTTGCCAAATTTTTTTACTCTATTTGATAATGGATACTTTTTTCTTACGTGCTATATAAAAATCGAAACAAAAACAATTAAATTTTATTTTATTATATTCACGTCTTTGTTGGACTCTTTTCTTTTTCCACATTTTGATTTTTAAGAGCCACTTATAAAATCCCGTTAAATGTCACTAAAACAATTTTTTTTTAAATATTTATGGTGGCAGCTGTACGAACTAGACATGGGTAACGCATCGAAAAATGTTGCGCTGATACCCAACCCAAGCGCATTTTACTGTATTAACGTAATGCGTTAACGCAATTGCATCATGACGTAGCTTAAAATGCTTTGATATCTATATTAACACGATGTTGATCAGCACAGGATGTTTTTTTAGTTAGCGATAACGCATTGCTTTATGTGGTCAATTTGTTGAATGCGGTGAATTTTGTGGTGTTTTGTCCTAAGTGCAAGTTGTCTTCACTTAGGAAAAATAAATGGAATCATATAACAAATCCAGAAACAATATATCTAATTTAAAGAACTCACATTGCTCATAAATTGATTTAAAATTACTTAAGCAATAAGTTATTAATTAATATGAAACATTACTGAACAAAGACCATATTTTTAGCATCCATTAAAAATTAACCAATTTTATTCTTCAAGCATGCAGTCAAACTGTATTCCGTTCAAAGTTAATGTAAGCAATAACACAGATATCGGTCATTCCATGTCAAATCGGACGCTTTTCGAAACTCACATTTTTGTAAAAATTTGGTACTTTGCACGTGGATAGTACTTTAAAAAAGAAAAATATTTGCATTTTTTTTTTTAGTTTTCAAATTTTTTATGCAGTTTATGCACAGTGAAAAGTTATAAAGAAAAACAAAAATTGTCATTTGGACATGTACTCAAACAACTATATCTTCAAAATCGTTAGTCCTACAAGAAAAATATTTAGGACATATTTTAAAGATCTTGAACTGTTCTTTATTGTGGTGTCCTTGTTACAAACATTTTCAAGAAAAATTTAAAATTTTTTGACCACTAAAATTCTCATTCCCATTTTTCAATGTCAGCACCACTATTTTTTTGGCGCTTTGAAAATATTATCGTATTGAAGCATTCATTCTTAATGCATTCTCAAAATTTGATGTTAGAGAATCAATGTTTACTATTTTTAACGAAATTTTCAAAAACTGACTGCACATACTTTTAAGTACAAAATACTTTAATTTTTAATTAAAAATGGAATTTTTAGTATTTTTTTACTAAACTAGGTACATATCGCCGCTGCGCAAACAAAAACAGTTATATGTTTTTCAGTAACTGTTCAGGAGAGCAAAAAACAAATTTTTTTCAGAGCATTTCTGTTACTGCGAGCAATAACTGTTTGTGATCACTTCTAAATCATAAAAGGTATAAAAAACTGCAAATGCAGAAATGTTGGTAATAGATAGTGTAAACAAAATATGCTATAAAAAAATTTACAAAAATCACATAACTGGTTTCTCTGGCGCAGCGAAGATATGTAAAATCAGTCAAATTGAAAAATTTTATCAACTCGTTAAAATATACCTTTTCTCTGAAGACACTCTATTTCTGAAATTTCAAAAGAGCAACGCACCGCAGCGTTACCCATGTTTAGTACAAACCTGTATGAACTGCAATCCAAGAAGTGCTATTTTTACCAAAAATATTTTATTTTTTTAGTTTTATTTTTCAAACTTGTGACTTTATAGAAATAATTTTTTAATTAGAAGAATCTGTTTCGTCAGATTATAGAAAGTTTTGTGAAATTGAAAATATTTTTTTTTGTAAATTTGAAGTATTTTATTCAACATAACAAAATTTCATAAAAATACTATCGCAGTAGAGTTTCGTCGAAGTAACAAGATTTATTTATATCATTTATTTATATACGTAACTAAATATATTAGTATATGCAGTGAAACTTCCCTAACTCGAACCCTAACTCCCGTAACTCGAAATTCTCCATAGCTCGAAGTAGTATATGAGCTTATTGCTTTCTCAAAACATTTTCCTTATATTTTGATTTCTTTAAGTCGAATTTCCCTAACTCAAATTTTTCTTCAACTCAAACCGAAATCTCATTTGTATTAGGAAGACTTTCATACATATTTTTCTTCATAACTCGAATTTCTCTCACTAACAACAACTTCAATATTTCTGTGTGTGTTGTAGTCCGAAGAATTGACTACGAGAGAATTCGCTCTGCGAGAGAATGAAAAAAAATTTGCATGGCATCTTTGTTAACTAGCGTCGAAAGATATAAAAGATTTTTTATCTTGTGCTATGTGTATTTTGATGGTATATATTTTGCGTAAGGGTGTGTGTCAAAAGGAAACTTTTCAGTCGTGGTAGGATAGAAAATATCAAGTTGAATAAAATTTGTGTGTGTTGAATTAAAATTGTCTTTTTTGCTGTGTCAAATGGACGATAAAATTTTGACAATTACAAGTTATGACGTTTCACATTTCGGTCGTGTTTTAGCGCAAATATTTTATTTAATTTTCATTTTATTCAAATTGCGACATATTTAACTCGAGTGCTTGCAACTCGAATAAAAAAAACGAAAGTGCTTGAGTTTGTGTGTGCCAGTAGCGTAAGTATATTATGTGCGCCCGCCCGCAGTTTTCTAATAGCGCCCTGCTATTTACTTTTAGAGTAAAACTATGTTATTAGTAGCACTATGTTTACTATGGTTACTAGAAGCGTAGGAGAAAACAAGAGAACTCTTGGAAAAAAAAGAGAACAAGAAGAGACTTTTTTAATTCAATAGTCATCGTTAGAGAGGATAAAAATGTGCACGATAAAACTTGATTTATGCGCATTAAAAAGCACGAAAAATCGAAAATATGCTCGATGAATTTAAAAATATGCTCAATAAAAATACTTTAAGAGAAAAATAAAATAAAATAGTACATATTTTGGAACGGAATATATATTTCCAATCTTATAAATTTTTGGAATAACATTTGCTTTAAGCGTTTTAATATGTCGAATTTCTTACGTATACCTATATAAAGTAAAAAAAACCCTGTTTTTTAAATAAACGTAAAAACTTAAAAATAATACTAATTTATACTGAGCAGCTTCGTTTTCAGTCTCTTTGTTACTATTGAATTAACTTAAAAAAAAAACAATATAAAATGCAGTTAATTATTTTTCAAATTTTAGAATGATAATAAACTACCAAATGTTGCTATAAATTCTCCATTGAAAAATTTCTAGGTTTTTCAGTTAAAAACTATGAATATGCAGAGAAACTACGTTCAGCAGCGCAAGATGTTGCCGGCCAATATCTTAAGTTTGATAATTCTTCGGCGAAAGTTTACTCGCATACTCACTAAAAACTTGTTTGTTTTTAAACAAAATTTTTTCGAAGACTTTATGTCCTTAAATCCTACATTACGACGCAAATGCATATTTTTATCCTCTCTAGTAATCATTTATTGCAACAGTTATATATTAAAAATATCTTATTTTATAAATAAATATATATTTGATTTTAATCGAATTTGTTAAAAAATAGTAATAACGTAAAAAATACTTTTTATAATATCAAATATAATATAATTTATATAATAAAATATTATAACATTTTATCACAAATTAGGTAAAAGAAAACATATAGATATTAATTATTTAAAAACGTCAAACTAACTTACAGTTTGAAAAATGAGATCAATAATTCCCTTTGGTGAAATGATAATTTTAATTTGTTAAATTTAAGGTACAATTACAGTATGTAGCTATAAAAAAAACTTTTTTATTAATTTTTGTTACCTAGTATTATTAATTTTAATGATTCAAATTTCTTACATAATGAAGAACTATTCATGAGGAAATAAAAAAATTTTTTGTCTTCATAGTTGTTGTTAATTTCCTACTGCGCGTTGAAGTTATCGTGTTTAAAAAATTTTTGCAATTGACTTCTCGTCTCCAACATTTGCAAAGCGTCTGAAAGTAAAAAATCAAAGCGCATTCCTGAGTTAAGGGTTGTCATTAAGCACTCAAAGTACGCAAAAAAAATAAAAATTAAAAAATGGCACGCGTTGAAAAAAAATGTACAAAAACCTCCTTTTTTGCTATAAAAAAATGAGTTTTTTGGCTTTTTATAGGTTTAGTGCCTTAACAGAATCTATAAAGATCACAATGAATCAAGATTCATCGAAATCGATCAAGTAGAACTCCAGATATCTTAGAAGCCAATTCGAAAAACCTTGTTTGGAGAAAAACGCGATTAAACATTTAAAGGTTCTTGAATATTACGCGATATGCGAATATAATGTATATTAAAACTTTTTTCTATTTGATATTTTTTCTAAAATTTTGTATACGGGTTCTTAAGACCTTACAGAACCATATTCTAACGAAAAACCAAAATTGATTTTTAATTTTTTACACACTGTAATAGTACCTTAAATTTTTTTTATTTGGCGTTACCTGTAAACTAAAGATTTTGACTTACGTCACAAAATATGACCAACTGAATTATTAAAATAACATCAGTAGCTGACTTGCTGAAAATATGAAAGCTAACGGGTAAATAGACTTCGACCATAATGAAGTGTTGCCAAACAAAGGTGACTTTTGCTCAAAAAATCGGCTTTTTTCACGTCGGTTATTGCACCCTGAGAAATCGTCTGTACATGACTTATATTTTATTTAAGCACATATTATTAAATTATTTGTCATTTATTGTTGTTAATTTTCAACAATAATAATTTTCAAAGGAAATTAATATTTTGGTATATCTTAATTTTTTTGGAAACAAACGTCGCACCGTCTAATGTCCCCATTCTTGGCCAAAAAAAGAAGGAGTGATCGTAGAGCTATGAGAATTAGCATGAATGTCTTGCTTGGCAAAATTAAGAAATGTTGAGAAAGTTATACAAATCCGCCCTCTGCCACACCCACCTCCCATATAAACGAAACCCATTTTTGCCTGAGACTTCATTAAGTCTTGAAGTACTACATCAATTTCTTTTGTGATAATAGATAAATGGAAAATTTCATAGGCGAATGCCACTCCTATTAACAATATTTTAGAAATTCAGCCTTGAAAAATACTACCAACACGAGTTAACAACGTTTTTGTTTAAATTTGTAAGCTTTTTCAGGCCTTAATCAGCAAGGAATTTTTGATAATTGAGTTGTTTTGTGTTTGTGTTAGTCGAAATTTTGAAAAGTAATCAACTGCCTTATATCAAATACATCTCAAAGTTTAACTACAATAAACAGGTCACTATAAGAAAAAATGTATATCTTCTGTTTTAGTAAGTAATATTAAGAAATTTTTTTTAATTTGGTGTAACGCAGTTCTAATAATTTTTCGTGAAAAACTGTAGTCAATCTTTTTCAAAATTTTTAAAAATTGAACATTTAAAAATTTGTATCTCGCTTTTAGTGTTAACTTTTATGATAAGATTCAAACCATATATTAAAAATGTAAGCAAAAACAGTAATTTGCCAGACATAAAAAATTTTAAACTTTATTTTGATATAAATGTGAATAACAAGAAAAATTAAATTTTTTTTAAAAAATGTAACTTTAACAGCTTGTCATAACGAAACGGTTGCAACTATTAAAAAAAAATTCATTTTGATTTTTTCACCCAAGATATATTCTATTGAAAGCTATAAAAAATTGGAAAAAATTAAAACATCGATATACTATACTTTGGGCCGCTTATTTTACACTGTGTGTCGTTCTCCACTTAATTTATCATTTTCATCAAGGGACTTGAGGGCGCCCCTGGCTTAGTTGCGCCCGCCCGCAATGCGGGCTCTGCGGGCCCACGTTTTACGCCACTGGTGTGTGCGTTTGTGTATGTGCCAACGATCTCCCGTTGCATCAGCAAGTGCAGCAAAGTTAAATTGGCTTTCTTTGCTGACGAACGTCCTCCAAGTGCCACCACCAGCAGCACAAGCAAGTGCAGTGCAAAATTTCTTGCTAGCCAACATCCTCCAAGTACCATCACCAGCAGCACAAGCAAGTGCAGCGCAAATTTCCTGATTCTTTTGCTTGCCAACGTTCTCCGAGAGTCGCCAGCAAGTGCAGCACAATTCAATTGACTGGTCAACTCTCCAATATTTCAGAAGCACCATTTTAGCATGTCTCAAGCGCAGAGGCAAACTTCTGCCATTATACTCCGGCGTGAATTAAATAAATTGAAAGCGGAGAATTTGCGCTTTATTAGCTAGTGCTACTGGTGATGGAACTTGGAGGATGTTGGTCAGCAAGAAATTTTGCACTGCAATTGCTTGTGCTGCTGGTGGTGTCACTTGGAGGACGTTCGCCAGCATAGAAAGCCAATTTGACCTTGCTGGACTTGCTGATGTATCGCGAGATCGTTGGCCCACACACACGCAAACACGAACTTAAGCACTTTAGTTTTTTTTTTTTGTTATTTTGTTATTTTTTAAGTTTTTTAAGTTTACAATATTACAAGTTTACGAAATAAGTTGCAAGTTTTTTAATTAAGGTGTTGTTTTTTTCTTTATTTTTGAGTGTGTCAAAAATTCGTTTTCGATCGTCAAAATTTGTAGTAGCCCCTGGGGCTAGCACTAATTTTGACAATTATATTTACCTCACAAATGCCAAAAATTGCTCCACCAACTGTCAAAATTTGATCATCCGACTGAAAAGTTTCCGATTGACACACAGCCTAAGTAAACAAATTTTTTTAATTTGTAAGGTAAGTGTTGCTCATTTTGCAGTATTCAAGAAAAAGCTTATTGACTTAACGATGATGATGAAGTTGAAGATATTCCACCGCCAACAATTTTCGAAAGAAATCACTTCGCAGACAAAAATTAAATTATTTACATAATATTTTATTCTATAACTCGAATTTTCCTTAACTCGAAGTTAAATTCTCTCTTTACAGTGTCTTCGCAAGAAATTCGTACTGTACTCACATGTTTTACGTTTTGTGTACATTTGATGTTAAAAATAATCGATAAACAGCTGCAAATAAATTTGTGTACATATGCTAAGAATCTTTCACTTTCAAAAAATGTATGCATACAAATTGTTTGCTTAGAGCAATGTGGTCAATATTTCGCAAAACTTAACCTTCAATGAACCTAAAATAATTTTTTGTATTGTGCACATTTGATGTTATGAGGAATAAATAAGTGATGCAAAAAAAAAAGCCAAATGGATTCTAAGGAAAAACATAATAAAAAAATAATATTTGTCAAGGTATTATGCAATAACAACAAAAACATTGTGTCACACTTATTTGCAATGAAAGCCGACAAAAACTTTGTGGTAACTTCACTGCACTTTCAAAAATTTTGTAATATTCTGATGCAACTAAGTAACAAGATCCATAAGGATTTTTTTGTTTTAACATCAGGGAAATATTTTCAATTTCTCAAATTAAAGCCTTCATTTCAACATTCGAGTACCATATTGTTTTTATTGAGTGTTTTATGAAGTTTACGAACAAAAACAAACAAAAAGAGAAAACTTTCAGCAATGTTTGCTTTGGTCGGTATTGTTTTTTTATTTTTGCATACATTTGCATATTTGTCAGGCTTGTTAGAAAAACAACTGTGTTGAATAAACTGTCGGTTGCGTTTTACAACTGGCACAGCGTAAAAGCATATATAATTTAAAATACACAAAGAGTAGTAGATAATTTATGTAAAATGTTGAATTTTTATTCATTTGGTATAATGTTATAGGGCAAATTTGAGACAATGCTAACAAAAAAGAAAAATTGTATTCTCTCTGATATATGAATATTAATTAGATCAACGGAAAAGTTGCTATATCGACCAAATTTTTTTCATGTTTATAATGAAATATTCACAACTTCTGCTTTGATAAGGCATTAAGTATCATATACTTTGCCAATCCTAATACATTTTTAAGACACATTTTGTACCGGCAACACTTTCTAATTGTTTTGTGTACCTGCTTGAGTGAGCAATCATCATTTAAATTTTCATTGTTCCACACACTCGCACTGCAAAACACTCAGTTACACACTCTTACCCAATGACTCTGACTGTCTGTCTGTCAGAGGTGACTTAATTTCTTAACCGCACTTCATAAATTTGCACAAAAGGTGGGCGTTCGCAAAAAAAAAAAACACGCCCAAGTAATACATTATAAAAGAAAAACAAAATTCAAACAATGAATAAATAAGTGAATGAATATTGAATGAACAAATGAATGAATGAGGTGAGTTTTGAATAAAAATGCATAAAAAGTTGTAGCATACCTTACGGCTGCTGCTGCACACATACACACCTAGCAGCATATTTAGCCACCTAGTAGTCCAAGTCTGAAAGAAATCTTGAATGAATCATGCACGATTTTTCTTCACTGTTTTAAAGCTTCCTGTTGTCGATGGACAGATTTTTTAAAGAATTATCAACAATGTAACTCACGCAGTAAGTTTCTTTAAGAAATCATCATGATATTTTCGTGCACGATGCCTTGGACTGCAGGGCAGCTTTTCGCTCAAATGAACACAAATGCGAATTGAAGCAATTGAAAGGTGTTTGCAACAAAAAATATTAGAAAAAACCACAATAACAAAAAGTGAAGAATTGCCAGCGTTGATATTGGTCGGGGAAGTCATAAAAAATACTACAACAACAGCATTTGTCATTGGCAGGAAGTCTCAAATGCTGCATTATTCTGATATGCAATCAGTTTGTTTGGGATTTCCTTAGAATTTAAGTGCTTGCTTGAATTTTAAGGCCTACCCTAGAATTGCATTTGAATGAGGGTGTTTTTTTCATCTATAATCTTCTGTTGTATGCCTTCATACTGACATTATGTCATTGTTACATTTCTTCGTATTTGTTTTTTACACATTCTTTTATATTGAAGCATTTCCCAACTGTGTCACAATTTTTTTGCTCATACAATATGATGCAGTTGTGAAGTCGGAAATCGTAGCTCCATGAATTTATCAGGAAATTGCTTGCTTTGGCTAACAGCCACTCTTTGGCAATGATGACATTTTACATAGGAACAATTAAGCCAAAAAAATATTGTTTTTGCCATTTTAATTGAAACTTCAATTTTTTTTTATTATCAGTAAAAGGATGCCTGTAAATTTTGCAAACAATATGTTGATATTCTACGAAAAGTTAAAAGTTATTTTTAGTTTTGCTCTTAGAGTTTTTCTATCAATTTGAGTGCCTTCGTAGTTAAAGGATTGTATTATTTTTTTTAGTGTTTGTTTAGGTAAAATCAAATTAAGTTTATATGTTCTCTGTTAATCGGTTTTCTACTCTTTGATTTCATAAATGGCTAATTTAACTTGCACTACAATTGAATTCTTTGGCTCACGAAAAAACTGTATATTTATTAATTTTAAAGTTGACAGTTAGGACGTCAGTATTCGAATAAATTTAATATATTTTTAAAGTTAGTGAGTTCTTCTTCTCACACCAAAATACAGTCAAGTGTACTTTCAAGACAGGCACTACAGGTGCTTAAAATTTTTATCAAGGTGTGCTTCAAGAAACCATGGGCCGAAATACAGCATCCGTGATCGAGAAAAAATGTACAATATTGATAGGCACTTGTATCGTAATGCCCTTCGTAATTTTGCTCGATCACGGATGTTGTAATTCGGCCTCAGATGTAAGGGCAAAAAATATGATTAAAATTTCTTTATTTTCATTAAGAATTTTTTCTCTCTCTCTTCCTTTTTTTTAGAAATTTTTTTTGGCTTCTCTTAGGAATGAATGCATGAATTTGGTTTGCCTTAATTTCAGGAGCCGTCGCTGTGTTTGTTTATCCGACCAGTTCCTTCATGCGTTTGAGTCGAATTGAATTTTAACCAGAGTACCACAAGAGAGATAGGCACGTAAACAATAATAACAGCTACAAAACAACAACAAACAACAACAACAACAGCAACATTAACGTCTGCAGCAATACAAACAATATACCATCAATCTGTTCAGCTGCAGGCAAGACCAGGCTAGACATAACAGGTCCTGCGCGATTTGGTCTAAAAGCTTTTTATGGCACGAGTGTCGATTATGAAATCGCGCAAATTGCAGGAGGCAGTGTTGCAAATGCAGCTGTTTTAGAGCCTATCCTACCCTAAATGCGATTAAATTTTGGCTGACATGGCGAAGAGCTCAGCTAGAAACACACACCGACACTCTCCCCCATACACACATATGCACTCACACACACAACCACACCTCTAACTAAAGGCATTCATGCCAGTCTGAAGTGTATTAATGGATTTGTGGCGTGATTGAAGTGTGAGTGCGGCTCTAAGTGTTGGCTTAGTAGTGAAATTTTTTGCGCCATGGTTGACAATTTTTTGTTTTTCTCTGGCCATTTTTTTTGTGTCCTTATCCTTTTTGGAGTGTTGGCCTAAATGGGTGCAATTTATGTTTCCATGCTTAAGTTTGTTTTTTTGCGCTTTGTTGTAAGATAACAACAAAAAGTAAGTGAGATTAATTTGCAGACATTAATCTAAAGTTCAAGCAAAGGGATGTCATATTTAGGTTTAATACCTAAGAAGAATGGCCAAACTGCCAAACTCACAAAGTTTGATAAAATTATTACATTTTTTTTTAAGAAAATTGAAGACAAGTACATATTTTCGACTATGAATAGAGCAAATTTGTTTGGAATAGCAATTGATATGGAATGAAGTTAAAAGGATGTTAGTTTATTGAATGTTGAATAAAGTTCTTTTCTAATACTTTTTACAACATAATAGGCTTTGACTAAATTATTATATTACGTAAATTTAATTCTGAGCTTTAGATCAAGTAAGATTTTAAGAAGGCAACAACAACAACAACAACAGCAACAACAACCACAGCACCTCTGTATAGCGTCAATCACTTAGCTGACTAGCTTGTTGTTGCCTTCTGAAAATCCTACTTGTTCTAAAGCTCACAACTAAATTCATGTAATAATTTAAATAAAATATCACAATTAATAAACTAACTTATTTGGAGTACGGCCAAATAAGTTTAATTAATGTTAAGTAAATTAAATAATCTAATAATTGTTTGATTCCGGTCCAAGTCATGAGTAATTGAACATTTGGTTGTTAAAATAGCCAACTTTCAGTTAAAAAAACTCTACCTTCTATCGAAGCAAAAAACGCGTTTCAATTTTATGGAGCATTTCGATAAATTGTCGAACACTAATGAATATTGAAATAAATAAGAAGCCACTAGAACATATGGCAACGTTGGTAGAGTTGGTGGCTCTAATCTATAAATAGCTTACTGCTTTAAATGTCATATAATTAAGTAGCCGATTTGAACGTAAAATTCTCAAGAATTTGTTCAAACGTGAGTGAAATCATATACAACTTTAACAGTGAGTTGATTACAGCTTAATTACTCGAAGACTACTGAAGAGGAATTGTAGCGATTTCCGAAAGAGACTGTCTAGTCAGCAAAGTGATTGACTCTATACAGAGTTGTTGTTGTTGTTGTCTTCTTAAAAACTTACTTGATCTAAAGCTCGCAATAAAATCCATGTAATAATTTCAATAATGGATCACATTTATTTAACTTACTAAATTATTATAGTTACTGCAAGTTTTTGTTAGACGTACAGATTCTGTAAAAATGATGCAGAGTTTTAGCATTTAACCCTCCGCCTGACAAGCTTCTAGTACGCTCCATAGGGACCTTCCATAGGGACCTTCTTTATCAATACGGAGTACACAGAGTCAAAAACCACCACATAAAATCAATAAGATCACTTAATTGAGCTATTTTATTAGGTTTTCCTATTAATGTTACCAAATGATAAGAATTTTCCATAGAGGAATCTTTTTAATTCCATAGAGAAAATCTTATCAAAAATTTACAACTACTATCAAACATTTTTTAATAAGATTTCTTATTAAATGAATGAAATGATGTGGTATTCTTATAAATACTTTACTTTAATAAGAAAATTTTTTTTCACTCTCCAAAGTTTAAGAAGAGACCACCTTAAATTAATAAGAAAATCCTTTTTATCTGCTTTTATAAGATTTTTTTATTAAACACCCTTTTAAGAAGGTAATAACGGTGAAAATGCTACTTATTCTTTGCTTTAGCTTTCAGTCGTAATTGTGAAGTCAATTCATGAAGTTTATGTGCATTTTATGGACTTAATTTATTTCAATTAAAATAAAAATATGTGATAATGGATAATGATACTTATGTTCCCGAACTTGTTTTCGACGAGGTTGAAATTCTGGAAACTCAAGCCATATTTCAGTCCTGGAAATTGAGTGACTCAATTTCGAATTTACACAAAAAATTTTTGGAGTAAGCTTGAAGTAGGTTCTTAAAAAAATGGAGATTGAGGTTGTCGCCATTTTCTTTGAAGGCCTCGATAACGCCGGGTATTTTGGTGACAAAGTCTAACTTAAACTAAAAACTGTATTGCTTGTTAAGTTAAAAAACATATTTATGCAACAACTTTGAATTTATTTTTTTTTTGCTTTTTGTGAAATTATGTTTTAACAGATGTGTTTTATATATACATATACATATACAAATGTTATTTTTATTTTTTTATTTATTTATTTATTTGATATCAATATTAGTATTTTAAGAACATGTTCTTTTGAAATACAAAGATAAAAGCTTAATAATAATATTATATTTTATATTAATATTGTAAATAAGTTTTGATAGTGGATTTATTATTATTTTTATTATTATTAAGTTTTATTTTAATAACTAAATCTTAACGATTAAATTTTTCACAGGATTTTACAAACTTAGAATGATTTGGACCGATATATAAGTACATAAATAGAATTAAAAACAAGAGCAATCCGTGGGATCGTCACAGGATTCCGTGGGATCCGTGGGATCGTCATTCCCGATACTCCATAAGGGAATGCCCTGCGGCAAAATTAAAAAATTTAAAAAATTATTAGTTTTCTGATTTAACCCATTACCACCCTCTGTCCCCATATGAGGACACCTGTTTAAAGAGAGACAACTATGAGTAATACCGTTATGTTTCTCATTGTAAATACACATATGACTGCTGCAGGCTACGTGTGATTTATAAACAAAGACACGTGGTCCTAAGAGCCAAACAACTGTTATTTTTAGTGGTTTGTAATCTCGATATCGATTCGGTTGTTTTTGGTAAAAAAGTTTCACTGTTTTTAATTATACCAAGTGATTTAAAGTTAGTAATTCTGGGTGTATAATATCTCGATTGCGTGTAGACAAGCGTGTAATATTTGAAATAAAAAAAGTGAAAAAATTTAAATACAAGGTAAGGTTTTATAGGACTGTCCCCAGTTGGGGACAATGGGCTGATCAGTAATACATATTATTATTTACCAGGTTCTTGAACGTCTGCAGAATGGCATATCGGAATATTTTTAAATGCCACAATGACTTTTTGCAACTTGAGGAGGCCGTTAATTACATAATGGAGAACGATGACGTTGATGATAACTATGACATATTAGTCGTGCCTCCAAACCTTGCTGTTGTAAGTGACGAGGATGAAGGAAATGAAGATGATATGATAGATGAAACTATGCCGAATGATGTGCCGGGAACTATTGAACTTGTTGCAAGACCACAGGATGAGAATAATTGCAACTCGGATTGGGATGATAGTGACGATGAGTCACTGTCTAGATATATAAAACACAAAAAAGTTGATCAAAGTGAACTTGGAGCTCCTAAATGGAGATATATTTTTCCAACCTATAGCACAACATATGATTCCAGTGGTGCAGTTAGGAGTAGAGTGGATGATTTTGTAAAAGTTATGAATGATCATACACCTGTGGTTTTGTTTGAAAAAATTATTGATAACGATATTCTTGATTTGATAATCGAAAACAGTGTCTTATACGCCAATCAAAACAACAGACATAACTTCAATCTTGACCGGGAAGAGTTAAAACGTTTTCTGGGAATTCTATTGTTCAGTGGTTATAACCATCTACCTACAGAGCGATCATATTGGAGTTTGGATAAAGACCTTGGGGTCCCTTTGGTCGCAAGTGCAATGAGACGAAATAGATTTTTAGAAATAAAGAAAAACTTGCACTTCGCCGATAACAGCAAAATCGTAAGTTCGACTGATAAAATGTTCAAACTGAGACCTCTTTGCAATCTAATTGAAAGAAATTCATGTCAATGGGGTGTTCTGCACGAAAGCTTGTCAGTAGACGAATCCATGATCAAATATTGCCAAAATATACTGGGAAAGCCAGTGCGTTTTGGTTATAAGAACTGGGCAGCAACAAGTTCAGATGGATACTGCTACGCTTTTGATGTTTATTGTGGTAAAACTGCAGAAGTAACCACTGACCCTTTAGGCGAACGAGTTGTTAAATCTTTGCTTGCGAAAATGCCTATAGTTCCAAAGGAGCACATCGTATATTTCGATAACTTCTTCACAAACTATAATTTGTTGTGTGAATTGAAACGGTTGGGACATAGAGCCACTGGTACAATACGAGATAACAGAACAAAAAAATGTCCACTTATACCCGTCAAAGAAATGAAGAAAAAGAGTTTAAGAGCAGAATATGATTATCGATTTGACAAATATAATGAAATCGCAATAGTCCGTTGGAAAGATAACAATGTTGTTACGATGGCAACAAATTTTGATCATATAAATCCACTAGGAAAAGTGAAACGATGGTGTAAGGATCGAAGGGAAAAGGTGGACTTCCAAATACCAAGACTCTTTGTCAATTACAACCAGGGTATGGGAGGTGTAGATCAAATGGATCAATCCATTAGCCTCTTTAGAGTGTCCATAAGAGGAAAAAAGTTGTGGTGGCCTATATTTACGTATCTATTAGATTTGGCGGGTAGTAACGCGTGGCGGTTGCATGTTATAATATGTAAAGCTAAAAATATTCCACCGATGGACCAATTATCGTTCAGACGAAGCATTACTCGGGCGTATTTACAACCTACTACATCACGACATCACAAATCCTCGTCCATTGTAGTTAGTGACGATCGGAAAAACAACGGCCATAACCCAGAACGCATATCAAATCAATTACGATGTGTTGTTTGTCATGCAAAGTGTCGCTGGAGATGTGAATTATGCACAATAACACTTTGTGTTGAACGAAGCTGCTTTGGGCAATTTCATAATTAATCTGCCCATTGTCCCCATGTAGGGACACCCCTTTTTCTCAAAAGTGAGCAATGAATTTTAAGTTTTTTTATGGAATCCCTTTTATTTAGTCGCTAATGAATTAATAAAAATCAATTAAAACCATTTTTGACCGACAGTTTTCTTTTGGGCGTTAATGGGTTAATAACTAGAGTTTAAAGAATTTATAGAATAAACAGCTGGAAAAGGGAGAAAAAGGCATAGAGACATAGAACGTAGATACAGAAAAGAATAATGATTTCTATTAGTTCCCACACACAACTTTTAAGTGGATTAGTTAAATATGGCTTGCTTAAAGTCACTTTTTCTCTCCAAAGATTTAATAGTGTTTGGTAAACTATTCCATAATCTAATGGCATTAATGAAAAAAAAAACCAAGTAGAGTTTAAATAATACCATGTTGGTATTCAAAAAATTTTCATTCTTACTGACTGACAAAAATTGAGTTTTTCAAAGAGGTACCAAGGAGTTTTGGAGTAAATAAGTCCATGTAGGAAAATACAAATTCTTGCCTTAAGATAATTAATATTGTAACAGCCAAGGATACTATTTTGAACTGAGTTATATGGTCAAATCTATGAATATTGTAGACATATCGCGTGGCATGATTAAACGCAACTTGCAACTTATGCTCTGAACGCGAGTCAAGTTTACTGTAAATAACCTCAAAATATGTTATAATGGGCATTATTAATTGCAAGACAAGTTTAAGTCGAAAGTCTACAGGAGTAAATTGAGATGACATTTTGAGATTGCGTAGGGTAAAATAAATGTTGCGCACTACGTTATTAATATGATCCGTACATGTTAAAGACGAGTTTATGTGATAACCAAGACTTTTAATGCTACTTACAAGTTTCAGTTTGTGGTCTCCTGGTAGGTCATCAACTATTATTTTATATCTACTAATAGGCAGCACATAAGATTTGAAAGGATTAAGTCTAAGACAATTTTTATGGCCCAGCAGTTGATATCATTAAGATCCTCATTTATTCTACAACATGAATCTTCCAAGAGACCAGTTCTGCGCGAAAGCTATAGTTGGACATCATCTGTATAGGCATGCATAGATGCATTTTTACAAGATAAGAAAATATCATTTATGAAAATTGAAAAAAGTAGAGGGCCAAGAACTGACCCTTGGGGTATTCCACTGATGACAGGCTTAAATAGAAAGCACCTTTCGGCTGCACATACTCTTTGCTTTCTGTTGGACAAATAACATTGTATTAGCTTTACAGTGTCATTGCAAAAACCATACCAGCACTTTAGTTTTTGGCATAGTAATATATGATTTACGGAATCAAACGCTTTCGAGAAATCTAGCATACAGAGGAGAGTAGTGTGTCCTTCATCGTAGGGCTTCCTAATGTCATCTAGGACTTTTAACGTTATTTTCTAATGAATTGTAATAAAAAATCAAAATGTCTTTTTATTTAAGATTACAGGCAATTAAAAGTATATTTCTAGTTAAAAGGTTAATAAGATTCCGTTTTGATTTAAAAATACTTATAATAAAGTGAAAAAGAAATCCTATTAAATCAACAAGATGTCCTTATTAAATTTCCAAAAAATAAATCTTATTAAATCTATAAGATTTCTTCTTAAAAACCAAGAAGTTTTGATAAGATTTTCTTATTGTTTTTAAAGTTTTTTATAAAAAAAATAAGATTCTTCTTAAAATTAAGTGGTTTGCCCAATAAGATTTTCTCTATGGTTTAATAAGACAATCTTCTTGGATGAAAACCATAGAAAAATCTTATTGATTTTCTTCTATTTTATTACGTTGTTTTGGCTCTGTGTACGCTGCTTATAATTACAATGGCTTACAGCCAGAATGTACTGTCTTTCTAACGTAAAATGATGCGGTGCTTCTGAAAATTGCACTATTTTTTTCTGTCTTTCCGTTTTCGAGATTTGCCCACTGTACTTTTTTTACAAAAAAGAGAGTTTGTTCCACTTCATAGCATATATCTCCAGAACAAACTTCAATAACCAAACAAATAATAAAGGGTGGTTAAATTTTAAGGGCCGGTGTTGATTTTGAATGAAACACAAATTATTTAAGAAATTATTGTCATTTCTTTTTATTATGATAATATTGGTATGGTTCAATTAGGTATGGAACAAAATATCGGCCAAATAGCCTCCGCGACCTCGGCGGCACACCTCCATCCGATGGTAAAAATTTTCGATGACGCTGAGACATAATTGAGGTTCTATGCCGTTAATATGCTGAATAATCTTATCCTTTAGCTCTTGAATTGTTGCTAACTTATCGACGTATACCTTTTCTTTCAAATAACCCCAAAGAAAGGTGCCAAATCACATGATCTTGATTGAGAAAAGGAAAAGCTGTGTTTAATTGAACGAAAGCCCCCAAATTGAGTGATTGTCTATTTATTTATTCATTTCGCTTTATTTTATCGTTTTATAAATATATAATTAGGGTATTTACAAGGTGTGCATCGATTCAGTAAGTCATATTGTTCTAACATTTTACACTAGTAAACTTTTTATTGCTGCCTTCCATATAAAAAAGTACTGATATATTACAACTCTGAAAGCTATGTTTATTGAAGTGTCAAAATCAAACAGATGTTTCTTATTTGCATTTATTTATCTTGTAAATTTTAGTTGTAAAATTTTAGGACAATATGGCAATATGACATGATAGCAAACCTTGTGAATACCCTATATAAGTAAGGGTTGTTCTAGGTATAAGAATTTTTATTTTAAAACTTTTATTGTTCATAAGGTATAAGTGTTAAATCTGGTGTTTTGAGAAAGAATACAAAAGATACAAAAATGCTACAACCAAACAGGCTCAAACTTAGAGTGCCACCGCTGAAACGGAATACATTAGTTTGCTTTGTACAATAAAACCAGGTAGGGTCATGACTGAGAGTGGAACCGCCGATACTGTCAAAACAAAACGGAATACATTCATTTGCATGGTACAATAAAACCAGGTAGGGTCATGACTGAGAGTGCAACCGCCGATACTGTCAATACGAAACGGAGTATATTAGTTTGCGTAGTAAAATGAAACCAAGAAATACTCATGACTGAGAGTGCAAACGCTTGTACTGTCAAAACTAAACGGAATAAGTTTGTTTGCATGCTACAGTAAAACCAGGTAGGCTCACGACTGAGAGCGCGACCACCGAAACCGTCAAAGCGAGACGCCCGATTTTTACGCGAATGACTATTAGAGGGAGAGAACATTCAGTCGTTAGCCTACCTATTTTTATTGTACCATATCTGCAACGCTGGCGAGTTTTTTAAAAAAATAGAAGGAAAAAAATTCTAGCATTGTAGCAAAAAAACGTGGCAAACAAAAGAAGACACAACTTGTAACCAAAAAAAGAAAGCAGCAATAATTAAAATAGACTACAAAATAAAATGAGAAAGAGAATGCGAGAATTCAAGACGATCCAAATATTTTTGCTGCGTGTGCGGTGAATTTATTATCGAAAAAGATTGACTCAATTTTATGAATTTACTGCAAACGTCATTTCTTCATTATTTTGGTATTGAGGATGAGAATATTTATGAACCATGGAAGCCAAGTATTTTGTGTCGATTGTATGAATTAATGTTGTCTGAATGGAGCTAATAACCATTAATGTCTATAAGCGATTATGTTTTGCAATGCTTTTGCTAGACACGGATTAAGATATATTGGTCTGCAAGATTTAATTAGAGTTTTATCCGAGTTTATCTTAGCCTTGGGATAACTATTTTTATTTTGAATTGCTGAGGAAGACTTTGTTGTAGAATTTCAACAGCCTTAGTTTTATTACATAGGGTAAGTTCTCAATCATGATATATGAAATATGACCGATTTCTGTTGTCCTGTTTTTAATTGGTGATAATGATGAAGCTAATTCTAAGTATGTCATTAGTGTCAGTTTCTATTGAAGTCACATCTGAACATGAACTTCTAGTGTAACTTTGACAAAGGATTACATATTTTTTTGGTTTAAAATTTCTGAGAATATTTATTTTAGATATATAAAGTTAATTTAGAGAAATTTATTATCAATGAACGTAATTTTTTCATTCTCTACTAGCTGAACCCGGTGTGCTTCGCTACCCCCCTCGTACCAGGATTGCATTTCAAAATTGTGGCAATACCAAAATCACTTTTCACGCCATTGAATTTTCGAAATAAGTCCACCCCAGCGCCACCTACCGTGTCCATTTATACACAAATTATTTTCTTATGATTAAACAAACATACATTCTGAATTTCAGTTAAATTGGTCCATAAATTCAAATTTTCGATATAAGTTCACCCCAGCGCCACCTATCGGGTCCATTTATACACAAATTATTTTCTTATGATTAAACAAACATACATTCTGAATTTCAGTTAAATTGGTCCATAAATTCAAATTTTCGATATAAGTCCACCCCAACGCCACCTATCGGACTTTCCCGGAGGGTTTTTCCAAAATTTTCCTTCGTAAAAACCTTCTCCTGGCAATTATAAACAACTGAAAAAAAATTTTAGACAAATCGGCCCAGCCATTCTCAATTGATGTTTTACTATACATTTTTTACACCATTTTTATATATATAGATTAAAAATAGTTTATTTAGTTGTTTTATTGCCACTTTAAGTAATTTTAGGTGAATAAAAATGTTTATGTTGAATATTACTGATAAAGATTTAAATTTTTAATTAAAATATGTAATAAAGATTTCGGGCTAACTTTATACCGATTATCTTTTGGTTACGTTACATCAGCATTTGTGTTTCAAAAGTTTTATTATAAGCTTCTTTCATTCTGGATACCAGCATACTTCTTTTTTATAATAGTGAGATCTCTGTTCAAACCTTTAGTTTGAATTCAAGAAAATTAGTTTAAATTTAGGATAATCGGAAGAAATTTTGGTTATAAAAAGTTTATTTTTAAGCACTAGCACGATTTGTTTCCCCATATTTTCTTGTTTTCTCTTATTTGGAATGATCTATTTTACACCCATAAATCCTTTGGGGGTTGCTTTGACACTGAAATTTTGCCCCTTGACTACGAGCCTGCTTGCAGTTACAATTGTAATGAAGACTCACATTCAACATATTGATAAGAAATTTCAATAAAGTAATTTTTCATAATATAAAGAAGCCTCTAAAAGCAAAATTCCAGGGATGAATGAGTTATGCAAAATTTCTTTAAAACGAAAGGGAATCCGAAAAATGTATTAACTTGCATGTTCTGAAATATTATCACTTGTATTGATTTGATATTCTTTAATTAGATTTCAATCGAAAATTCTCAATCAGCTTAAAAATTGAGCTGTAAAACACCGATGAAGGTAAAAATTTTCTTACAATTACTTATAATGTTTCCAGATAAATCCGCTTACTGAAAATTCAATTATTTGTAATAATTTTTATTTTTACTGCATGTTGTACGTCTTCCTTCAGTTAAGTCTTGCTTTTGCAGATTTTACTTTTGGCAGCAATTTATTTACAGTCACACATACGCACACACACACACACACATATACACACTTGAGCACACATACAATATGTAATACCCATATATGCAAAATATAGTAGGTATATATATAAATGAATTGAAAAATAAATCCATTAAAGTATGAATACTGTGGCAACTTTTGCAGCAAAATAATTTGTATGTTGGAAATATTAAAACAAAGCACACCATTTTTCATAGTCTACTGGATTAATTTTATTGTATATTATAAATTGATATGGTTTGCTGGTATTATTTATAAGCTCAGTGTTAAGCATATAAAATGGTATTAAAGAATCAGTGCTGCCATATTAATTGATTTACCTAGTGTTGCCAATAGCAATGCCTGTGCACTTTTATAAAAACAATATTTTGTGAAAGATTGTGCGGCTGTGTGTGCTGAAATTTAAGTCTGAAGAAGTTCAGTTGCTTCAACCTGCATTCATCTCTGGATGTGTTTCTTTGCCATTTCTTGATTTCTTGCTTACTTCTTTCATGCCCGCTCGGCATGGCATTAATTTGCATAAAATTCAATGGTTCGACTGATTCAATTGATTGATTGAACGATTGCACAATTAATTCAGTTATCAAGGAATTATTATTATTATTGAGATTTGTGGCAAATTTTCATATTATTACCATTCTTCTTTCTCTCTCTAATATTTTCAGCAGAGCCCAATTTATTGATTGGCTTTAAAAAATTAATAAGTAATTTATGGAAAGTGCAATAAAATCAAGCATTATTTATGATTTAAATTCAGCTTTTAGCAATGTTATAATATATGCATAAAATTAATTTCAGCTTTGTGCTGTGCTGAAAATTAACACACTCACATCAAGCGAAAAATAGCATGAGAATTATTTTTAGGCTCCAAAGTGCTAAAATTTGAATTATTTGGAGTCATAGCATGATTATTTAAAAATATTATTAGAACAAATTGTCTCCGATTGTGGCTGAGTGGGAAAGATCATTGGTTCAACAACGCTAAAAAACACTTTAATATAGTAAACTTGTCACTGAACAACAAGCGGTGATTAAACGAAAAGTAAGAGTTTTGAAGACGTTTTTGGATTGATATTATTACTAAAGAAATTTTTTAACAAGAAGTACATTTTTTCCTGTGTGTAAAAAAAAAGAAGATTTGAGATTTGAGAAAATATCCTAAAAATTGTTGTGAACTTGCATACAAATTGATGTCATTAAAATAGCAAATCCTTTATACACACCACAAAAATCTATAAATTTTTACTACTTTGAAATATCTAATATCTGGGTTTTTTGGATTACATAAAAACATGGATTACATGGAAAAAGCAATAAATATCAACTTAAAATAAAAAACTTTTTTGGCCAGTTCATGAGTTGAACATACGTCCTCTATTGTGCTGGTCCAACACCTTATCTACTTGTCCATCTCATTTGTTAAGAAAGTTACGCTTATTTTGCATCATAACGAATGCAAGTAAGCAAGCGAGTAGAAACGTGGGTTCGAGACCCAGCTAAATTAAAGTAAAATAAAAAAAATATTCTGACCAGTTTGTGATTTGAACACACGACCTTTGATGTGCTTGTCCAATACCTTATCCACTCGTCCAACTCGGTTGTTAACATGGTTTCGATTATTTTGCATCATTACGAATGCAAGCAAGTTATTTTCAGGAACGTGGGTTTAAGACCCAGCTAAATTAAACTAATGTTTGGATTAAAAAGTAGTACTTTTTGGATTAAAAATTCCTTTAAACCAAAGTTTGGATTAAAAAGTAGTCCAAAATTTTTAACCATGTAGTTAAGTATTTGAACGGGTTGGATAAAAACTATACCTATTTCCATACAAAGTTATGTTATCAAAATAATTAAAAAACTTCATTACATCGAAGATACTTAAGTACGGGTGTATTTTTATTTCAGTCAAGTCAAAAAAAGCAGTATAGTTGCAAGAAAAAAAAAAAATATGGGCATTTCCACAGAAAAGTCTACAGTGACCAAAAAATTATAATTTATTATAAACTTATATGATATTATGATATTATCTAAGAGAAATCTTTTAGTTTTATTAATTAAAACAAGTAATACATATATTTATCTACCATGGTGATCAAATCATCTGCACTGTTTCACAAATGTAGTATTTATTTTTTGTAAATGTTCAGTAAATATTTCGTCATTTTTTTTGTTTTAGTAAAAATGGAAGGCATAAGCTAAATATGATGAAAAAATGAGTGGGACAAGAAAAGAAAAATATATTAAAGATGTTTTTTATTACCAAATTACATAATTGCTTTGCATTACATAAATTACTTTACAATGGAAATTTAAGAAACGTAACGCCAGTAACGTC